>CM053598.1:157337101-157363150 GCA_028646575.1 Pseudocheirus occidentalis | reverse complement strand
TGGTTTCTCATAAAGTCATTAGCTTCTACTTGCTCCACTCTAATTCTGAAGGAATTATTCTCTTCAGAATGCTTTTGAGATTCTTTTTCCATCTGGGAAATTTGACTTTTTAAGGCATTCTTCTCCTCATTGGCTTTCTGGGCCTCTTTTGCCATTTGAGTTAATCTATTCTTTAAAGTGTTGTTTTCTTCAGTCAGGTCATTGACTCTCTTTTCATGATTTTCTTGCATTGTTTTCATTTCTCTTCCCAGTTTTTCCTGTACTTCTCTTATAGGTTTTCAAAGTCTTTTTTCAGTTGATGTATAGCTTCAAGGCATTCTTCAAGTGGCTTGGAAGCATTTGGTGTGAAGTTCTGACTGAGTTGTCTTCCTCCCTTTGCATGCTTTGATCCTTTTTGTCCACAAAAAAGGATTCTAGAGTTTGATTGCTGTTCTTATTTTGCTTCCTTTTCCTCATGTTGACCAGTCAGTTAATTGGTTGTTTTTTTTTTTTTTTTTTAGCTCTGTGAAACTCTGCTTCCAGGGGGTAAAGCTCTGTTCCAAATTGCTAGGGTTTTCCCAGCTTCTGGAGCTATTAGGGGGGTGTTGCAGGCCCCCCCCCAGCTTTGGCTTGCTGAAAGGGCACCCCAGGACCACCACCCAAGACCATGATCGGGATCGAGGCCACTCAACGCAAGAGCACTTGGCCCTGATCAATTGATTCAGTCCCCCTGTGGAGTCCACAGGCCAGGGGCTCAGAAGCGGCCTAGTGAGGACCACCCTAGGTTTCAGCAGTTCCCCTCCCCCACTGCTTCCTTGCCCTGGGGGCAGATTGTCCCAACTGCTTTTCCTCCCCCAAATTTAGTTTCAAAGTTTCACTTTCACTGACTGTCTCTGATTGTGGTTTGTTGGATTTGAAGATCCCCTCAGGTGCTTTAGATCTCTTAAGTAGACTCACGCTGGGGTGAGAGATGTGTTTTCTGTATTTTTGTGAGTCTGAGAGTCCTAGACTTTGTCTGGGGTCATATTTTATGGGTGTTTAGGGTGGTTGTGTGGGAGCTGCGAAGCTTTGCTGCTTCTACGCCTCCATCTTGGCTCTGCCCGATTAGACTTTTCTGAGAGCAATTTGCTGGAGTTTCTTTTCCAGACTATTTCATAGTTAAAAAAAAAAATTCACCTGGAACCACAAAAAGTCAAGAATAACTCAGTCTAATTGCATTATCTGTATTTGTGTAGTTGTGCAGTTTTTGCAATCAGAATTGTCCTTTTATCTTCTGTGGTCCTTGTTATTCCTTGTTTGTTCAAGAATTTTACCCCTAATTGTAATTGTGAAAGGTTATCTCCTTCCATACTCCTCTAATTTATTTATAATGTGATCTTTAATATCTATGTTATATATCTTTAGAACTGATTGTACACTACAGTGTGAGATGTTGGTAAAAACCTAATTTTTTTCAAGACCACTTTCTATTTTTTCCAACAGTTATTTTCAAATAGTGACTATTTTCTAGAATAGTTGCCCTTGGTTTTATCAAATTTGATTGCTTTTGAGTTGTATGTACCTCATTTGTTAAACAGATTAACTTTTCTGTTTTTTTTCAGCCAGTACCAAAATTTTTTTGATGATTATTGCTTTGTAGTATAATTTCACTATTAGTATTTCTCTAGTGCCCTTCTTTTCTTTCTCTGTCTTCCTTCAGATTCTTGACTATTCGTTTCTCTGGTTAAAATTTATTATTTTGACTACTTTTGTAAAGTAGCCTTTTGTCTTATTTTGATAGTTTGATACTTAATGTATAAGTTAACTTGGTAATATAATTTTTATTATGTTGGTACCACCTAAATATGAGCTAATAACATCAGTTACTTGACTATATTTATATTAAAAAAAAATTTGTAGTTGCATTTGTATAATTGCTGTGTGTCTTGATAAGTGGATTTGACAGATGTTTTATACATTATATAGTTATTTTGAGTGGAATTTTCTTTCACTTCCTGCAGTGATTTGTTGGTATAATATATAAAAAGGCTGTTGGTTTATGGATTTATATTCTCCTAAATTTATTGTTTCGGTTAATTTTTAGTTCAACTCTCATCTTTTAGACTGCTTTCTTATGTGTAAAAAAGTGCTCATTTTATTTCCATTTTTCTGCTTACTAATACTTGCTGGTTAACAACTTATTCTGTCAGTGTTATTGTTATAGTTAGCATTTCTAGAACTATATAGAATAATAGGGGTAGCAGTGGACATCTTTTCTTTTACCTCTGATCTTATTGGAAAGTACTCTAGCCTGCCTTATTACAGCTAGTGCTAGTTCATGTTTTATTGGTAGGTACATTTTACTATATTAAGGAAAGATCTGTTTAATCCTATGCTTTTTTTTTTTTTTTTTTGGAGGGAGGAAGGCAGGGCAATTGGGTTTAAATGACTTGCCCAAGGTCACAGGGCTAGTAACTGTTAAGTGTCTGAATCAGGATTTGAACTCAGGTTCTCCTGACTCCAGGGCCAGTACTCAATTCACTGCACTACCTAGCTGTCCTGATCTTATGCTTTTTAATGTTTTAAACATAAATGGATATTGCATTTTGTGGGGGGAAAAAATTTCTGCATCTCTTTTTATTTTGTGATTTATGTGATTTTTATTGTTTTTTGTCACATCTTATAGAAAGCTAGCCTTGAAACTACTGCATCTAACACCTACTGCCTTTTCAGCCCAAGTCAAACTCTCAGTGATCTAAGCAGTTCTCTGAGATTTTAAATTCTAGAGAAGGGGGTAACTGTGTATTAGTAGAGGGAATTTTTTCATCAGGGAATTCCCTATAACAGCAAAATCATAGTTTCAATCCCTTTCTCTTTCCCTTGTTATTGCTTAAACATTATACATAGAGATCTTTAAACATTTCCTTTTTAAAATTATATGTTATGTGTATATTTTTTTGATGAACAAGAATCTGCCTTTTCACCTTCCCACACTGACACTCCTCCACCCAGGTTGAAAACAAAAAGTAAACCTAATACGAACATTTATTCAAACAAAACAAATTTCCACATTGGTAATGTCCCTCCAAAATTTTTCTCATTTTGCTCTCATGTGTCTTTCACCTCTCTATCAAGAGATGGGTAGCATGTTTCATCATTAGTTCTCTGAAATTGCTGTTGACCATTGTGCTCTTAGTTCTTAATTTCTTTTAAAATTGTTTGTCTTTAACCATATTGTCACTGTGTAAATTTTTCTCCTAATTCACCTTACTCTGCATCAGTTTCAGAGAAACCATCTTTTTTTGCAGCATAATGATACTCCATTATATTTATATGTACCATAACTTGTTCATCTACTCCCCAGTTTATGAGCTCTTCCTCAGATTCCGGTTTTTTGCTACCTCAAAAAAAAAAAAGCTATAAATATTTTTACACATCCCTTGTTAGTGTTGTTTTGTTTTTGTTTTTTTGCTTAGGATTAATCTCTCCCTTAACCTGCCTTCCCTTGAATTCCCCCTTCCCATATCATCCCCTTTCTTTCCTATATCCCTATTACTGAAATGCATTTCTGTACCTGGCTATATTGCATGTGTGTACACTGGCTAGTGCACCCTCCTTTTACTAGTTCAGATGAAAGTGAGATTGTCAGCTACCCCCTTCCATCCCCTCTTCTTTGTATAAATGTCTACTTTTGCTTCCTAATTATATGAGATAATTTTCCCTAACTTTTCCTTTCCTTCCTCCCAAGTGTATGCCTCTTCCCTTTTCTTTTCATTATTAAGATCATCAAGACATAAGAGATCCACTTCCAGACCTTGTCTAATTAGATTCCTTCTATAACCTCTGTAATGATAGTGTTCAGAAGGGACACATGTATATTTCCCCATATTTGTATGTAAGCAGTTAGTTAGGATAAATAAATATCCTTATTTAGTCCCCTATTATTGTTCATTTATATTTATTTTTTTATGTTTACATGTTTTCCTCTTTATGTTTCTCTTCATTTCTGTGTTTGAACTTAAAAGTTTCTCTGTAGCTTTGATCTTTTCATTAGGAATGCTTGGAATTCTTCTTTGTCATTAAAGATTCCTTTTTTCCCATAACCCCCATGAGATTACAATCACTTTTGCTTGGTAAGTTGTTCTTGGCCTATATGTTCTTTGCCTTCTGGAATATTGTATTCCAAGCTCTGTGCTTTTTCATAGAATTATGTGTGATCCTGGCTTCTTGGTACTTGAATTTTTCCTTTGTTTTCTTATGAGATATATGGATGTATTTTTGGCCTGGAAACTCAGAATTTTGGCTGTGATGGTCCTAAGATTTTTCATTTTGGAAATTCTATTTCCACTTTTGACCTCTGGTTCTAAGAAATCCTGGGCAGTTTTAACATTTCTTGAAATATGTCTAGGCTCTTGTTTTGGTTATGGTGGTCAAGTAGTCCAATGATTTTTAAGTTTTTTTCTCCTTGATTATTTTCTAGGTCAGTATTTTTGTGTGAGATACTTAAATTCTATTTTTTTTCCTGTCTTGTTTCTTGTTGCCTTAAAGAATCATTGACTTCTATTTGGTCCATTATAATTTTCAGGGAGTTTGTTTTAACTCTTGTTTCATCTCTTCTAATAATTCTAGTTGAGTTTGTACTGAAGCTGTATTTTTCTCTGGCGCTTTGCTTGTTGATATTTTGGAGTCATTCTCTTCTTCTAGGTTCATGTCTTGAACTTCCGTATTACTTTAATATCTCTTTATAGTGGAATTCTTTGCTCATTCTTCCTATAGGGCTAGGCTCTGCTGCATTTCTGGAGGGAAGGTCTAGACTAGTCCTGTTGCTGCTTTCTTAGGGTATTAAATATTGTGTTATTCCCTAATCTCAGAAACAGGCAAGGACCTGCAAACTTTCAGTGCTCTCAAAGTGTTTTGATCCGGGGCAAGGTCTGATTGCTTTCTCTTTGATGTGAGCTCTTCAAGTTCCTTACCTGTGTTTGGATCTGAGCAACATTATTTTACTGCTGGACTTGGACTTGTTAGCCAGCTGGAAATCTTTGTTAGTTCATAGTGACAGAACTGTAGGCTTGATTTGGGATTTTTTTGTAGGTTAGACTAGATCCTGTGACTGGGTCCCCACTCTGCTTTGGTGGTCTTCAGTTCCACTTCTCCTTGTGAACTTCTTTCTTTCTCACAATGCTCCTCATAGGTTCCCTTCTCAGTCCTCCCCTGGATCTGTGACTTGGAATTTGGTCATGGGTTATAAAGCTGCCATTTGGCACCTGTCATCTTCTTGTGTCTGAGATCTCTTCTCTGTAGAGTACTTTTAGGGCAACCTGGCCTGATACCATCCCCACTTTTTTTTCCTATTTTTGTTTGCCCAGCACTTTGCACAGTGCTTGTCATAGTAAGTACTTAATGTTTATTGACTGATTTATACACTTAGTAAGCACTTAATAAATGCTGGGCAAATAACAGACTTTATACCTAGCAAACTGGTGTCATTGGCAAAGGGTATCTCTCAAAATGCAGAGGAGTCTAAGCTGAGTAGAAAGCAGAAAAGAGTATCAAGGAGGAAAATAAGGCACTAAGGGTGAGGCACCCCAGTGCAAAGGAGACCACAGCCTGGGAGAGGCAGAGGCTCAGGGACTGGTTATTGTAAAGAATGGACGCAGAAATAGCATGCTTGGTAGGAACTGTTGACTGCAAGGCTAATCTCAGGGGTACTTTCACACCAACAAAAGTCAGTCTTGAAGGGATTATGAAAAGACAGGCTCAGTAATGCATTACTGGTGGAGCTATGAATTGGTTTAGCTACCCTTCTGGAAAACAATTGGAATTATACTGATAAAGTGATTTAAATGTTCATCTTTTAACCCAGAAATTTCACTTTTTGACATATAATCAAAGTAGGACAATAACACAAAGGCCCACAAACAATAAAATATTTGTAGCAATACTTTGGTCGCAAAGAACCAAAAACCAGGTTTCTTCCATATTCCCTATGCTGATGTTGACTGGGCGTATGACTTACTGTGATATTTTCTGGATTTCCATATCAAGATTTGATCTGGTGGGTTTTCCGTATCTCTTTGGAGAAGTTATTTTGGGAGATGAAGAGGCAGGGGTAGCTCCCTCTACAGTATTTTGCTATTCTATCATCTTGGTTCGACTTCTACATTTTCTCTTTAGAAATCTAGAAAAATGAAGGGAAGATTAAAATGCAAATAAACAGTAGTCTAAGATTTTAACATTCCCTAAGTAATTGCTTTCCATCCTTTGGAGTGTTTATTACATCATTGAAAAGATTCATTTAATGACGAAATTCTGGCTAGAGGTAAGCCTTGGGAGTCAAAAGCTATCTGAGCTCTCATCATTCATCGTCTTCTGAATGTTTGATGAGAGCAGTTATTGATGCAACATAAAATGAGTTTGTCCAAGTAATATTTTGTATTCATAAGAGAAAGGGAAGGGTATGGCTACTTTTAGAATTATTGAAGTGACATAATTGCTTAGTATCTTTGTTGTTTTTGTTCAGCAATGTCCAATGCTTTCTGACCCTGCTTGGGGTTTTCTTGGCAAAAGATACTGGAGTGGTTTGCTATTTCCTTCTCTAGCTCATTTTACAGATGAGGAAACTGAGGCAAACAATGACTTGCCCAGGGTCACACAGCTACTTAAATGTCTGAGGCCAGATCTGAACTCAAGTTGAGTTTTCCTAACTTCAGACCTGGCATTCTATCCACTGTGTCAGTTAGCTGCCTTGCTTAATGTCTGTCTTTAAAAACAAAATTAATCTACTAGATAATATTGAACCTCTTAAATACAAAATTTGAAGTTTTAAAATGTTTTCTTCATGGTTAGTATAAAATAATTTTGGGGCCCCCAAATGGGGTTATGAAGAATTGGACATGACTTAAAACAACTAAAAAACTAAATAAAAGACTTGTTTTTTAACAAAATTTTATTGATCGAAATTTTTTTTATATCAGTTATGTTTCCCCTCTTCCTACAGAGCCATCCCATATAATATGCAAAAGAAAAAGGGAAAATAGAGAACTTAACGTAACACTACCAAAGTTATATACAGTGTTCCACACCATGATCCCACAATTCTCTTTTTCAATCAAGCTTATAATTTAACAACATTCAGTTTTATTTTCTTTTTTATTTTTTTTTCCATTTACACAATTGTAGTCACAATGAATGTTTTCCTTTTTCTGCCTGCTTTATTCTACGTGAGTTTCATATAAGACAGGCCTGTATAACCTGCAGCCCTCGAAAGGACTTTTGGTGACCTGTAAAAATTGTAAAGAATGTAAATACGGTCTTTTCATACTTCTTTATAGTCATCCTTCTTTGCAAAGGTGGAGAATACTGCCAAAAGTGGTTGATAGGTTGGCTTATTTTTGTCATTTTCTTTTATATTTACTATTGTGAGATGGCTTTTTGTGTAAGAGAAGGGGAAGGATGTATTTGCAAATGACGGTCATATAGAAAGAAGAGGGCCTTAAAAGTGCTGAAAAAGCTAGATCTTTCCATACTTCTCTATAGTCATTATTGTTTTCATAATGCAGTATAATAAAGTAATATTCCATTTTATTCATGTACCATAACTTGTCTAGTCATTTCCCCATCAGTGGATCTGCCTTGTTTCTGGTTCTTGGCTACTACAGAGTGTTGCTGTATTTTGGTGTTTGTGGGACTTTTTTGTAATTGTCCTGCTTTCAGTGTAGTCTAGTAAATGAAATCTCTGGGTTAAAGGGGGCTAACATTTTAGTTGCTTTCTTGGTATAATTCCAAATTGTTTTCCAGAATGGTGTTTGAACCAGTTCATAACTCTACCAGCAATGCACTATTGCACCTGTCTTTAATCCCTTTAACGTTGGCTTTTGCCAGTTTGCTGTGGGTATAAGGTCAGTTAATGACCAAGCATTTTTTAAATGCTTATTTAGTGCTAAGAGTATCAATTAGTATACGTTTATTAAGCACCTGTCATGTGCCAGGCACTATGTTAAATCTAAAGGATACAACAGAAAGAAATGATGACAGCTTTCTTCAGTGAGCTTGTGATCTAATGGCAGGGAGACAACAAGAAAACAGATATGTACAAGCAAACAGTATACATGATAAATAGGCAGATTAAGAGAGAAAAGGCACTAAAACGAAGAGGAATTGTGAAAGGCTTCCTGTAGAAGATGAGATTTTAGTTTGGACATGAAGAAAGCCAGGGGATCCAAGAAGCAGAGACAAAGAGAGAGGGGAGACAGAGAAAATACCAGGAGTCAAGCGATGGGGTATGTAGATTGTAGAATAGCAAGGAGGCCAGTATCACCGTATTCAGAGTAGACTGGAGAACAAGATATAAGAAAACTAGAAAAGTGTGGGGTAGAATTGGTTATCAAGAGCTTTGAATGTCAGACACAGGATTTTTTATTTCATCCAGAAGGTGATAGAGAACAAATGAAGTTTATTTAACAACGGAAGTTTATTGAATCAGGGGTGGAGTGGCTTCATCAGACCTGCACTTAAGGAAAATCATTTGGGCACCTGAATGTAGGGTAGATTGGAGTAGGGAGAGACTTGAGGTAGACAGATGGACCAAGCAAGCTGTTAGAATAATCCGGGTGTGAGGTGATAAGAACCTGTACCAAGAAAGAGTAGTGTTATAGAGGAGAAAAGAGGGCATATTTGAAAGATGTTGTAACAGTGATACATAGAATGAATAAGATGTTCTATGTGTATGTATATATATATATATGTATGTATATATATATATATATTGTGTGTAGAGCTAATAGATATTGGTATATGTGTATACGCTTTTTACAGGAAGGAAGTTTCATATTCTTTTTGTACCTTTTGCACAGTGTCCAGCACAATACTGGACACTTCATAAATTCTTGTTGGTTGATTGATTTCAAATCCTCCTGCTTGCGGATAACGGTGCTGATTACATCATATAATGCTTAGTGCTTAAGGTTTGCAGAGCACTTTACAAATGTTATGTTGCTTGTGGGGAATTGCAGGACTTCCCAGGCAGGTTCAGGGAGTTAGCCTGGATGAGTTTCCACTGTCCACTGCTTCCCTGGGGGCATTAGGAAGGTCCACATGATATGCCCCTTAAAAAGACAAACCCCTTTTCACTGAAAGAAGTCAGAAACAGAGTGGGCAGAGGAAAGCATTCATTATACTCCCTTGGAGGAAAGGGCACAATAGGAGTGAGGTGTCCTTCCTGTTAAAGTTAGGGTTTGTTGAAATTCCTCAAATTCCTCACTTGATTTCCCTACATTCCCTCTTTATGCAGATTACATATGGGAGGATACTTGTTACTGGGGGAGTGACCTCTATAGTCTGAGCTGTTTGTCACTTTTCTCCACTTTTCTAGTTCCCCCTGGGGCCGGGATGGTCATTGCCTTAGTAAAATAAGATAAGAAAGCTTCCCCGCAACTATTGATTCTCTCCCAATAACTTTTGTGGGAACAAAACAAGATACTATAATATCACCTTTTATACTCACAACAACTCTGGGAGATAGGTACTGATGTTTTACAAATGAGGAAACTGAGACATACTGGGGTTAAGTGTCTTGCTTAAAAGTTACATTTTTATTTTTTTTATTTTTTTTATTTTTTGCTTTTTTTTTTTTTTGGAGGGCAATCGGGGTTAAGTGCCTTGTCCAAGGTCACACAGCTAGGTTTTTTTTTTTGTGTGTGTGTGTGTGTGTGTTAAGTGTCTGCGGCTGGATTTGAACTCAGGGACTCCTGACTCCAGGGCCGGTACTCTATTCACTGCGCCACCTAGCCGCCCCCAAAAGTTACATTTTTAGTAAGGGTGTTGAGATTGAATTTGAACTCCAGTCTTCTTGACTCCAGGTCTAGTATTTTATTCATTACATCACAGCTGTCAGAACATTTCAGGGCCTCCTAAATGAGGTCCATAAACATTCAAAAGAGTTTAACCTTTGTATCTGTACAGGAAAAAAAGTATTATCAAGATGATGATACTCAGTTGAATAGAAATTGCATAGGACTAATCAGTCCAGTCAAATTAACAAATATTTACTATGTGTCTGCTATGTACAGGTACATAGCTAAGTACTGGAATACAAAGAAAATTTTAAAAAGTAGTATTTCAGTTTTAGACCAGTAAATAAACAATGAAAGTTGAAAGTTAAACAAGAAGAGATCAGGCTTTGGGAAATTATTCAGTGTTTTCAGTAATGCTAAACTTCTCCTTGAAGTTTTGTTTTTAATTTTCATTTGAAAATTTGTTTTTAAAAAGAAAAAAAAACAGGGACGGCTAGGTGGCAGAGTGAATAGAACACAAACCCTGGAGTTAGCACGACTTGAGTTCAAATTCAGCCTCAGATACTTCACACACAAACACACACACACAACACTACCTGTGTGACCTTGGGCAAGTCACTTGACCCCAATTGCCCTACCTTCCCCCCTCTAAAAAGCAAAAAAAAAGTCTCTTTTTCTATATCACCTTCATTTGCAAATACATTCTTCCCCTTCTCTTACACAAAGAGCCATCTATCTCATAAGGAGAATGATAAATAAGCCAACCACTTCTTTTCGGTATTTCCGGTATTCTCCATCTCTGCAAAGAAGGAAAGGAAATGCATTTTCTCATTTCTTCATGAACAGACTTGGTCTCTATAACCACAGTGTTCCATTTCAATTTTTTTGTTTCTTTGCATATTAATCTTTTTCTGATTTTTCTTTCTTATGACACCAGTTCTTATGTCTTCTGTGCTTTTCTCAATTTTTATATTAGTTTCTTTTTCAGCAAGCAATATGCTTTTATATTCATGTACCACAAGTTGTTTAGCCATTCTCCAGTTAACGAAGTCCCATTTAAAAAATAAAAATAAATTGAAGTACATCATCATTTCTGAAAAATTCCAGTTATTCACTGTAAGTAAAATAGGGAAGTATAGAATAGGTTTGAGCAGATTGTAACAAAATTTCAGTTGAAGACTTGAGCATGAGAATCATGTAAAGGATGTTGTCAGTTATATGCTAGGGGGAGGGGACTAATTATATATTAAGAAGGAAAGGTGTCTAATGAGTAGCATTTGTGCCCCAGTGGTATCCAAAAAATGTGAAGAATTCTAAAGAAAGGCTTCCCAGCCCATTCAGTTTTCCTTCTGTGGAGGATATAGTCAGAAATGGACAAGAGACACACAGGACGGTTAGGCAAGTATGAGTTGCAGTATGTATTACCTGGAGGAAGTACCTACCACCAGTGATGATATATCATCAATTCCATTGAAACACTACTTGTAACCTACCATCTTTATCCAGATTTGTTGTGTTGTAAACAAGTGAACCTGTATTCTAAAATTGCAGTGTCCAAAGAGATCCAGTTATTTGTTGGCAATAGTAGTTTGTTGACTTTCTCATTTCGGTGCCTTATATTGGTTAAATTTTTGCAAGAAATGATCATTAAAGTCAACATCTTTTCCCTTTTTTCTATTTTAATGTTTCCATTTCAAATTTTCCATATCAGTAGCTTATTTGAAGAGGCCTTGTTGATGCAGTTGCAGTTTATAGTGTCTTCACACCTTCATTTGTGTAATTTGGTGTAAATTTTTTGAAAGTTTTGTTCTAATTAGTTGAACATTAGTTTGTATACAGACAGATAACTGATGCTGTATTTAATTGCGCCTCTACTAATTGTCTTTTCCTCTTCATTCCAACTGTAGTGGGGAGGGGGAAGCACGCATGTGCTTGAGCATACTGTCTCATACATGCATACATACAAATTTTTTGAGAACAAGAACTATTTTTTTTTTTGTATTCACAATGTCTGGTATGCTGATTTATTGACACTGCCCCAACCCCTCACATACATAGAGTAGAATATAAACTCCTGGAACAGAGGATACTTTATAAATGTTTGTTGATTGATTTGCATATACTTACCTGTCTACAAAAAACTGTTTCCCCCTACAGAAGGTAAGCTTCTTGAGAGCAGGAGTTTTTTGTCTCTATTTGCAACACCTGGCATAGTGTCTGTCTCATAATAGACATAGTAGAAATTTAATAAAAATTAGTTGAATCATTCCCATATCATTGACTAGTTTTACTTCATATCCATTAAGATGGTCCTTTTCTTATTTTGTGCCTCCCATTTCCAGAACTTTCTTCTAAAAGATAGTATTCATGATGTATAGACTTAAGGTTTCTTAGTCTGTGCCAGAGGTTTCAAACTCAAGGCCAACAAGTGTGCTGCAAAATTCCTAAGAACTGTCCAAACCAAGTTAAACATTGGGAGATGTTTAGCAAAATAAATAAAAATGTAGTGCAATTGATAAAGTTAATTTTTTACTTTCTAAGTGAATATGTGGCCTACTGGGTTCTCTTTATATTTAAGTATTAGACACCACTGTGGTTTTACAGACCTTTGGCTTTTTTTTATTTCTCAAACCTGAGCCATATTTTTCAACCTTATTTTCCCCTCATCATCTTGTCTGCCCATCTTCACATGGAAATTACCAAGTATCAGATATATGTTGACACAGTGTTAGAGGGTCTTGCAGTCTTTCATAAGTTTTTTTTCTATGATTTTCTATTCTGGTACAGACTTTGGCATGTTAGTTGTAGTTATCTTTGTGACAACTTTTTTTGTTGTTGATCCTCATGAGCAGAGAAAGAGACAAGATAACCTTGTTGTCCCATGCCATGTTGCCTTACAGTGCATGAAGAAGCTAACTTTTTTACTTCTTAAGGAGAAATTGTGACAATTTTCTTGGTTTTAGGGGTAGGGTTTTGTTTTGTTTTGTTTTTTGTTTTTGCTTTTTGGAGGGGGAAGGCAGGGCAGTTGGGGTTAAGTGACTTTCCCAGGGTCCTACAACTAGTAAGTGTTAGGTGTCTGAGTTCGGATTTGAACTCGGGTCCTCCGACTCCAGGGTTCATGACTCTGTTCACTGCGCCACCCAGCTGTCCCTGTGACAACTTCCTTTAGCTTCAATTTCCATTTGTCTTCTGATTTCATTTATCATGTGACTGTTGATATTGAAGTTTTTCTTTCCAAAGGGTATTGATTTACTGATTACTAGAAAATATGTTCTATTTAGAATACTTAACAGTTAAGGTAGGGTTTATAAATGCTCTAAAAGTGATTCTTAGCATCATTTACTCCTTCATGGCAGTCCCCCACCATTACTATGGAAGTAAAAAGGGACTTCACTTTTCTAATTATTCTTTTTTTTATAGGTTAACATGGCCAAAGAATTCCTCACAAAGTGGCCAAACTACTGATGATGAGTTCTCTATAATTAATGAAGTTGCATCTTAAACAATAGATTCTTCCTATGAAAATACTTAAGGCCTTTATATAGTAGACTGCCAGAGCTTATGATCTGCTGGCAATAACTTTAAAAAAACTCAAGGTTATTCACCCATGAGATACTGGAGTAGGACTTTATGTGTAGAAAGGGAAACAGTAATATAAAAAAGAGTAATAATTCATCTTTATGTGGTTTTTTTTGTTCCTTAAAATTATACTATGATATAGGTAGTGTGTTATCCCCATTTTACAGGTAATATGTACTCCCCATTTTGCAGATGAGAGGAAATGAGACTCTTGGAAGTTATCTCTTTCACAATTACGTAGCTATAAAATGTGGGAATAATTCAAAATTATTTGTTTCACTCTACATAAATCAATGTTGAATGGTCATTATTCTGCCCCTTCTTATTGTGTATAAGGAAACAGAATAAGGACAAAGATGCCTTTTATTCCCTCAAATTACTTTCAACCTAAATGAAGAAATATGACTAAAGTAAATGTTGCTACTTTGTATATTTTTATAGATATTCTTTCATTTGGAGGTAACAGTGATTAGCTTCTGCTATATGAAAAAAGCCAAAAGCAGAAAATGAGTTTAAAAATAAAAAGCCTTTGAGAAGCCAATATGGATGTTTAAATGCTTATACATTCTAAAGCCCTTGGGGATGTAAGTATAGGAATAATTTGGTTATCTGATTATAAGAGATTAAAATCGGCAAATTAGAAAATTATGAGGAAAGTTGCTAGTAGCAACAGCAAAAACAAAAAGAAGTTGGTATCCAGAGACAGAAAAACTAGTAAAAGTAGATGCAAGAACTGATAAAATCAAAACAATCTGAGTCTATTTAATGTTAGCCCTACAGAGAACTCAACAAAAGCCAGTATTTATTTTTTAAAAGTACAGTAATTGGTGTTCATAGTGTTGACCCTTAGTCATTAAAGAAAGATGTGCATTTGATATCATTTGAGGTATACCATTTATGAGGATTTGAAATACTACTTTTATGTACTTTAAGGAAATATTTTTAAATCTTGAGAATGGAATTTTTATTAGAATATAAAAAATATCAGAATGTTCAATTTGTTCATCATTTGATATATTTTAAATAATTCCTAGTAAAGCCAGGAGACTAGAAGAGAAGGAAAAAATTGTATCAGTGTGAATATACTAAAATGTATTGAAACACAAGTCTTTACAAAAGAGTAAGATAATTTAAAGACTTTTCAAAGGGATGAGTAAGGATTTGGGAATGAAGGGGATTATTAATAAAAACTCTTCCTTCTCCAAACTTAATAATAATTACTAAATCTAAATAGGATTTTTAAAATGGCAAAGTGCTTTAGATCAGAAGTGTTGAATACGTGGTACCCCATTAAAACAAGTAAAAATACAACATGGGTAATGTTAATTTGTGGTTTTCTGATATAATATGCCACTGGTAAAGATTTATTTCTCTTTCAGTTTGATACCATTGTTATAGATATATTACCTCATGTGAGTGACACAGTAACTTTTGGAAAGATTTATGCTAAGTAGTAGCATCCCTGTTTTACAGATAAGTGGTTTGCAAATGGTTAAACAGTTAATAAATATCGGTGACTCTTCTATAGTACTGTTGTTACAGTCTACTGTTTTATCCCTATTATAATTGATGAAAGCTACACAAACTGAAAACCTCAGATTCTTCAACTCCTTTCTTTCATGAAAGAGTGAATGATAAAGCGTTTCTAAATACTCTGTGCCAAAATACTGTGCTAAACACAAAGGTTATACGTAGAAAATTAAGAATAGTCTCAGCTCTTAAGGAGCTTAAATTCTATTGTAGGGCGTGATGGGCACAAATAGTAGGCTCTACCTGCAGGCCTAATGATAAGACCCAGAGATCTTTTTGATTTATTATCAGTACAGATGGCAATGCCGTCATTGAATGAATGTCATTCGTTCCCTGTGTCCATTCTTTTGCCCAGTCTTGTGAGTTCTCTCTCTCTGCAATATCCTTTAAATCCATCCTTTTCTGTTCACTTAAGTGTTCTACCCTTCCTACTCCATTCTCCATCCTATCTTCTTAGTCACATAAGTAAACCAACTTGATTCAGGTCCTCCTTTCTATATGGACTGCTATTATTCTTTAAATTTTTTATGGCTACTTTTTGTTTTTACATCATATTTATTTCTGAATATGTCCTTCCTCTCCATTCTACCCCTTGAGCCTTCTTTTATAATAAATGTTAAAAAAAATAGAACACATTGTTCCCCCACAATATCTGTTTCCTTCCATACCCATATACTGATCATCCTCATCTTTTCAGTGAGAGAGTTGCATTTTTGCAGTTCTTCTCCAGAACCAACCTTTGTCCCATAATTACACAGTGATTGAGTTTGTTTTATTGTTCTTTCTGCTTATGTTGTCATTTTGTATATTATTTCACCATTCTGCTTCCTTCATTTTGCCATCACTTCTCTCTGAATTCTTCATATTTGTTGCTTTTTAATAATGCAGTAATATTTCCTTACATTCATGTACCACTGTTTGTATAGCTTTTTCAAATTGGTGACATGTTCTTTGTTTCTAGTTGTTAGCTGCCACAAGTAGTGTTGTAACTAATATTTTGATATATAAGGGATCTTTATTTCAGTCTTTGTCTTCAGAGGTATATGCTTTGCAGCAGGATCTCTGGATCAAAAGATACAGACATTACTGTAGTCACTTTTTAGTTGTTTTATTTGCATTTCTCTCATTTTTGGTAGTTTGTAGCATCATTCTTATGATGGCCAACAGTTCTCAAAAGAAGTATGCCTAACTCATTTCTCATGTCCTTTGACCATTTGGATCATTTGATCATTTACCCGTTTGGAGAGTTTACCTAAAATATTGTAGTAGCCTCCCAGTTCTGCTCTTTAGTTTCTTCCACCCTCAAATCCATCTTTGAAGTAATCTTCCTTGCAGATAGATATTGCTACAGTATTCCCTTGCTTAAAATCCTGAAAGGGGCTTTCAGTTGTTTATAATATGTGTTTTACAATCTGGCTCCACCTTATCTTTCTAGTCTTTAATTCGCTATTATTTCTTTTCAGGCAGTCTCTTTTTGGACTAAACTCACTGTTCCTTCAGTTAGCCTCTCCTTTGCCTTTGCTCATTCCATTCCCTATTTCTAAAATGAATTCTGTTTTCTAAATCCTTTTTGTATTGACAACCTCTCCTCTTCCAAGGACCGACTCAGGTGCTGCTCCTTGCATTAAAAGTGCCCCCAAGTGATCACTTCCTCTAATCTCTGCTACTTTGCATCTTCTGTATGCTTGAAAACTTTCTAATTTGTATTACAGTTGTATGTGTGAGTTTCTCCCTTTCCACCACCAACACTCAAATTAGATTGTAATCTCTCTTGTAAACTTTTTTCAATTAGCAAGCATTTACTTTCTTTGCCTTTTACAACTTCCTTACTCCATTGATTGCAGAAAAACAAAACCCTCCTAGCAAGTATGTATAGTCAAAATTAATTACCATAGTGGCCACATTAAAAAAAAATGCATGGCTCATTCAAATCTTGTATTCCACCTCCCGTTTAGAAGGTGCACAGCATGCTTAATCATCGAACTCCGGAATCATAGATAATCACTGACTGCATTGATCAGAATTTTTAAATGTTTCATCTGTTATAAATTGTTCTCTTTGTTCTGCTCACCTCATTTTACATCAGGCGATACAAGTTTCATGAAAGTGTTCATTACCTTTTATGGCATAATAATATTCTATTACATTCGTAATTCTCTATTTCATGTTTGGTTAATCTTGACATTTTAATGTTTATATAAATAATCTTGCGTTTCATTTAATTGTTTTATTGGTATATAGTTGAACAAAATAGTTTCTAATACTTTTCCTTTGTTTTTTTTTTCAATTCTTTTTTTATTTTTGATATTGGTAATTTTTTGCTTTGAAAAAAGAATCAAATTAACTAATAGTTTATTTTCCCCAAAAAAAGTCTTGTTTTTATTTCTTATCAGTCAGTGAAGATTTATTAAGCACCTACTATGTGCCAGGCACTGTGCTAAAAGCACAGGAGATAGAAGAAAAGAATCCCTGCCCTAAAGTAGCTCACAATCTAATGTAGGACACGGTATGCCAGAACTATATACAAACAGGCTACATGGAAATTAAATAGAAAATAATTAACAAAGGGAAAGGCACAAGAATTAAAAGGAATTGGCAAAGGCTTCCTATAGAAAATGGGGTTTTAGCTGGGTTTGAAGGAAGCCAGGAGGGAGGAGAGGATTCTAGGTATGGTGAAAATGCCTACAGGTGTAGAATCAAGTGTCTTGTTGAAAGAGCAAGGAGGCCAGTGTCACTGGATTTGAAGGGTATATGGGGAGGTAGAAGGTGTAAGACTAGAAAGGCGGAGGGAGGTTATGAAGGCATTTTGAATGTCAAATAGAGAATCTTGTATTTGATCCTGGTGGTGTTAGGAGGAACCATTAGAGTTTATTGAAGGGGGGCAGGTGTGAAATGGTCAGACCTATGCTTTATGAAGTTCACTTTGGTAATTGAAACCAGAGAGTGGGAGGAGAGTAATTATAGAAATCCTTCTTAAGGAGTTTAGTCAGGAAAAGGAGGAGAGAGATGCAGAATGATAGCTGGAGGGGGATGAGTGGATCAGGGAAGAATTTTTGAGGATGATGGGAGGAACATGTTTGGAAGCAGTAGGGAAGTAGTAATGGACTGGGAAAGATGAAAGACAAATGACAAAGGGGGCAATCTCAGGAAATAGGATAGAATGAGATCCCTTGAACATGTAGAGTGTTGACTTTGACACCTCATTATATAAGATGAGTGAGGGAGTTAGTAGCAGAAGATATTTGAGTGGTATGAGATAAGGCCCTGGGAAGCGGGTAGAGTAGAGAGAAAGCTATATGTGAATGACTTCAGTTTTTTTTGGTAAAATACAAGGCAAGGTTTTCAGCTAAGGTGGAGGGGGACCGTGCAAAGTTTGAGGGATGAAAAGGTTTGGAAGAACCTCTGTGGTGAGTGAGATAGTGAGTTAATTAGGAAGATATAAAATGATTGCATAGCATCAGTGAGGGTCCATTTCAGGTTATATAACCTAAATTTATAATGTACGTAGTCAGGTTGGTTACATGATTCTTTTTGACCTTCAATCAGCAGCACTTGTGTAGGAACAAAGGCAACAGATGGTGGGAGTGATGAAAGGCTGAGTTTTGACAGGGCACAACCAGTGATATAAAGTGGGGGGAGAGGGACTCTAGAGAAAAGGTCAGTGTGGGATTAAACTGGTTCACTAAGGGGTCAAGATGAGGAAAGGAGTATGGCTAATACATGGAATGATGACCTGCCTGGAAGAGAACTTAGGGAGTCAAGGGCTTGGAGGTCATGGTGTAGAAGATAAAGAATAGGAAAACAAAAGAAATCAAGTGGATTGTGATCAAATAACAGAATTTCAGGGTTCCTGAAATAGGAGGGGTGGTACATTTATAGGTGATGACAAGATCAGAAGTATGGCTATCTGTGTTTGAGATGGGATAGAAGAAAAAGTCATGGAAAATGAGTAAGTCAAAGAACTGGGAGGTTAGGATGTTTGAGGGAGAGTCATGTAAATCAAAGTCTTGTCAAAGTGGACAAGAGTTGAGAAGGAGAGGAAGATTGTGAATCAGGTATTGAACTCATTGAGGAAGAAATGGGAATTTTCTGGAGATCTTTAGACAGCAGTTGCCAGGATTTTGATTGAGAGGTAGATGTATTGTTTTGTTTTGTTTTTTTAACTTTAAATTTTATTAACTTATTTGATTTTCAGAATTTCTATTTTGATTTTTAATTATATATTCAATTCATTGACCTTTTCTTGCTCTTTTATTAATAAAAGAGTTTATAATTATGCATTCTTCACTAAGAACTGTTTTTGGCCATAATCCACAAATGTTGGTGTGTTACCTCATCATTACTTTTTTAAAAAATCATTATTATTTCTATTCTTTGTTCTTTGCCTCACTAATTTTTTTCCATTGTTTCTTCAGTGACCCGTTACTGTATATAATTTTCATCATGTCAGTAAAGGATATGTTTATTTCTGCTTTTCTGTGTTTGTGAGGTTTTCATCAGACCTAATAATACATGGCCAATTTTTGTAAAAAAAAATTACATAGTTGAGAAATATGTAAACTCCTTTCTGTTCCTATTTTGTAATCTCCAAGGATCTATCATATCTTTTCAAATAATTCTATTCATATCTTCTCCTCCCTCCCCCTTTTCCTCTCTTCCTTTCTTCCTGGGTAGGGGTTGGAGGGTTATCTAGGTCTGAAAGGGATACATTAAGATCACTCAGACTTGGGGCGGCTAGGTGGCGCAGTGAATAGAGCACCGGCCCTGGAGTCAGGAGGACCTGAGTTCAAATCCGGCCTCAGACACTTAACACAAAAACTAGCCGTGTGACCTTGGGCAAGTCACTTAACCCCAACTGCCCTCCAAAAAGCAAAAAAAAAAAAAATTTTTAAGATCACTCAGACTTACAGTTTTACTTTCTACTTTTCTCTACAACTCATTTAACTTTGAATTTAAATAGTTAAATGCTATTCCATTTTGTGCATATTTATTACTACTGTTAATTTGTTGTTTATGATGTCTTTAAACATAATTTCCCTGTTTTTTTCTTTTAACTATTTTTGGTTTTGCTTTGGTCTTGAGATTATGTTGTTGCTGTTTTAATAGTTCAGTGGAAAGCATGATAAAAAAAATTCTGCTCCAAACCTTTTTACTATGTAAATGTTTCAAGCATGTTTCTTGAAAACAACATATTCTTGGATTCTTATTTCTAATCCATTCTGTTAAAACTTTTCTGATTCTGGACTTGTCAATCTCATTCAATTATAGTTATAATCTTTATTTATGAAAAAGAAAAGCATGGTAAATCAGAAAGTGTGCAAGACTCTAGTAATCTAAATTTCATATAGTCTATTTCCACTCCTCTGCCTCTCTTCTCTTCCCTTTACCTAGACACCAATCAAAGGTTCTATTCTAATTCCTTTTGAACCTCCTTCACAATCTACCTTCTAAGGTTATAGTTTGTTTTGCTATTGACTTATCCCTTTCTGATTCTACCTTCTCTTTTATTCCTTTTTCTCTCTACCAATTCCCTCCTGTTTGCTTGTTGGGTTGCATGTATTTCTTCACTAAATTCTGTGTGTATTCTATCCCCTTTTCACTGTGTTAGAAGAAGATAAGATTCAACTCATGTGTTCCCACACTTGCTTATTGTTTATGTAGTCATCTTTCTTGCCAAGATTGTGAGATTGTAAATCTTCTTCCCTGTTCTTATTTTAAGATCATTAAAATTTAGCACAAAAGGTCCCTAGGCCCACTGGCTTATTTAACCCCCTCTATAGTCCTTTTTTTTTTTTTTCTTAAATGATTTCTATTTTAAATAGATTTTGTTCTCCTGGACAAGACTTGCATTTTCACAGTACTGATAAAATGTAATATTCTTCACTTCTCTCCTTCTGCACACATTTAAGTATTTAGAATGCCTAGATTTACATAGTGGCTTAAATGTTACCTTGTTTTTGTTGTTATTCATTTATTTGTTTGTAGCTCTCAATATTTACTTCTATAAGTTTTAAATTTTTCCCCTTCCTCTCCAAGGTAGTCTGCAGTCTGATTTAGGCTCTATATATACATTCTCATTAAATATGTTTTCACATTAGTCATGTTGTATAGAAGAATTATAACAAATGGGAGCAACCATGAGAAAGAAAAAACAAAACAAAAAAAGAAAATAGTCTGCTTTACTCTGCATTCAGATTCCATAGTTCTTTTTTGTGAATGTGGATGGTATTCTCTGTCATGAATCCTTTGAAATTGTTTTAGATCCTTGTATTGCTGAGAAGGGCTAAGTCTATCAAAATCAATCATCCCAGACTGTGGCTGATGTCCTTCTTGTGCTTTCACTTCATATAGTTGACTACATAGTTGTCAAAGTCCTCCCCACTCAAGTGGGTATCCCTAGCTATGGAGTTGACTTCAAAAGATGCCATCTACAGTGGTAAGAATGGAGATACTGAGAGTACCCCCTCCAAGGTCAAAGACCTACACAATTCTTTCAGCATCACCCTTCTTGTCCAAGCCATAAGCAATAGCAGCAGCAGTAGCAATAAGCAGGTTCATTGATGGTTTGGAGCATATTGAGACTAGCAATGGTTCTAGCATTTTGGGTGGCCTAATGTTGGGAATCCTTGAAGTAGGCTGGTACTATGATGTGACAGTCTTTCTAAGTTAAGCTTCAGCAGTTTCTTAACTTTTGGTCAAGACCACAGAAGATACTTCTGTATAGAAATTTTTGGTCTCAACTCTACAAGTCTCAGGATGGAAGGAGATGTCTACATTCAGAGAAAGATCCAGAAAGACCAGAGTTTAAATGGAGACTGAAGCAATGCATGCTATCATGTTTTTCTATGTTTGGTTTTTGTTTCTCTTTTCTCACTGTTCACTCCATTGGCCACAACACCTGTACAACCAGACTATTATTGTACAATGTGAAAGAGTTTGCAGATCCTGTACACGATTGTATGCCGCCATGGCGGTGGGAGGAAGGGTAGAAAAATCTGAAACTCAAGTGATTCTAGAAGTTGGTCTTGTAAACTAAAAGTAAACAAACAAGTCAATTAAAAAAAAAAAAAAGAAAGAAATTTTTGGTCTCCCCTTTGTACTCCAGTTGGACCTTAGATTTGCCTGCATTATGTCTCACTGTATACCTGAACCATCAGATCTGCAACCAATCAGGCAGTTGGCATAAAGGACTATGGTGGTGGGCTTCATTGCAACTTGATTCTTTGCAGCATCACTTATTAAAGGTTCTGTGTTGGTGAATGCAACATAGTTTGAGGTGGTCTTGTTTTCTTGTTCACTAGCAATGATCTTTACTTTATCATGTTGGAAGGCTACCGGCACAGGAATAAGTGGTGCCACGAACAATGCCAACTTTGGGTCCCTTTGATATTGTTGCTGAGGCATTGAGGGTCATAGCTGGTCACTGTGGAGCAAGACAGGCTACTGCTGTGCTGAGTACACTCTTTCCAATTGTACATATATATATATTTAACTTTTTAATATTTTCCTTGATATCTGTGTTTATATTTCTTAGTACTTATCTGGTCTTTCTATCAGGAATGTTTAGAAATCTAAGCATTCTGTTTCATTGAAGGTCACAGTTTTTCACAAGTTATTTTTGGTTGTATGACTCTATCTTTTGCCTTTTAGAATATCATATTCCAAGCTCTCTTCCTTATAGTGGTAGTTGCCAAATCTTGTGTTATCCTAACTGACTCCTTAGAATTTGAACTTTCTTTCTGACTGACTGCTCGTAGTATTTTTTCTTTGACCTGGAAGCTCTGGGTTTTAGTTATGATGTTCCTTGAAGCTTTTATTTGGGGTTTTCTTTCCAGTAATGACTGGTGGATTCTGTTTTTACTTTTGTCTTCTGGTTCTAATAGATTACTGGAAAGATTTCATCATATATAATATCTAGGCCCTTATTTTATTTCATTTTTTTGGTCATGGCTTTCAGATAGTGCACCGATTCTTAGATTCTTCTCCTTGACTTGTTTTCCAAGTCAGTTGTTTTTTATATAAGAAGTATCTTATATTTTATTCTTTTGAAATTCTTTTCTATTTTATTCTGGATTAATTAACTTATATTTTGTCAGTTCTGATTTCCAGTTCTGTTACTTGGATAAAGTTTTGTGCCTCTTGTACTAAGCCATTAGTGTTACACATCCGATCCAGGTCAAAGTCTTATCACTTCCATGTCTGAGCTTTGAAAGCTTTTGACCCATGTTTGACTCTGTTTGACTGAGCAACACAAGAACTATAGATTTGTTCCTGGTTGGCACTATAGTAGACTACTGCTAACTTCATCCCTTTCTACTCTATGGAAGACTTTGCAGGCATTCAGATCAACAGAAGTATAACCTCTTAGTCTGACTTTCTTGCCATCATTACTTAATTAACTTTTGTTTATTTTTAGTTTACATCATTCATTTCCACAAGATTTTGAGTTACAAATTTTCACCCTGTCTTCCCCCTACCCACAACCCCAAAACAGTGATCCCACTGTATGCCCCCTCACCTAATCTGCTCTCTCTTCTATATTTCCCCCCCATCACCCCTCTGACTTCCCGGTAGGGCAAGGTGGATCTCCCTACCCCAGTGCCTATGTATCGCCATCATTACTTAACTGCAGGTTTTAGCATAGTTCTATAACTTAATCTGATCTAAGAACAGGAGATAGCTTCCACTAGCTTCTCTGTTCTTCTGCCTTGTACAGAGCCTTAGGCTGGATACTCTTTTTCTCAGACTCCAGCACATTCTTTATGCTGATAGACTTTGTGTGGGCCTTCTTGATTGGATCCCCACAAGTTAGTAAATATTTATTAAATGCCTGCTACCTGCTATGTGCCAGGCATTGTGATAAGTGCTGGGTATACAAAGAAAGGCAAAGGTCAACCTCAGCTTTCAAGGGTCTCCTAATCTAATGGGAGAGGCAACCTGAAAACAACTATGCACAGACAACATATATACAGAATAAATTGGACATAATTAATATTCACATTAAGGAGGATAAAGGTAAGGCTTCTTACCAGTAGTAATAAAGGTGAGTCTTAGCTGTGATTTGAAGGAAACCAGTAGACACATGAAAAGGGAAGGAATTTCAGGGAAATAAAAACTCCAGTGAACACACCTGGAGTTGAGAGATGTCTTGTTCAAGGAGGCCAGTGTCACTGGGTCAAAGAGTACATGCAATTAGTTATCCTATTCAGAGCTGGAGAAATTACTCATTGTAGTTTCTCTTTGAATTTTTCTGAGCATTTTTTGTTTTGGTGTTCTGCTTGACCATTTTGGGAGAGAGATGAGCTGTACTTGCCCCTCTGATTGGAAAGTGAAGCTGTAAACTCCTCAGCCTTTATTTAAGAAGGGGAGATAAAGACATCACCTCACTTCCCACCTGACTACACTCATTGCTGTCTTTGGCTTCTCCATCTGCATTCATTTTGGATTTCTTTGACCTTTCCATCGTGCCCCTAGTAATCTCATCATTGGGAAATCTCATCATTTTGCAGATTCAACTCAACCTTGTTACTCACACCTCATCTGTACCCTCTGCCCCTCTGATTAGAAGGTGGAGCCATGAACTAGCAAACTCCAGGTAAGGAGAGAAGGAAGATGAAATATTTTCTCAAGCATCTCATTTCACACCTAGGAGCACTCATATTTACTCCTTTGACTTCGGCTACATTTCTTTGATCCTTCCATTCTGTCCTTCTCTCTTATCTCCTCTTCCCCCCACCCCACCTTCTCTTTAGCTTTCTTTTGTGTGTTGTTCCCATTTTATGGCTAGCTTTTTCAAGTTAGGGATTGTTATATGTTTGAAGTAGGGGTGGGGAACCTGCAGGCTTGAGGCCACATGTAGCCCTCTTCATAGGTTCTCACATGGGTCCTCAAGTATGACCCTTTCAATCCATATTTCACAGAATAAATCCCCTTAATAAAAGGATTTGTTCTATAAAACTTGGATTCAGAGGGCCACACTTGAGGACTTATGGTCTCAAGGCTGTAGCTTCCCTACCCCTCATCTGAAATCATAAAAAACATTTCCATATTAGCCATGTTACAAAAAAAAAAAAGCGTACAGTTGAGATAACCAACTGTGAAAGACTTCATTCCTCTGATCAACATGATGATCCATGACACTTCCAAAGGTCCTGTGATAAAAAGTGCTAACTAACTACCTCCAGAGAGAACTGATAATTCTTAAGTGCAGATTGAAGCGTACTTTTTTCATTTTCTTTATATTTTTTTATTTATTGTTCGGTATGGCTAATATGGAAATAGATTCTGCATGACTAAACATATGTTTTTGATACCTTGTGGCTCATCTTCTTGGTGGGTAGATGTGGGATAGGCGGGAGAGAGCTCAGAATTTCAAAAAAAAAATGTTACTACTGTGTACAGTGAGTGTTCTGCTGTTTCTACTTGCTTCACTTTGCATGAGTTCATATAAATCTTCCCAGGCTTGGTTTTGTTTTGTTGCTTTTGTAGAGGGGGTAGGCAGGGCAGTTGGGGTTAAGTGACTTGCCCAAGATCACATGGTTAGTAAACTGTTACGTGTGTGAGGCCAAATTTAAACTCAGGTCTTCTTGAGTCCAGGACCAGTGCTGTAGTCACTGTGCCACCTAGCTGACCCAGTTGTGGTTTTGTCTTTTTTTCTTCTGGAACCAGCGACCTCATCATTTCTTATATCACAGTAGTGTTCCATCACAGTCATGTACCACATCTTGTTGCATCTTGCTATTCCCCAATTGATGGGTATCCCCTTAATTTCCAATTCTTTGCCACCACAAAAATAGTTGCTATATTTTTATACATGTAGGTTCTTTTCCTTTTTCTTTGATCTCTTTGGGATATAGACCTAGTAGTAGTATTGCTGGGTCAGAGGGTATATACAGAATTTTTTTTTTTAGCTCTTTCAGCATAGTTTCAAATTATTCTCTAGAGTAGTTGGACCAGTTCACAGCTCCAGCAACATCAATATTCATTTCTTTACAAGTTAAGTAATCTTGTTTACATCATTCATTTTCATGATGTTTTTGAATTACAAATTTTCTCCCCATCTTTCCCCTGCCCCAACCCTAAAACAGCAGTCCCACTGTAAAGCCCCTCCCCTGATCTGCTCTCTTACTTTCTGGTAGGGCAGGGAGGGTCTCCATCTCCCAGCCCCTGTACTATTCCTAGTTGCAGGTCT
>CM053598.1:157269503-157336601 GCA_028646575.1 Pseudocheirus occidentalis | reverse complement strand
CTCTGGAGTCCACAGGCCAGGGGCTCTGAATCAGCCCAGTGGGGACCACCCCTGTTTCCAGCAGTTCCCCTCCCCCACTGCTTCCTTGCTCCAGGGTCAGATTGGCCAAACTGCTTTTCCTCCCCCAAATTAATTTTTAGAGTTTCACTTTCACTTTCACTGACTGTCTAATCCTGGTTTGGTGGATGTGAAGATTCCCTCAGGTGCAGTAGATCTTCTCTGAAGAAGACACTCAAGCTGAGGCTTGTGAGGTGGGGCTCCTCCTCACTGCCCTGTGGCCTGGCCTGGCCGTGGCTGTGGTTTTGGGCTGGGTCAGTCTCTGCTTGGTGCAAGCGGCCCCTTTCTGTCCCCCTCCCGTCCCTGTCCTGTTCCTCACGCCTTGGCAGATATGGAGGTGCTGGAAGCTGTAGATCCTCTCCTCTGAAGACTGGCTGCGGTGAGGATTGGCTCAGCTCAGCCCGGCTCCTTCCCACCCTCTCCTGGCCTGCCGAGATGTGTTTTCTGTATTTTTGTGAGTCTGAGAGTCATAGACTCTGTCTGGGCTCATATTTTATGGGTGTTTAGGGTGGCAGTGTGGGAACTGCGGGACCTTGCTGCTTCTATGCCGCCATCTTGGCTCCGCCCACACCTTCAGATCCCTTTCTAACCACTCTTAATTTTAGTGCCTTCCCTCTTATATATCCTATATATTGCTTGTTTGGGTTTTTTTGTCTTTCCCATTGAATTTTGACCTCCTTGAGAAGAGGGACTCTTTTGTACCGTTTTGTAAACGTAGCACTTAGCACAGTGCCACAGCATTTAATAAATGCTTATTGACTGACTCGAATGAACTTAGGTCCAGCCTGTATCTGTAGCATTTCTAATAAGTGGTAAGCCAGGTGCTACTAGAAAACTTCTAGTGATGGGGAAGTCCTTAATTCTTAGAGGCTTTGCACCTCTTATCCCTTTCCCTTTTAGTGTGTTCTCCATGCCATAGCCAGACTTAAGTGTGCAGTTTGGCCTCATTTTATTCCTTCTTATAGCTTTCAAATGACTTTAACCTGCCCTGGCACTTTGTTCTGTGCTGTTCAGCTGTAATGCTTTGTTCATCCATTGCACCCAACTAAATCTAATTTCTTGTCTCTGTTCTTCCTTTGAAACTTTAGCCTTTTAGATCTTAGCCCCAAAGGTGCTTTTATTAGACAACTATGTGAATTATGAGGGATATAACTAAGCCATTTATCCATGCATTTTCTGCTTTGTTAGATATATATGTCAAGTGATATTCTTAGCCCAGTTCCTTCCTGCTATCCGATACCATTTTGGACTAACAGTTGATAGGTGCTAAGTGAATGCAAACTAATACCAGTCTAGGTCATACTTATATAAATCTGGTACCCTAAAAATAAGTTATCCATATGTAGGCAATTCATACTGTTTGTGGTATCATGTTACTATAAACCATGTTTTATGTACTATTTTCCCATAGGAACTGTTATAATTGTGGGTTGTATCCTTGACCAAGAAATTAATATCAAATAAAACATGGATGTGGACCAAAAAGATGTCCCAAAAAGCAAGGATGTGAAACAGTATTTTAATCATAAAATGAGTTATTCTTCAATCAGTATAGATAACCTTTTAGTTTCATAAATAATAGCCTTTATGAGTTGCTTTAGCTAAAATAATTCATCACTTCATAACCAGCCTTCTGATAATAAACTTCTCTGCTCCTTGTGAGATTGAGTCCATACTTCATCTTTTTGGCTCTAGTAGCACCTTGCCATAGTTTGTGCTTTTGCTAGCATGATCTTTGAGATCCTAAGGACACCTCTGTGTCATGATACATTTAAGATTTCAGTGGAAAGCAAAAGTTTTATGTATCTAAAATTAATTTTAAAAATATTAAAACTATTTCAAACCCTGTAGAATGAGCACAAATGCATGACATATACAAAGGTCCCTGGTTTGCCATACATAATGTGTACAAACACATCATATGATCTTACAACTATGTATTAGCACTAATAAAAATTTAATAGCACTTTTTGCATATAGCCTTACAATAATTGTAGTTGAGATTACAAAGGATTCAGTTTAATGAATATGTTTGTGTAAAAGTTTGTTTAACACTGATGTAAAGACAGAATGGGATAATTTCTTGCCCTCAAGGATCTTGCTTTATGCTGAAGTGGTACAACATGTCTGCAATTACTTGTAGTATAGTACACAGGAAATTAAAGAAGGAGAGGATACTAGCAAATAATAAGGAGTAGGCTAGGGGGATGAAGGCTTATAAGAGGAGTGACGCCTCCTTGAGCCTTGTTGGACTAGGTGACCTTTGAGGTCCCATTTATTTCTTAGAATCTATTTGGACTAGCTGTTATATTTTTAAAGAAAATATTAAGCATCGGTAAAACTGAACATACTTTGTGGTTATTTTTATAAAATTAATTTCAGTGCATAAAATGCGATAATATCTATCACTGCCTCAGTCTCTAGCATCTTCATCTATTCTCTTTAACATCTCTTATTTCATGTTCGTAGTTCATGTGTACTATTCATTTGGTTCTTTTTCTCTCTTTGCATTATTCATAAAAGTTTTTTTTTTTATTCCTCATCCTTATTTTAGTTGTATCATAGTATCTCATTTCATTAATGCCCTGCAGTTTTAAAAATCATTTTGTAGCTTTTGGACATTTAGATTTATTCTACTATCCTACAATTAAAAATACATATGGAAAATCTTTAAACAAAGAGCTCTTTTATTGTTTTTACTAACACTTATAGGTAACGTTCCCAGTAGTGTGATTACTTTGTCAAAGGATGTTTTTGGTTGGTTTTTTTTTTGTTTGCTTGTTTTACTTTTTTTACTGTTAGATTGCTTACTAAAAAAACTTCCTTTGAGATTCCACCAACAATGGCTGAATGTACCTGTTTTTCCTCAACCCTAAATCTTATTGCTTTTCTTTATTTTGGCATTTGATGAGAATCAGGTTTAGTGCCTCACAGTTCATATATTTTCCACCTATTTGATTATTAGTGAGGTTGAACATTTTTCAATTATATTAACAGTGTATGCTTCCTCTTGAGAATTGTCTGTATCACTTAGCCAGTGCATTATAGACCAGGAGTTATTTTTTCAAATTTTCAGTTGTTCTTTTTAAAGGATAAGAAAAGACAATCTAGAGAACTAGCTACAAAATCAAAGTTAGAAGAGATTTCAGAGGTCATCTGGTTCAGCCTTCACAGGATCTCCGACAAGTGGACTCCACCTTCCACTTAAAGATCAACAATGATGATAAAGAACACATTGCCCCATTAGGCAGTCCATTCTTCTTTTAACTGAACCTTATTTTTAGGAAATTCTGAATCTCCCAAGGCAAGCGCAAATCTCATCTCTTTTCTTATATGAATGCCCATTAAATATTTGAAGACAGATACAATGGCCTCTAAATCTTTTCTTTCCTCGAAGTTAAACTTTCTTTATAGATTTTCCAGAATCATTATTCTGTTCTTATAGCTTCATTCAAAATTCCATTAATTCTTTTTAAAATTACAGAAGTAGGGTGGGAGGTGGTCCAGTGAATAGAGCACTGGCCCTGGAGTCAGGAAGACCTGAGTTCAAATTCGGCCAGACACTTAACACTTTCTGGGAGTGTGACCTTGGGCAAGTCACTTAACCCCAATTGCCCTGCCTTCCCCCTCCAAAACAAAAAAAACCAAAAAACAAAAAATTATAATACTGGATAAATCACTATTTGAATTCAAGTTCCTGTTACTTAAAAGTGACCTAAAAATTTGGAGGCCTCAAAATAAGAGGACTTGCAGGACCATTGGCTTCTTTGAATCTGGTCCTTTTTTTGTCTTCATTTCTTTGTTATCCCCCAAATACTAAAGAATAGTCTTAATACAGTAAGTTATGCCCTTGAGGTTTGTAGGATAGGCATACTATTTCATTAAGGGGTGTTTAACATTGATTATTTGGAGAAGCATATAAGAGTTTTAGATTTTAAAATAAGATATCCTGTCATCGAAATCATGGAATAAATGGTCAAAGACAAGAAATAAAATGTCTTTTAAGTTCTAGATACTATATAGATGGAAAAGTGGGGATTACTTGTAATATTTTCACATTTATAGATTGTGTACTCCTGTACATGTTCTTTATTTAGAGTCAATATTTTTGCTACTTTGTTTATTCTAAAAGTTCAAGTACGGGCTACCTAGGATGGATTTTATTTAAATTATGTTGACATAAAATCATAAGGGCAGATTCAATTTATCTTTTTTATTAGAAAATAACCTTTTTTATGTAATTTTAATATGTATTCTTTGTAACCAATTGATAGATTTAGGATTTTATTTTAGGAGGTAAACACTGTATATTTTAAAGCAGTGACTTATTTTGCTATTTTTTCAGATTACTCTTGCAGCTGCATCAGAAATCTGAGCGGGATGACTTGGTTATTTTATTTACCAAAGCTGATTGAAGCAGATACATGTGAAGTCATTGGGAGGTGAACCATCTCCAATTCAACAGGTTAATCATGGATATTTGGGGGAATATTTTTGTCACATGTATTAGGTGGATAATAGCCACCCAAAACATATTTACCTAAAACAACTTTATTGTCAGGATATTTTTCTTCAATAAAAAGCCTTTATGAGAGGCCGCCTGGTATAATAGATAGAAAGCTAGCCTTGAACTCAGGAAAATCTGGATTAAAGTCCTTGCTTCTGACACATATGGTCTGTATGACAGGGGCCAAATAATTTAACTTTATCAGTGTTCCAAGCAGATCTCTAAGATTATAAATGGTAGCATTTGCAGATCTTTGTTGGAAGGAGTTTCCTCACAATGAAATCACAGGTCTGTGCTCCACCCCTCAACCACCACCACAACAAAATAACCTTATTCCTAAATTGTTTTTAACCACAATTAATAACCATTTTAAACTACTTGAGTTACTGTGTTAGTGTGAGTATAAGGTATCCTTTCCCTTAAGTCTAGCTTTTATAAAAACCTAAGCATGACCTAAGATTGGTTTTGTTTTACACTATATAACTAAATATTTGCTTTCTTTTTAAAGACATACCATTTTAGGAGTGTGGCCTGTAGTTGGAGAAATACATTAAATGAAATATGTATTTTAAAGCTAAGATGAAATCTGTTCTAACAAGTTATAGAATCATAAAAATATTAGCAGAAAGAAAGGATGGTCATTATTTCTACTTATTTCTGAGGATGTAAATAGAAGATTTGATAACAAAAATTAAGCATCTCTTTGACAGTTAAGTGAATTCTTGACGCTTAGTAGGAACCCAAAAAAATTTGACCCTTATAAATACATGGCTGATATGTGACCCAGTTAAGTTTTCTCCAAAGGACTATGAAATTCCTTGTACAAATGATCTTTTTTTTTTAAGCATTATTGTAAGAAAATCTTTTAAATAAGAAAACTGTGTCACTTCCATGACGTGATATAAAGCATTAAAGTCTAGGTCTTCATTAATAGAGAATAAAATGTTTGTATACATACACACATATCTGGAATTAATAAAAATAGTAAATAATGATGTAATAAAACTAGAAATGTAGGGGGAAATGAGAATCAGGGAAAAACCCACTATGATCACACAAAAAAAGTATAAATGCTCTACTTTAAGCAAAGTTTTTGTCCATATAAGTAACAGTCTAACTAGAGAACTGTGTAAAAAAAAATTAAGAAATTTTAAATAACATAAATCCCTTTTGGAGCTGATAATGACAAATGAAAAGAAGAGATGATGGCTGCTATGTGTGGAGAGGTGATAACAGTTATATAATCTAATCATTTGGGACCAAGCTGGGATCTAGATAAGAGAAGAATGGTAGTTTAGAAAGTATTTTTGGATGTGACTTTTGGGGAGCTCATGAGGTATAGTTTAAGTGAAAATACATTCGTGGAAGCCTGTAAGTTTCTGCAATTGTATTTTGTATAGTTAACAGATCTATAGCTTTTCTGACTTCCTGGTTGGTTTATTGAAATCCCAAGCCTTGTTAAGCTTTTTTTGGCCCCAGGAGCTCAGATGTATTGAAAAGAGTTGGCATTGTACATATGTGTATTATTTTAGAAACCTTCCTGAATATGAAGTGCTTGCATAGGCTTTGCACTTTTCAAAGCTCTTTTTAGCATATTAGCCTATCCTGTCTTGTTTCTTGTTCTGCTTAACCTCAGAAGTAGTAGTTTCACCATTTTACAGGTGAGGAAACTGAGGCAAGTGACTTAGATGAATGAAGGAACTGGAACTTAAATAAACAAAAGGTTCTTGATTCCTGGTCCATTGTTGCTTCCTCTATGTAGCAGAATCTGTAAAAATGTGTAACCCCATGCTAGCACAGATGTCCCTGGCACTGAGGACCCCAATTATTTTATTTATTTATTTTGCTTTTTAGGGGGCAATTGGGGTTAAGTGACTTGCCCAAAGTCACATGGCTAGTGTGTCAAGTGTCTGAGGCCGGATTTGAACTCAGGTCCTCCTGATTCCAGGGCCGGTGCTCTACTCATTGTGCCACTTAGCCGCCTCCCAAATTACTTTATTGAAGAAAACGAATAGTCGTGCTTCTTTTTGCTCTAAACTCCACCCTGAAACCTGTGGAAACTTTTAACACTGCAGAGCCTCATGGGCTGGTATCAGTTTCTCACTTGTGTGAAGTCATTGGCCATAATGTATCAGATGGGAAGTTTTTTTGTTAAAGGAAAAGGTAATATTATGTATTCTCTAACAAGTAAATTTTAGTACCCCTGACAGTTTTTCCCAGTGTAACAGTTCCAGCCTGAAGAATTTTCACATGGGAACCTTTTATGAGCTGTTCTTAAAGCAACAGTCCACTGGCCTTGCTTCCACATACAAGTTCTAAAAATTGTGGGGTGGCGCCTGATGTGCTTGGGGCCTTACTGCTGTCCTTAGCTAAAGTCTTCTTTAGGCTGATATTCTTGCAGGTTACTCAGAGCTTTCGCTGAGTACCTGATAGATCCTAATAAGGAAATACTAAGGGTTCTTTTGGTCTGACTACAAGCTCTAGCAATAATGTGCCAGACCAGGGATTCCCCCCTTATTGATGATTATCTTCATGTGCTCTCGATTCCACTACCTCTGAATACCTGAACAGAGATATCTTATGACCAGGGTATTTGCCACCCTGATTGAGCGACACACATTTTGACCCTTTTTGTAGATAGAATAACTGAAGACATAACTAAAATGTCATCGTAATCCATTTTGATATTTTGGTTTCAACACTTTATCTCTTTTCTAGTCTAGAGGTTGACAAAACACCTTAATTCTTTGCCAATTTATTTTCATTTGGTATTTGGTTAAAGATTGGTCAAATTTCCCATCCCCTAGTTATCTCAGTAATCCTAAATAACTCTTCAGGAGTCTCTGAAGTTAGGTTGGGGAAGCAGAGGTCAAAGCATTGAATTTTGTGTTTTATTTTAAAAAAAACAAAGAATAAACAGCCTCTGTAGTTTAGACTACAAGTCAAGGAGTTGGAATAAGGCATACACATAGCATGGTACGGTAGACTAAACATTAACTCCGGAGTCCTGTAGTCAGAGAACCTGAGTTCATATCCTACCTTTAATATTTGGTGCATATGTGATCTTAGGCAAGTCACTTAACTTTCATGAGGGTCAGTTTCCTCATCTGCGAAATGAGGAGAGATTGGTCTAGAAAGTTTCTGAAGTGTCTTCCAGTTCTAGAGCTCTAGTCCTATGACTACAGAGTCCTGGACCTTGATGTCATGCTAATTGGCTATTAATGTACATTTGTCCAGTGAGGCAATCTTCAGTCATCTGCTTGACTAACTACAATATGCTTTTTCCCTTCTAAAAACTACCCTCATGAATATATGGGAGACTTTTTTTAGCTTACTTTTTTTCTGGTGGTCTCCAGGACAGAGATTCTTAACCTATGATCTGTGAACTTTTAGAAAAATAGTTTGCTAACTATTTCAGTATAACTTACTACCTTTGCAAATCCTGTGCATTTAAAAGCATTAGTCTAAGAAGGGGTCCATAGTTTTCACCAGACTGACAAAGGAGTCCATGACACGAAGAAAGTTAAAAACCTCTGTTCTGGACATTATTTTTAGTGCTTAAGGCATAGTAGATTTGACTCTAGAATATAGCGAGAAGAGCAAATTTGTGGTTGTTTGGAAAGCTGATAATCTCCTACTTAACTGCATCCCATCTTTGATAGTAATATGGTTTAAAGAAATCCTTTACTTAATAGTGTCCTATTTTTGTTTTGGTATGTTTCAAGATATTAGCAGTATGCCATTTTAAGAAGTAGCATTGCCTGAATTAAACATAGTCAATACCCTTTAAAAGCCAAAAGACCTTTACACTGAACCACAAGGAGTGGTCATAAATTTTTTTTTGCTTTGCTGTTTACACATTACTTGAAATAAGTGATAGGAAACTGGGATTATATCTTATTCAGAAATTTTCATTGGAGTGATATTCTTTGGCATCAAAATTTGACCTAAATTAGACAATGCCATTTAATTACTGTGAATTTCATGTAGATTGTTCTTAATTTTAATAACCTGTACTTTTCTTTTTTTCCTCCCTTCTATAGTTTTACATGTGGCACCCATAAAAGATGAGGCTGAGAACTCGAAAAGCTTCTCAGCAGTCAAATCAAATTCATACACAACGTGCAGTCAAGGCAAAGAGGAAACATTCAGAGATCGAAGATAGTTTACCTGCGGGAGTAGAAAAAACACAGAAGAATGAAACTGGCTTGTTATCATCAATTAAAAAATTCATTAAGGGAAGCACACCCAAGGTATGGTTTCAGGTCTTGTCTTAACATGGTATTTAGTTTGAAAATGCAGAAAATAAGAGCAGGATGATACTATATAGCTTTAGACAATAATTGTGTGTGTGTGTGTGTGTGTATACACACATATGACTATTAACAGTATTACAGATCAGATCTCCTTTTAGCACAAATTAAAGAATAATGACTAATGACACTTAATAGGAATTTAAATGAAATAGATTTTTAAATAAATATCTCTAGTGTATTGCATTTTTTCTGTTATACTGAGATGCTACTTTATGAAAAAGTCATGGAAGAGAGAATTTTCTGAATCATATGCAGAAGCAGATTTTGTCATAACAAGATACATAACACGTGTGTACACACACATCCAAACTAAAGAACCTGAGGCTCCCTATAGAGAGTATGAAATCTAATGCTTTCATTTTAAGTGACTTGCTCAGCGTTACTTAGTTATTTAATGGTAGAATTGGAACTAAGGAGATCTTTTGACTCAGACCAGTGCTCCATAATTTCTGAAAATGTGCTCTTTATGAACTTTTTATTATTGGCCCTTATGCATAATTTATTTAAGCTGCTTGATGGACTTCTGCTTCAAAGAAGGGATAAGGGAAAAGTATTAAAACTCTTTAAGTGGAACAGAAGTTGGTAGCCATTATTATGTTAGATTTTAACAACTTGACCAAGTGCAAAGTTCTTGTTATATAGCATTATTGTATGATCTTAAAATTGGAAGGGATGTTAGCTCAGTTTCCCACCTAATAAAGGAATCTCTCATTCAGTGTATATTTCTAGTCTATACTTGAATACTTCCCAGTGATGTCAAAAATACCTACTTTATTAAGCAGTCTGTTTCCTCTGTTGAACAGCTGTAATTTTTAGGAACCTCTTTACCTAGATCCTCTGCCTGTATTCTCTTATTGATCCTCACCTTGGTTGTATTTAATAAAAGACCTGTAGTACTTTAAAGCATTTTCTAGGTTGATTCTTGAGTGAAAATCTGCATTAATCCAATAAACAGACTAAGACATAGACCCATTACTAATGTTAACCCTTTTCTGGACATTTTTTGGTCTTTTGGTGTCCCCCTTGAAATGTGACACCCAGAAGTGAACACACTACCTTGGATGTGGCCTGACTAATAAGCACTAAAATCATGTAAACTTTTAAATTTCTATGACATACTGTGGCTCATATTGACCTGTTGTTTAGTCAGCTAAAGTTCCAAAGTCTTTCTCATTAATTGTTATTAAACCACTGTTAAGATGGAGTTTTCCTTTATCCTGTACTCTGGTAATTTTTTTTCATCAAATAATTATTCCTGTTAAATTTCATCATATTAGCTTTTATCCCATTGTTGAGCCTATTAAATTGCATCATCTGTAAATTTGATTAGATTTTATGCTTTTATCTTTTCTCTGTGAACAAGAATCATTTGACTGAACAGGACCAAGGAAACTGTTGTTATGTACTAGGAATCTGTCTCCAGGTTGACATGAATCTTAAGTGGTGATCTTTGGGTACTGTTATTAACGTAAAAATCTCATCTAACTGTACTATCATCTTAGTTTGTATTTCCCTGTGTTATCCAAAAAATATAATATTGGAGACTGTTAGATGCAGTAGTAAAATGAGGATACCATGCATTTGTAGTATTCCCCTGACTTGCTTTCTAGTAATTCTGGTCAAAAAAAGAAATAAGGACATGTCCTTAGTGAAAACACATACTAGCTGTGTTCCCTTTCAGCATCTGTTCACAGGATTTATATGTATATGTACTTCTACCCCTTCCATTTAGGTTTCTTTTCATTTATTTTAAATTTGAATTTTTCCCCCCTCTATTGATTTTCAGCTTGGATGAGAGCAGGGAGCCAGGATATCCTTTAAGTCTCTTAAATTGCCAAAGTTCTTTGAGTTTTAGAATTTTGTTTTAATTTCTTCTGGTTTTTTTGTTGTTGTTCAGTAGTTGGAATAATGATAGTGTCCTGGGTGTATGCTGGCATTGATATGTCAGGATGTTTTTGTTTTATCTCAGAGGTGGAAGACTGTTTTCTGGTTGGTAGAGAAGGGAAGAAGGGCAGAGAGTCCCCTTGAGTGTTGGAGGTAAATACAAGAGTTTCCTGGAGCATAGGAGCCCCGAGGGACCAAGCTGGCCGTCTCCCAGTAGTGCCATTTTTGTTAAGCCTCAAACTTTGGTGCTGCAGGTGTGCTACTGAGCTGCAGTGAATCTTTGTTCTACCCTTGAATTAGGGAGGATAAAACTGAGCATTGAGGGAATGTAGGAACTTTCAGTCACTTCCTGTGAGATTTGGTTTTAAGGAATATGAGAGTTTGTGCCATTTTTATTTGATGTAGAACCAAGCATTCTAGTAATTCCCTGGACTTTGATCAGTATGGAGGTAGTTGAGAAGCATAGACTATGAGTCTTCTCAGGCATGGCTACTCTGGTAGGACAACCAGGTCAAGTGGGTCATGTCTAGGTAAGTGTCAGCCCTAAGACTACATAGCTACCTGATAAGGGTCTCTGTGTTTCTTTGACATTTTCTTTTTCTGTTGCAATTGTATCTTTCCTCTTTATTCTTGATGTGATGAAGGAGGAGTTTTATTCTCAGTTTATGCTTGTAGTTACCCATATTTCTAAAACTCTATTCTAGAACATTTTTCATTTAAATTTTTTTATTAAAAGTTAAATTCTTAGTCAAATTCTGGCAGTACTCAGTTGTATAGTAGTTTTGAAAAAATAGTTTTGTAGCCCATTAACTTTAACATTGAATAATCATGCTGTCTTTGTTCAGTATTTTATGCTGAACCACATATAGGGTGTTAAAATAGTTAGTAATTCAGTGTGAAATTTTAAAATCATTTTACCTGTCAACCAGTCAACAAGGATTTGTTAAGCAGTATGCCAGGCACTGTTCTAGATCTCGGGGATGCAAATACAAAGATGAAAAGGATCTCTCTTCACAAGGAACTCATACTGTAATAGGGAAGGCAACAAATGTGTGTTTGTGTATTTGTGTATATTGTATGTTGTATTTATGTATATTATAAAGAGAAAAATACAAAGTAGATAAATAGAAGGTAGTTTTGGAAAGAGCATAAGCAGTTGAAAGGAATCAGAAGAGGTTTCATATAGAAGATAATGCTTGAACTGTGTCTTGAAGGAAGAGAGATTATTCAATCTGAGGCTTTTGGAATACTATTTAATAGCTTGTATGTGCAAATAACCTGCCTGAACAAGAATAATAGCCTTTATATGTCCTTTGCAGTAGCATCTTGTAAAGTGGCATGCAAAGGATAAGTGTTGGTTAATTAATCATTTAATACTATTTGTAAAAGTAAAAATGATGACATTATTTTAAAGGTATAAAACTGACCCTTTGGGTTTCTCGATTCTCCTACCTCCTTGACCTCTTCTAAGTGTCCTTTACTGGATCAGTGAAGATCCTTTACCTGATCTCCTTTACTTGTTCATACTAAGCATAGTTATTTCCCAGGGGTATGTCATAGGCCCTCTTTTCACTCTGTAAATTTTCTCCCTTAGCAATCTCCTCAACTGTCATAGATTAAATATCATCTGAGATGTCTTAGTATCAGGAGGTTTCCAATAGATGAAATTTAATGGGAATATTTAGTCAAAAAAGTTAACCAGGTACAGGGTGAAGGGAAACTCCATCTTAATAGTGGTTTAATAACAGTTAATGCGGAATAAACAAACTTTGGTTGACTGCACTTCAAATCAGTATATGAGCCAAAGTATGACATAGCAGTTTAAAAGCTTATGCAATTTTAGTGCTTATTAATCAGACCACATCCAAGGTTGTGTGTTCACTTTTAGGCACTGTATTTTAAGAGGGACACCCAACAGAGTATAAGATGTCCAGAAAAAGGTCTGTGTCCTAGTCTGTTCCTTAGAACTAATGGAGATTTTCACCGAAGAATCAACCTAGTTCTAAAGTGAACTGACCTGCTAGCTATTCTTCATACACACTATATTCTAGATTCCAAACCTTTGTAAAAGTGGTGCTCTATTGTCTAGAATCCCTCATCACCTTTACCTCGAAATCCCTAGTTTCCTTTCATAGCCAAGGTGTCATGAATAATAGACGTTTCTTGATTTTCCCCCTGTACTTCACATCTCTTTCCCCCCATTTTCACAGTGTTTCTTTGTTTATATATGCATGTATGTGTATACACACATTCTATACATACATACATACGTACATACACACACACACACACACACCTCTAGTGCCTATAACTTAAAATCCTACTTTCTACTGCACAGTTTGTCTGGGTTTTAGAAGAAGCCTTTAGATAGCATCATTTTCTTGGGATCTTCTAAGTATCTTCTACTCTTCATCGTTTTTTTTAAAAGCTAGTAGATTCATACAGATTGACTTATTTATTAGGGACTGAGTTGTTGTGTTGAGGAATATAAAGAAAAATGTGTTTTTAAAAGGAATACACTGAGTTTTGAATCAGAATAAACTCTCAAATTTAATTTTAGCGTGATGTTACCAGAAAGTCTCTCTGAAATTCCCTTTTCAATTGCTTCATGATTGGGTGTATTGTAATTTATTTTATTTTATTACAACTGCATTAAGGTACATAATAATATACATCTATTACATAGTAGATGTTAGGTTCTGCCTTTTTCCCTAAATGAAAAGACAACTTTAAAATGTGTATTGACATACTTTAAAATGTCATGCTTCTACAGTCTTAGATTGTCAAAATTTCTGATATTATAATCCTAAGACTTTCTTTTCTGAATAAAGCGTAACTGAAAGTTGAAAAGTTTGTTTAGTTCTTTCCCTGTTGTAATAACAAAATCATTTTTTGATATTACACAAAATCATGAAATTTCAGAATTTAATGGAATTTGAGAGGCAATATTGTTCAGTTTGTACCAGAAAAGGGATCTTCTCTACAGATCTGACAAGTAATCATTCATCCATTGCTTGAAGACTTCCCATGAGAGAACTACAAGTGGCATCCCTTCAAGTATTTGAAGAAAGCTACCTTGTCCCTTCCTAAGTCTTTTCTTCTTCAGGCTAAATATGTCTAGTGTCTTTGACCAGTTTTCATATACCTTGAGCTCAGAGCCCTTCCTCCTAATGGACTCTTTCACCTAGCTATCCGTATCCTTCCTATAATGTGGTAGCAAGAACTGAGCATTCCAGATACCTTGGTTCATATAGCATAAGACCAGATAAGCTTCTTTTTCTTCCATATTACACTATTGACTACTATTGTGTTTACAATCCACTAAAATAAAATACCTGTTCCTTAGCAGAACCTCATCATTATTTCCCATTTTGTACTTATGAAGTTAATTTTTTGAATACAGATGAAAGGTTTAATATTTATTCCTATACCAATTTAACCCAGTTTGCTAGGAATCCCAACTTTGATCCAATGTGTTAACTATTCCTCCTAGGTTAGTGCCTTTCTGGCAATACTCCTTTCTTTTGCTTTTTGGAGGGCAGTTGGCGTTAAGTGACTTGCCCAAGGTCACACTGCTAATAAGTGTTAAGTATCTGAGGCCGCATTTAAACTCAGGTCCTCCTGACTCCAGGGCCAGTGCTCTATTCACTCTACCACCTAGCCACCCTCTGGCAATATTCTTAAAGGACTCTACCACACTTTTTGTATTTATGCTGTTGTCTGTTCTTGCCTCCAACTTCTGTTTCATGTATTTTTAAAAACTTAACCCCTGTCCCCACCCCACCCCCCACATCATGTATGGCTAGATATGGATATAGTCAATTGTAGTTTTTCCTCTTCATTGGAACTGCTGTTGCTTGTGTCCTCATAGTTTCATTCTTTAGCTTGCCATCCTTTCTGAATTCCCCCAGAAATATTTAATACACAGGCTCTTATGTATCCTTCCTCTGTACCCTTGGAAAATCTGTTCTCCCCAATCGAGGGCCGTGTCAGATTATGTCTGGGTTTCCTCTGTCACAAGTTCTAAGATAAAAGTGGTCACTTCCTCCAAAGCTTCCCATCATTTCCATCTCAGCAACCAAATCTTACCTGTTGGAGAAAGTATATCTTCCACTTTTTTTTGAAGAAGAGAAATAATCATTTTAGCAAGTCAAGAAATTTCAGAGAGAAAGAGAAATACATGATATCTGGATAATTGAACTTTTTCACCATACTTCTGTTTCAGGACTGTTTTCTACTCTGTAGTGGTGGTCTGTAGCATATTCTTTTAATATAATTATTTCTGTTTCTGCCACTTGGTTTTTTTTACCCCAAATCTCCTACAATGGTTCTCTATGTTGTTAGTTCCTTGAGAGCAAGAACTATGTTTCTTTTTTTGTATATCTCCAGTGCTTATAGCACAGTATTTGGCATATAGTAGGTACTTAATAAATGCTTATTCAAGGATTTCCTCATTCAAGTATATCTTCTTAATATACAGTGCTATCTAGTCCTTCCATTCCATATTCTACTTAAGAGTTAAGAGCCTCACCCCACATAGCCCATGTTTTATTAATCAAATCAGACTTGCCTTCTTTCATTGTAGGGTCTCTAGTTCATCTTGCTTGTTAGTCATGCTTTGTGTATTTGTTTATGACTTTATGAAGCAATTAATTTTATTGCTTATTTCTCTCTTAGATTTTGATTCCTGTGAATGTAGGTATATGAACTATTACAGTTCTATTAGGTTACATAAAAATTAAAAACCACAAAGTGTCCATATCTCCACACACAGTGAATTCTTTTTTGTTGGTGGCTTTTTCTTTTTTTTTTTTTTCCACAGTGAATTCTTGTAAAAATAATGTTGTATTGGTACTTTTTTCTTTGGTAATCTGTTTTTTAAAATACTGTTGTTGTTGTTTTTTTTATTTTTTTCCACTTATTTTTAGTTTTTAACATTCATTTCCATAAGTTTTAAATTTTCTTCTCCTTCTCCCTCCAGAGAGCATGCAATCCGATACAGGCTCTATGTATACATTCCTGTTAAACATATTTTCACATCAGTCATGTTGTATAGAAGAATTAGAACAAATAGAAGTAAACTTGAGAAAGAAAAACGGAAAACAGAAAAAGAAAATAGTCTGGATCTGCATTCAGATTTGATATTTCTTTTTCTGGATGTGGATTAAAATACTCTTTCATTAGTAGCCAGAGAGTTAAAATGTTTATGTTCTCCTAATCTTCAGTATTTTGTCATTCTTATCTAATTCCATGGATATTACTGTCACCAAAATTATTTTGAATTTTAAGTGTTTTACTTTTAGATTTAATTAGTGTTTTGGTTAGTCATTGAGATTTTGAATAAACTAAATTTCAATTAATGTTATTTGGGTATATTTTGCACATTAAGATAGATACTCCCATCAGGTAAAATATCAGTAGTGCACTTTTTTATGGAGTTCATTTTCATGCACCTGCATCCTATCTGTTTTGGTCTTAGAAGAACCATTAAATGTTTTACTCTTCATATTGTAGGAGTCACCTTTTTTTCTGAGAGCAACCATTTGTTAGGAAGAGTAATGGCCTGTCAAAACTAAAGGGCTAATATCTATTCTGTATTTTCTTTGGAGATACAAAAAGTGAAGCTCACCAAAGTTGAGTAATTTATCCCAGGTAGCACAGTGAGGTAGGGAAAAGAATTGTTTTGACTTGACTTACACTACTTTAAAAAATAAGAGATATCACTATATTTAGGCCTATTCATAGGGTCCTTCCTCAGTTTTCATGCTTTGGAGGTTTGGGAGTTATATGAATTTTGGTGACAAGCCTAAGGGGAATTAAAGGAACAAAATAACTGTTCGTTTTATCTTGCTACTAAAATAATAGCTAATGTTTTTGTCACATTTTGATATCCACAAAGTACTTTCATTCCTGAGAGGTAGATACGTGTACAAGTATTATTATCCCTACCTGACAGAGAAGAATATCAAAGTCTACAGGGGTTAAAGCACTTAAACACAAAAATACAGTTAATTGGAGTTGGGGTAGCTAAGTGGTTCAGTAGATAGAGTTCTGGACTTGGAATCAAGAAGACTCACCTTCTTGGGTTCAAATCTAGTCCCAGACACTTTTAAAGTAGCTGTGTGACTGTGGGCATTTTCACTTTACCTGTTTGCCTCAGTTTCCTCGTCTATAATGGGCTGGAGAAGGAAAGGGCACACACCACTCCGGTATCATTGCCAAGAAAACCCCAAATAGGGTTACAAAGAGTCAGACATGACTGTGTGGGGGAAAAAATGATTGAACAACAGAGTTGAAGTCAGAAGATCTGGATTTGAATGTGATTCAGCTCTTAATTACTCATGTGATCTTGGGTGTAGTTCATCTTTCCCCTCTATTCCTTCTTCCATACTTCCATTTCTCTCTCCTTTCTTAAGATCCCTACTTTGGATGAGGTTTCAGACTCATTAAATCTGTATGATTGAGTTTCCATTTTTGAAAGTAAAACCCCTTTTTTCCTGCTACCTTTTCTGGACTGTTATGCCTATACTATTCAACTCTGCCCCTTTATAAGCCTTCTCTTCATCTGCCTTTACATTCTGCCTTATCCTCTGGAACCTCAGTACTGTTGTTTACAAACTCCCTTTCATTCTACATCTCTTCATCTTATATTCTACCTTGTGCATGAAACCCTTCCTGATCTCCCCAACTACTAGTAATACTGACTGCCCTCCCAAACTACCTGGTGTTTAACTTTTTAATATATTTATATGAATTCTTTTCATAGTTAGTGAGATAAAGAATTGTTTATTCTTTAGTGTATTCTTATGTTTGTTTGCTATCTCCCTGATTAGAAAATAAAGTTATTGTTAGTAGAGACTGTTTCATTCTTTGTTCTTGTATCCTTGCCATCTACTATAGTACCTGACATGTGGTACAGGTTTAATAATAATGCTTGTTGATTGATTGCTTTCCTGTTCTTATAGAAACCTCTCCAGAAGACATCATATCCCTTTCTACCTTCTCAGATATAGTCAGTTTCTTTCATACTCTCTTGTTCCTTCAAATAGCTAGGAGCGCATTTGGATTCATTATTCTTCTTTGTTGCTAGTACTCCCAGACCCTTGATCTGCTGTCATTCCTGTCTGTTCTCTTTCTGTTATTCATTCCTCTTTTATGTCATCTCATCTCTAGCCTTGCTAGTATAATATATTGTTCTATCACCTGTGCTCTGAGTTTTTCTCCTATTGAATCTGTAGTTGACAACTTTAACTATGTGTTGTCCTTTAACTTTTCTATTCCTGCCATGTCAGACCTCAGCTCTGGACTACTCACATATATGTCTTCCATCCTACTTTATGCTACTGAGATTTGGGTACCCTGTAAATTCATATTTTTGAATCTTATCAGGAAAACCTGAGTTCAAATCCGGCCTCAGACACTTACTACCTGGAGAAGGAAATGGTAAATTGCTTAGTACCTTTGCTAAGAAAACCCCATGGACAGTATGACCCACAGGGTGACGAAGAGTCAGATACAACTGAACAACAACAGTCCCAGGTAGCCTTCCCTGCTGCAGTGGAAATCCTTTTTTTTAATCCTAATTGACTTTCTATCACATCCCCTTCAAATGTTATTCCAAAATACCTCTTTTTTCCCCTCAAACCCCAACACTCCCTTTCTCTCCTGACAGCCCTTTTCTCTGTTCAGATGCCTTCACTTTCTACCTAACTGAGAAAATCAAGGCTGTCACCATATTCTATCTATCTCATTTACCCTGCTTCACACTTTAAAATAACTTCTAATTCACCCTGCATGTGTCTTATTTGTACCTAGTTGTTTGCACATTGTTTTCCTTTATTATATGAACTCTTTGGGGGCAACTAGGTTGTGTGGTGAATAGAGGTCAGGAGGACCTGAGTTTAAATCCACCTTCAATCATTTAACATTTAATAGTTGTGTGACCTTGGGCAAGTCACTTAACCCCAATTGTCCTGCCTTCCCCCCTCCAAAAAAGAAAAAAAGAACATGAGCTCTTTGATAACAGGCACTATTTTTTGCTTGGTTATTACTCGTGTTTAGCATGATGCTTCACATGTAGTAAGTGCTTGATAAATACTTGTTGAGTAACTGTATCTTAACCAATACTCTTCTCTTTTGATCCAGTTTCTATAGAAGATGTAATCTTTCTTGTCATGGTCAATCCTTCTACTTGTGCCTTCAGTCCCATTGACCTCTGTCTCCTAGACCGTACCTCATCTTATTCGCTTATTTTCAGTCTTATTCTAATCAGGGAGATAGCTCCTTACTTGCTGCCTGTGACTTTGCCCAGGTCTTTCCCATATCTTACAGGTTGGCAAGAAGATCAAGTGCTTGATTGCTGAGGTTAGGTGGTAGCCCATGTTGATATATTTTTCTATATCCTTGTAACAATTTTTGGTCTCTCCTTTTTTTAATAAGTCTAAGTCAAGTTGGAGTTGTTTCCATTGAATGTTGGACATAGTCTCCCCAAGGAAGTAAAAAACAGAAAGAAAACAATCTACCAACAAGATTTAAGTGCCTTCTATGTGCTATTGTAGGCCTTGGTGATACAAGTAAAAAGATTTAATCTCTTTTGGAAAAGACCTTGCATTCTGATGAGCTAGACAGCAAGTATATGCATAAATATGTACAGCATAAATATTAAGTGAATAAATATAAATACACAGAGTACTTAATACAAGATAATTTCAGAGGCAAGGCACTGGTAGTTGGGGAGATTAGGAAGTGTTTCATTATGGTAATGTTTGATCTACCTTCATAAAGAAAAAAAGACTTTTTGAGGCAAATGTAAGGAGAAAAATATGTTCTAGGTATATAGGATGAGCAGTACAAATGCATGGAGATGGGAGTGTGAAGAACAGAGAGAAAGCCAGTTTGTCCAAAGTGCAGTATCAGAGTCATAGTAATGACCAGTGAGGCTGGACAGATAGGTTGGGACCAAATTATGAAAGGTCTCAATATACCAAAATGTTTATAACAGTACTTTTTGTGGTAGCAAAAAACTGGAAACAAAATCAGTACCCAATGATTAAGAAAGAATGGTTAAAGAAAATATGGCATGTTAACATAAGAGAATAATATTGCATTGTAAGAACAATTCAGAAATTCAAATAAACACAAAAAGACTTTTGTATAAACTAATGAGAGACTGAAGAAAACATAGCTATGAAGAAAATATGCACAATGACTTCAGTAATATAATTGAAACTCATTAAAACGCAGTGAAACTCCAATTTACTGCAGTGACAGATTTTGGGAGAACAGATAATGTTCCTTTCAGTAGAAAGAAGACTATGTATGGTTAGGAAATGTTGCCTCCATTGTCAGATGCAGTTGGTTAGAATGGTTAGCGCTGGAGTATATCAGGAAGTGAATAGGATAAACAAGAAAAAAAATCCATTAAACTTTAATAATAAATTTGCATCTTCTAATTTTTCCCCTAATTTGTTGACTTTGATCTTTGTTCTAAAAGATCCATCTCTATGTAGACCTAAGCTCAAATCCTGCCTTAAATACTTAAGTAGGCCTGTGACCTGAACAAATCACTGAACCTATCTCTGCCTCAATTTTCCTGTCTTTAAAATTGGGATAATGATAGCACCTATCTCACATAGTATTTGTGAAGATTTAAATGAGATGACATGTATTTTACAGACCTTAGAGCACTACATAAATGCTAGCTATTATTGTTAGACAATTCATTTCAAAATTGCTTCTACATAAATAGTGTATTTCATGTTCATTAAAAGATAATAGATTTATCTTACTATTGTTTGGACTTCACCCTATCCAATACTTTCCAATTCTCTTAAAGATATTATTTAAAATTTATAGGTACGAGACTTCTGTTTAGTGTATAACCTTTGTCATCTTTTCTTGACCCTGAGCTATATTTTCCAACATTTTTTACCTTTACATTAAAAGTCACTGAGTTTTAAGGCATATATATGGATTTAATTTGTAAAATCTTAATTGAATTCTTTGTAGGTTTCTCTCCTTTGCAAAATGTTGGCACATAAGCCACAGTTACCTTTATGGTGATTTTTTTTTTTTATTAAGACAACCAGATGGTCCATGAAATATTTGTTGTTGCTTTTGAGTGCACTGTGAAGCCGTCTTACCAACTTGTATATTTTCCTTTTCTAGAAGAACCTGTGAGCTATCCTTCCTTTTATCAGCAACTTCTTTATATGTCTTGGTTTTATTTATAGTGAAAACGTCAACATTAGTATGATCCAAATTCTTTGCTAATTATGTTGACTTATTGGCCTTTGAACAGATACCTCATTTCAAATACCAACAGCTTGTTTAATAAATTAAAAGCTGGTTTTTAACAGCGTAATCCTTAAGACCTTCTTTTCCATTTTGTGCTACTCTTTCATTTTCACTTATAAAAGCAAAAGGTAGCCATACAGTTTTAAGCATCATTTTTTTTAACTTTTGTTTCATGGTTGTCATGAACAGAACCTCATCTGGAGGCACCAACTGATGACAGACATCTTTCTATCTAACTAGAAAAAGCTAGTCTAACAATATGAGTAGTCTGTTGCAGAGAACATACTTCTTTTTTTTAATCTTCTACACCTATGAATCCTATTAATGTAGGCATTTCATCTGGTGGCACAGATCTCAACCCATCCACATCTTCTCTTTCATTGTATCCCTTATTCATATTCTCTAATAAATTTTCCACAGGGGTTCCATGCAACGTGGTAGGAACCTTCACCTAGATCTCATAGCATTGTATGACTATCCAATGCAACATGCAAACTATCCATTGGTTATGTATCACTTTGGTTGCAAGGCCAAGCTATGTTTTTTCCTCTTGGACTTCTTTCTTTCCTTTTTCTCTTCCAGTCCCCCATACCTTTCTGATGACATCTTTTTCACTGACTCTGCTGCTAATGTCATTAGTACTGTAATTCTTGCAGATGATGGTCCATCAGATGCCTCGGTTTAGTTCTTTTGGAGCCATAGGAAACCAGTTGGAATACATTGTTTAAAAGATCATAGAATATTCTTTAAACCTTTCTGGCATGGTGGAACTCATCAGAGATAACCTCTGCCATGGTGTTAGAAAACCTGGAATTATCACCATGCCAGGATGAGGCAGAGCTAGATTGTTATCGAGGTAACTGTATAAATCTTATTAAATAAAGGGGAGTGGTAGAGTTGTTAATAGTAATCATTATAGCTGACATTTAATAATAACTTTAATAAAACCTCACCAGATCACCACTTTTTGTGTTTATCTTATAAATGGAATTAAGAAAATTCCACTGTTGGTTGTCATTTTTTATTCTTTTGTAAATGAAAATTGAAGAAGGGGATTTATCATTTCATTTATGCTTTAATTTAACATCTTAATGTAAATTATAAGAAGGAAATGCATCATTCAGTTCTGTGGTGTTTTTTCTTTTACCTTTTAAGGAAGAGAGAGAAAATCCTTCAAAGAGGAGTAGAATAGAACGTGATATAGATAACAACTTGATCACATCAACACCTCGGACAGGAGAAAAGCCCAATAAACAGATATCTCGAGTAAGACGGAAAAGTCAAGTGAATGGAGGTTTGTTAATATTTGTATATTTAGTTTATGGGTGGGAAGAGATACCAATTGAAGGGATAGTATTCCTTTGTCCAAAGTATTTGATTTTTCCAGGTTATAATCATGGGTAACTTACTTTCTGTAGAGATGGAATTAATGCTTCCTTGATATCTTTACAAAAAAGGAACATGATTGATTTTCTAGTTTCAGATTTAAATGGTGGAGTGAATCATGGAACGCTTTCCACCTGCTTTTTTAGTATTTTGAGGGAATAAAATACGCAATCCTATTTGAACATATTTCCACATTGTATATCAGTTTTCGGTTCATTGAGTGTAGACACTAAATTACTCCTTTTAAAATTCATTAAAATTCAGTGTATTGATGTTTATCCTAACATGTGAGCATAAAGAATGTAGTGTCATTCTTTTTTTTTTTTTTTTTTTTTTTTGGAGGGCAGTTGGGGTTAAGTGACTTGCCCAAGGTCACACGGCTAGTTTTTTTGTGTGTTAAGTGTCTGAGGCCGGATTTGAACTCAGGTACTCCTGACTCCAGGGCCAGTGCTCTATTCACTGCGCCACCTAGCCGCCCCTGTAGTGTCATTCTTAAGAGAATTTTTGATAAATCTATAAAATGAGAAGGCTAAACTAAATTATTTCTAAGGTCCCTTTAAGATCTAAAAGTCTGAAACTTTAGGTCTGTGAATCTTAAGAGAAGTTGCTTTCAGACACTTAACACAAAACGAGCATTGTGACATGGGCAAGTCACTTAACCCCAATTGCCCTACCTTCCCCCCTCCAAAAAGCGAGAGAGAGAGAGAGAGAGAGAGAGAGAGAGAGAGAGAGAGAGAGAGAGAGAGAGAGTAGTAGTAGTAGCTTCCAAGCTACCCATGCATGTGTTTGGATGCAGAAATCATTGATGTTGTTGTTGCTTTTAAGGGGACAGGATAAATCGTTTTAAAATTTATTGTTTTGTTCCATAGGAAAATATTGATGATAATTATGGTCATGAAGACAAATTTTATTGAGTATTCCCTAATAATTAAATTACTATTTCCTTTTTTTAAAACCTCTTCTTCATTGGATTTAGGGCGGTACATGTTGATTAATCTCTAAAACGAGAGGTAAATATTAGCTGATCTTTATTCTGGTTGTTTCAGACAATCTCCAGCTTTTAACATACCAACTTTCTTAGAATCCCTTAGTTTCTCCCAGCACATTGTAAGCTCTTTGAATTTTGAGGGCTCTTCATTTTTTACTTTATTTCCTTAATGCCTGTGTCTGACACATAAGGAGTACTTAATAAATGCTTGTTGAAATTAATTGAATGAATAAAGTTGGAAAAATTAATTGTGACTTCTTTTAGTTGGCATGAAAATGCATTCAGATCAATATTTTTAACTACTTAACAAACTTTTAATTTCCTGAAGCTGCTTGATTCAAAGATAAAATTTGTCTTTTAAAGTTGTTTCCAGAATAAAAAATTAGCATTGAAAATAATGTAAGAAAACATTTAATACAGTTATCCTTTCCGCTTCTGTTTTACAATTTAAAAGATTCCCCACAGGTAATTTTTAGTACATACTTTAAGGTGTCATTCACTATAACATTTGTAAAAAGTATTAAGTGCTTTCTGCTGCCAGTTTATTTTTATTATTTCTTGTTCACGTGCTTCAGATTTAAACTGTCTTTCATTATGTGAGAGATGGCATGGTATGGTATAAAGAACACTAGACTCAGATTAGGGAGATAGCTTTGATCATGGCCATGAGAAAGCCATCTAACTTTCCTTGCTCTCTCTCCTGTAAAGTAGAGATAATGTCTGTATTACCTACCTCTCATGATTATCATAAAACTCAGTTGAGATTGTTTATAAATGTTTTCTAGAATTTTAAAAGCATTATGTGAATGTTGTTATTATTCCCTTCCATAGATTTCTAGTTTGAATTTTAGAAATCTTCTCATTTTAGCTTTTTGTTTCTGATTCACTGATAAGTCTTATTTTAATAGCAGGCCTTAATTGGGCAAGCCAGGGAACTTCAGCTCTCCAGGGCTTGTTTTCTAACACTCCAATTTTCTGTCACAGCAGTTTCCAAACTTTGTGGTCTCAGGACCCTTTATACTCTTAAAAATTATTAAGGACTCCCCCACAACACACACACACACACAGAGCTTTTATGTGGGTGACATTTATCATTATGTGCTGTATTAGAAATTCAAACATTTTTTATTACAAAAATAATTTTGACCTCACAGACCTCCAGAAAAGATCTTGGAGACCCCTCAGGGTCCCTACACCACACTTTGAGAACCATTAGTGTACCATTTCTGCTGCTGTTGCTTTTTAGATTGCTTGGACCTCATTTATTAGAAGCAGTTTAGTGACCTATTGAATGGGGATCCTAAAAGTTACCCATAAACTTTTGTAAGAGGCTGATGTATATGTGTTAGTGCAACAAATATACCTACTGTCCTCTATTAAGTATTTGTATAACAGACGATGGATGACATTCAGTGCAAAACACATGGAAACAGTGACCACAGATGCATATTTATGCCCAAGGTTTGCTTTAAAAATACAATAATCGTGGTAATATTTTTATAATATCTTAAGGCCTTTAAAAGTTCTTTCGTAACTTGATTTTACTTTATTCTTAAATTTTCCAACCCAATTCTGTACACTTTCGCTAATTATTACTTATTGGTCAGGCCATTTTGCCCCATAATAACAATTACAGGGAATCTTTAGGAAATAGAATCCTCAAGTGTACATAAATTACTTCATTGTCAAACTGAGTCTCAGGCCATATGCATCAGGTCTGTTCTTTATATGTGATGGAAAATTTTGTCTCATTATTTGGGTTGTTTTTGCTTTTGTTTGCTTGCTTGCTAAAATCATTAATAATAAACATTTATTAAGCTCTTACTATGTTCGAGGCACTGGATAAGTGCTTGAGATACAAAGAAAGATAAAAACAGTTCCTGCTTTAGCTAATAAGGGAAACACCTTGTAAATAACTCGATACATGCAAAATATATACTTGATAGTTATACGGCGATCTGAAAGGGAAGGGAGCTAGTAGCTGAGGGAGGAAAGGCTTCTCTTGCTTAGGTTTTAATGTGGTTCTGAAGGAAGCCAGAGGAAATAAGAAGCTGAACATTTATAAATATTGTATGTTTGATTAATTCTTACTGTATTAAGAATTTTAAATATAGATCTACCTTCACTTGAAAAAAAAATAAATCCAAACATTGAAATATACAAAAATATCTCTTCCCCCCCCCAAAAAAAACCCAAACCAACCCTCCAGCTTATTCACTTTACCTATGATTTTGTTCCAGTATTTCTTTAAGGAGTTGTTCTGAAATACTTTAAATGACCTATTTTACACATAGCCCTTTATATACAATGTTGCCTGCATTATTTTAGAGACGAGTAATTTAGGATATATTTGTGGAAGGTGGTGTTTTATTTTCAGTGTAGTTTATGAAGCTTTGTTTTTTTCTTTTTATCAGAAGCTGGTAGTTATGAAATGACAAATCAACATGTAAAACAAAATGGAAAACTAGAAGATAACCCTGCTACTGGGAGTCCTCCAAGGACTACGTTGTTGGGGACCATTTTTTCTCCTGTTTTCAACTTTTTCTCACCAGCAAATAAAAATGGTAAGTATCAACTATTAAAGATAGTGTGGATTAAGGAAGTCCATCTTTTCAAGTGTTTTTCCTAGTTTATAAATTTAAGACATGTTTGATTTTTTAAAAAATTGCGTGTTTTATGACTTACATTGCATAGGAACAAGAGTAAAAGATTAAGGTATTTTATGATAGAAAGAAAAAAGTGGATTTATGTTGGGGGAAACATGGTAGACACCTGCAGTGCTCTACCTAGTATCTTCATGAAATCAGGAGTTATTGAGGAAGTCCTTTAGCACCTTAATTTGACCTTGAGGTGAATTTATTAGAGGACATAGATAAAAGTTGCACAAGACTGAATGACTTATAGATAGTTACAATCTGTGTTGTTGGAGGCACCTTGATAAGATAACAGGTCCATTGGAGCACTTGAGTTTCACTGACTTTGTGTTTGCTATCTATACAAATACTGTGTATTTGATCCCAGTGTATTCATTGGATAGACTTGTAACTAATACCTGCTGTGTCTAAGTATTGTGTTGGGTGTCACTAAGGATGAAAAGAATGATGCAACAGTCTAGCAGGGAGATCAGTAACTATAAGACAAATTATAAGGTAGAACATGATAGTAAAAAGTGTCATAAATATTCAGAGGACAGATTAGTAGGAAGGCATGTTCATGGCGTCTAAAGAGAATAGTTATATAATACACAGTATTGCTGGAATAGATATCTTGTTTTCTGTATTGCCATATAGCTAACATTTCTAGTGACCATTTTGTTGCATAAAAGTCATTCTTACTGGCTGCACAAGTGGAAAGACAGTAGATTCTCTGTAGTGGAAATAATTCAATCTTTTGTGTCCAACAAAGTATTACCTTCCCAAGGAAGAAACACAAGGAAGATTTGTTTCCAGTTTAATTGATTTGTAGAGCATTAAGAAAACTTCCCAAAGGAAAACAGGCAGTCTTTTCTAATTCAAAAAAACTGAAGGGTAAGGGTAGGATGGGTTATATGTTTTTGTTTTGATTGGTGGTTTTTTGTTTGTTTTGGGGTTTTGTTTGTTTTTGGGGGGGGGTTGCTTTTTGGAGGGCAGTTGGTGTTAAGTGACTTGCCTAAAGTCACAGGGCTAGTAAGTGTCAAGCGTCTGCAGCTGGATTTGAACTCAGGTCCTCCTGACTCCAGGGCCTGTGCTGTATTCACTGCTCCACCTAACCACCCCTATGTTTTGATTGGTTTTCTAGATACAAAGAGGAAACGGGGGACAACTATGTGGGGCACTGTATAGAGCACCAGCTTTAGAGTCAGGAGTACCTGAGTTCAAATCCAGCCCCATATACTTGACCTACTTACTAGCTGTGTGGCCTTGAGCAAGTCACTTAACCCCAATTGCCTTGCCTTTCCCCCTCAAAACAAACAAACAAACAAAACCGAGAGGAAAAGGGATTTTATATGAAATTAAACTTTTGTTGCACAAGTTTTTGTTTGTTTGTTTTGGAGGGGGAGAAATGAACAATTAAGGTTAAGTGGCTTGCTTGGGGTCACTGGTAAGCCTGATTTGAACTAAGTCATCCTGACTCCAGGGCTGGTGCTTTATCTATTGTGTCACCCAGCTGACCCTGCATACAGTTTGATTTTTTAGACTTTAGACTTAGAGTTTAATAAGGTAATAACAAAATTTTATCTATGTATGTTTTTACACTTTTTTATTCTATAAATTTTAAAAGATGTTTTAGTAATGCTTTTTTAAAAAAATAATTTTTACTTGTAATAAAACTTCACTTATCAAAAATATTCATAGAATTGCATAATTGAGAATTTTAAAGGACCTTAGAGGTCATGTGACATAGCTATAATCAGCTTTACCATTAATCTAGAGCCCTGCTCTAGAACCTTTTTAAAAACAACAACTTGTTGCTTACAACATAAAAGTCAGCACTTGTTTTCTAGATTGGTCCTCGGATCTTTGCTGCTAGTGACGATAATTTGACCATTGACCTTCTTATATAACCATTATCTACTATGCCCAGTATCCGTCCTCTGATCCAGTCAGCTGTTATAGCTTTACTGTACCCAGCATTGTTTCCCTTCCCTTTATTCCCATGGTATAGACTTTCTTACATCTTTCTCACCTGATTTGAGATACCTTTCTCGTCTCTACTTCACCATATAATAATTATTATTATAACATTATTTATTATTAAACTTAATGTTAAACACCTGTACAAGCAATTAAGAGACCACGTTGCATAGTAGATAAGGAGCGAGTTTTGGAACCAGGAAAACTTGTGTTCAAGACCCACCTCTGACACATACTGTGAATCTGGACGAGTCTCTAAGCTGCTTCTTGGAAGAAAAATGCCATCTGGCTTTGGTAGAGAGAATTTCCTCATTCAGAAGTTAAGTTTTCCTATACCATTGCTGTCACAAGTTCAGCCCCCTTTTTCTTGCAAGCAATTTGCTTCATTAACTATTTACAGTGAAATAATGAATTTCCCTTTTTTGGGTACATTGTTGTTTACATGTTGTTTCCCCCAGTTAACTTGTGAGTTTCTTGAAAAAAGGAACTTTTTCCCCCTTTTTATTTCCAGTGCTTAGCACAATTCCTGACACGTAGTAGACTTTTAATAAATGCTTATTAAAACCAGTTGCTGCAGTCTTGAAACAGATTTTTTTGTTGTCATTTTTAATAACACATATGTTTCTAATCATGGAATTATTGGACTAGAAGGTATAATTAATTGTAATTTTTATTTGTCAAAAAGATTGTTAGTTTACAATTCCACCAGCAATGAATGACTATTCCTCTTTCTACACAACCCTGCCAACACTAAATTTTGTTGTTTTATCTTCTTCCCCATTTAGTGGATGTACCACCATCTTCTTAACCAACTGTTTACTTCCCAAATCTTCCTTTCTGTCCTGAATAACTTTCAGTTTGAAGGATTTTTTTAAAATAGTACCTGATTCAATCTATAACAATGTGAATCTGTTGGTCAGTCAGTATTTATTAAATACTTACTATATATTAGGCATTGTGATAAACATTGGGAAACAGACAAAAACATTATTCTGGACCTTCAAGGAGCTCACATTCAAAAGTGAGATACAGCATATAAATAACGGTGTATATGCAAAAACTATATATTCAGTAGATGGCAAGTAATCTGAGTAGAGAGGGCCTCCTATAGATGTGGGATTTTAACTGAGGCGTAAAGGAATACCAGGAACCTAAGAGAGTCGATGTGAAAGGACAGAGGGAAAACCAGTGCAAAGATATGGAGCTGGAGTATTATATGAACATAACAAGTAAGCCATTGTGTCTGGTTTATAAAGTGTGTGAAATTGAATTAAGTATAAGAAGAATGATGAGGTAAAAACATACTGGATTATGAAAGTCTTTAAATGACAGAGGATTTTTCTATTTGATGCTGAAAGTAATGGGTAATCTATTTGATCCTGGAATTTATTGAATAGTAAGTGATATGGTCAGATCCACCATTTAGGAAAATCACTTTGGCAACTGAGGAGAGTGGAGAAAGGCTTAAAGTGGGGACACCAATTATTCTATTGCAATAGTTTAGGCAAAAGATAATAAAGATCTGAGAGAAGGGGGCAAATTCAAGAGTTACTGTGAAAGTAGAAATAAGATTTGGCAACTAATAAGATGTGTGGGGTGAGTATGAGTATGACACTAAGGTTGTGAGCCTGAGTGAGTGACCTGGAAAATGGTGGTGCTTACAAATAATAGGACATTTGGGAAGAAGAGAAGTTTGAGGCAAAAGATAAGGACTTCTGTTTTGTGTGTTGATTTGGAAATATCCAAAAGGCACTCAGCAAGCAGGATTGAAGCTTAGAGTGAGATTAGGGCTAGATTATTTGGAAATCAACCAAATAGAGGTGATTGAACTCTTGGGACCTAAGATCACCAAATGAGATAATAAAGATATTAATATTGATTTTGTCTTTCAACCTAAATGACATACTCCTTGAAGCTGCAGAGGGATCGTATCTATACTTTTTGTTTGCCTGATAGAGCCTTGCATGATTCGAGGTACATAAGACCTACCTAATAAATACTGGCTGGTTAGTTGATTTTTAAAGGCACATCTTAGTGAAATTCCTAAGTGATAGCATTTTTTCACATCTTTTTCTCTTTGTTAATAAACAAAGAGATTTTTATTATTAAATTTTAAGTTCCCAATTGTCTCCCTCATTCCTTCCTCTCCTTCAACTAGAGAAGGCAGCCATTTGTTGCAGATTTATAACTATATGTTAAACTATACTCTGCATACTTTCTGAAGGTATAGAACAGCTTCCTTCATAGGACTTTTTATAGTTGATTTGAGTATTTATAGTGCTCAGAATAACTTGGTTACTCACAATTATTCTTCAAACAATATTGCCATTACTGTATGCAACATTGTTTTGATTCTGTTCACTTCACTTTTTATTATTTCATGCAAGTCTTTCCATGTTTTTCTAAAATAACCAGTCATTATTTCTTTCAGTGCAGTAGTATTCCATCACAATCATGTATTACAACTTGTTTTGTCATTCCCCAATTGATGGGCACCTCCTCAATATCCAGTTCTTTGCTACCACAAAGAGAGCTATTATAAATATTTTAGAACATATAGGTTCTTTTCCTTTTCCCCTAATCACCTTGGAAACCAGACCTGATTGTGGTATTGCTGTGTCATAGTGTGTGTACAGTTTTAAAACTATTTGGATATCATTCCATCTCCATAATGTTTGGATTAGTTTGATTCAGCCAGCAGTGTATTAGTGTCCCAATTTTTCCACATCCCCTCCAGCATTTGTCATTTTCTACTTCTACCATTTTAGCCAGTCTGATAAGTATGAGATGATATCTCAAAGTTTTCTCAGTTTGCATTTCTCTAATCACTAATGATTTAGAGCATTTTTATATGACTGTACTTTTGATTTCTTTGTTTAAAAAACTGGCTGGGGAATGATTTATATTCTTATAAATTTGATAGTTCTCTATTTATTTGAGATATGAGACCTTTATCTGAGAAACTGTCTAAAATTTTCCCCAGTTTTCTGCTTTGCCTACATTGATTTTATTTGTATGAAAACTTTAATGCAATAAAAATCATCCATTTTGCAAGTCATAATGTGCTCTATCTCTTATTTATTCATAAATTCTTCTCTTATCCATATATCTGATAGGTAACGTGTTCCATGTTCTTCTGTTTTTCTCATGTTTCCCTTTATATCTAGGCCATGTATCCATTTTGACTTTATCTTGGTAGATGCTATAAGATATTGGTCTATATCCAGCTTCTGCCAGACCTTTCCAGTTATCCTAACAACATTTACCAAATAATGGATTCTCTTCCATTTATCTTTACATTTATCAAGCCCAAGGTTACTGTAATCACTTTGTGTTGTATATCTCTTCTGTTCCACTGATCCACCTTTCTGTTTCTCAGCCAGTACCAGATAGTTTTAATAATTACTACCTTATGATAGAGTTTAAGATCTAGGACTGCTAAACCTCCTTCCTTTATATTTTATTTTCATTAACTTCTCTGATACTCCTGACCTTTTGTTCTTCCAAATGAATTTTGTTTCCTAGCTCAATAAAATAATTTTTATTGGGGTGGCATTGAATAAATAGATTAGGAAGAATTGTCATTTTTATATTTTATATTGGCTCTACCCATGTCTGAACAAACTATTTCTTCAGAATTTTGTATAGTCTACAGTTATTTTAAATGGGGTGTTACTAGTAACATGTAGAAATGCTGATAATGTATGTGGGTTTGGTGTACATCTTGCTAAAACTTTTATTTCAGCTAACTTTTTAGTTGAATCTCTAGGATTTTCCCAGTATATTATCATATTTTCTGGGAAGAGAGATAGTTTTATTACCCCAGTGCCCATTCTGTTTCCTTTGATTTCTTTTTTTTTCCTCTTATTACTATTTCTGTCATTTCTAATACATTATTGAATAATATTGCTAATAATGGGCATCCTTGTTTCACTGTTCTTATTGAGATGACTTCTAGCATCCTCAGTATCATTTTTTTTTGGAGGGGGGAAGGCAGGGAAGTTGGGGTTAAGTGATTTGCCCAAGGTCACACAGCTAGTAAGTGTTAAGTATATGAGGTCAAATTTGAACTCATGTCCTCCTGACTCCAAGGCCAGTGCTCTATTCACTGTGCCACTTAGCTGCCCCATATCTTCTTTGCAGTAATTCAGTTTTATTAAAAATCAATCAAAGTCCTGACTTTAAAACACATTGCACAGCGATTGTCATTAAAATTATCTAATTCTGAATTTAAAAAAAGAAATAAATCATTGAAATAGAAGATATCAGAAACTCAAATCAAATACATACAAAATGTTAAAGAGTTTTTAAGTCTTTAGAACAGCAGTTCTCAACCTGTGGGTTATGTTCAATTTGTAACAATGAAAATACATCCTGCATATCAGATATTTACATTACGATTCGTAACAGTAACAAAATTACAGTTATGAAGTAGCAACGAAAATAATTTTATGGTTGGGGGTCACCACAACATGAGGAACTGTATTAAAGGGTTGCAGCATTAGGAAGGTTGAGAACCACTGCTTTAGAAGATGAGGATAAAGATCAGAGAAGGGAGTCATTATCTAGCAAATAGAACTGAGAATACAGTTTTAGCAATTGTATACAAAGTGAATTTAGTCACATCTCATAAAAGGAAATTCTTGTCAAATAATACAGGAAATCATTCTGGAAAATAGTTTGGAATTATGTAAAGTAAGTAATTAATTTATCCATTCCTGAGACCCAGAGATTACACTGATAGGTATTATACTTCAAGGAGGTCAGTGATAAAAAGAAAGATTTTATATTCACTAAAATAATTTATCACACCATTTTTTTATGATAGCAAATCCTTTCATCAAACAAGTCTTTATTAATTGCCTGCTGTTTAGGCACTATGTTTAGTGCTAGATTCTGTGGGTAAAGTACAAAAAATGAGACAATCCTTAGTGGCAATGAGTTTAAATTCTAAAAGGAGAAACAAGTACATTTTAAAATATGAACAAAATAAAAGTTAATAAATCCATAGAGACATCCAGTTGTTGCAAATACAAGGTCGTTTGAGAGAGGGGAGAAACTAGTCATTGTAGAGATCAGAGATCCAGAAGATGGGCCCTAAGCTGCACTTTAGAAGAAGAAAGGGATTCTATGGGCCATGGATAAGGAGAGAGCAAATTCCAGGCAGAAAAGAGAGGCCAGTACAAAAGGCACAGACATGGGGAAAGAAGGGCTATAGAGCATTGTGAGTAAGGAACAGAAAACCAGTATGGATGTATTGAGAAACACTATAGATGCCCATTGACTGAAGGACAGGTAAAGAAATGGTCATATTTAAATGTAATGGAATGTTGCTGTGCTATTAGATATTATGAATATGATAGAGAGGCATGGAATAATTTTTATTAACTTATGCAAAGTGATATAGGCAGAACCAGAAAGACAACCAACACAGTTACTATAACAATATAGGTAAAATGAACAATAGCAAAATAATTGACATTGAATACCATGACCAAGTTTGATACAAAGAAGAGATAGGAGACTATAACTAAGCCCTATCCAACCCTCCACTTCTTTGCAGACATAGGAGACCATGGATATAAAACACTGCATACAACACTAGGTTTTGTTTTGTTTTGCTGCACTTTTTTTCCTTCCTTTTTATATCTTTATTGTAAGGAGTAGCTTCCTGTGAAGGGACACTGGGAAGAGCATAGTAGGAAGTGTAGGTGATGCAAAAACAGATTATCAGTAAAAATGTATTTTTAAAATTATGGAAGAAAACCAAAAAAATGTATCTCAGTTACATATTACATAGGAAGATAACTTATTAAATAGAATAACTTTTCAAAGACAAGATAGAAATGCTTTATTATATTAAAATTAAAATTTCTGTATAATACAGTTAGAAAAAAGTTTGGTAAAATAGATAAGTTTAATGTGATAGATAAATATAAGGAGGTATTAAGTATTCACAAATATAAATCCCAGTTCACAGCAGATAAATGCTTAAAGAATGTGGACAAATTTCAAAATAAAATCATTTTGCCAACCTAATTGAGTTACTGAGCAGATTAAAATGTTATATTTGCTTTACTGAGTCAAAAGAAATTAATTTATTTAATTTTATTTTTATTTCTGTTGTATTTCCATTTTTTTTCATGTTGCTGGGTACTTCTAAAGTGCTTACAGTATATACAGTGACTACTGTAATGTATATGAAAGCAATACTAAAATGTAGGTAAATGGAGATTAGTTACAATAACCAATATTGGTCCTAGGAAATGAGTCGACCAGTTTTAACACTTTGTTACAAGGGTATTTATATTCAGAGAGGAATGACTACAGTTTAAAAAAAAGACACCAATAAAACATTAAGTGCTTGATGATTCTTTGTTGACAGATATTCTTAAATCACTCAGTCATTGAACTTTCTCTGAAGAAAAGATTTATCAAATATATCATCGGAAACAATGAAATTTTACAATATTTCAATGTGTGTCCTTCCCCTCTTTTTTTTTCCAGAAAGTAGTAGATTATAATCCTTTAGGATAATTTAATTTTAAGAATAATGATTTTTAGTTTATTGAATCATAATTTCAGGAACATCAGGATCAGATTCCCCCGGACAAGCTGTGGAAGCTGAAGAAATAGTAAAACAGCTTGATATGGAACAGGTAGATGAAATTACCACCAGTACAACTACATCAACAAATGGAACAGCTTATTCAAATCAAGCAGTCCAAGTAAGACCTACAATAAATAATGGTTTAGAAGAAGTGGAAGACTCAACTAATCGTGATATACCACCTCTTACAGGTAAAGACGTCCTTAAATAACTCTGGAAATTATAAGAGAATAAATTATAAGTAAACTTTAAAATAGACAAGTAAATGCACATCTTTTTTCTCCCCAGAATTTTAGTGAAATGTATTAAAAAAGGAAAAGACTTTAAGTTGTCATTTTCAAGGTCATGTTGTAACTAATCTAGAAAACTGTTTATCAGTTGAGAATTAATACTTAGCTAAAAACTGATTTTAAAAATCAACCCTGCTAATTAAATATTTTCACAGGCACTATTTTGAGATTTTTTTGATGCCTTTGAGCTTTCAGATATATTTTGCCTATGTGTGAACACTTCTTAAAATTACTCAGTGTATATAAACTTATAGCCCCAATCTGAGCCTGTTGGAGTGCATGCATTTTTCATATGTACTTTAAATTGCTAAATAAAGCTTTCCTGATAGACTCTGAAACTAAGAGGAAGGCCTTCTCTAGACTAATAAATCTCCCCGGGGCTTGACAGACTATCTGCTAGGTCACTGCTACTTCAGGAGTATGTAGTCTTTAAGGAATACAGATTCTGTGACTATAAGGGTTGTAATAGACATGTTTCAAAAATAGAAGGGGAAAAAAGTGTTTACCCACCGAGTTTGGGAGACTGCCATGGACCCTGTTAGGGAAAGAATGTAATTCAAGAGTGGCATAACTAGAATCAGTACATGCCCAGCTCTTCCTTAGGTCTATTAAAAAGTATTTCTACTCTTTCTAGGTTCCTAGGATCACCATAGAAATAACTACAAGCTCCTCTTCATTGTTAGTATAGGTTCAATTATTTGCCCTTCCCTTAATTCTTTTTCTTGATTTTTAGTTCAAGGCATTATGGTAGATACTGGAAATGCAGATGAAAAGCAACATTCCTTTGAGGACCTTTAGTAAGGAAGTGAGCCCTGTATATAAATCTCCTTTTAGAAAATATCTAAGAGTAGGCAGTGAGATAAAGTAGAAAAGGTACTAAGTTTAGATCCAGAGGATCTAAATTTAAACCTTGAGTGTGCATCATTTGACCTTTGTCAAGTCATTTAACCTCCCTCATCCTCAGCTTCCAAATGAAGAGATTGAACTAAATTTTCCCTAAAGGTCTTTCCAACTTTAAATTTCATAAAACTCTTGCAGGACAAGGAGAATGCCCAGTATATAAGAAAGTCAAATAAATTAGCCTGAGTGATTAAAGGAGGTGTAGGATCACTTCTTATTGTGGAATCAGGAAAGACTTTAGATGGAAATAGTATGTCTTACGAGACTTAAAGAAGCTTTTAAAAAGCAAGTCATCAGGTAGGGAAGGCATGGAGAAAGAATCCATTTCAAGCATGAGGGAAAAGAGATTACAGAAGCATAAGAAGGTTGGGGTAAACTGGGGAACAGGGGATAGCCTAGTTTAATTGGAGCTTAGAGTTCACAATGAGGAATAATACCAATAAAGCTAGAAAAATCCACTGGCTCCAGAACAAATGAATTTGTTTTATTTCTAGAGATTGGAGAGTTATTGAAGGTTTTTTAGTGGGCAAGAGATGTGATCAGATTTGTGATTAAGGGAAATTAGTATGATGGTAGTGTGAAGAGTGATTTGGAGAAAGGGTGATTAGAGGCAGAGACATTCAATAGGATTCTCTTACTTTATTATAAGCAAAAGTACATGAAAGGCAGTGTTAATAGTGGAAGTGGAAAGGAGGGGTCCCAGGTGCATTGATACTGCATTAGTAAAACTGACAAGATGTGGCCATTGATTGAATATTAGGAAATGTCAAGAATGACTTGAGGGTTTTAAGCATAGAAGGATAGTAGTACAATCAGCATAAATGTAATCCCAGAAGAAATAAAGGCTTTCAAAAGAAGATGTCATAGGATCACAACTCTAGAGATGGAAGGAGACCTCTTCTAGGTCTGCATTAGAGAAGAAATTTGAACCCATCTTAAGGTATGATAAGTTAAAGGTAGTTCAGAGTGTTGGACCAGAGAGAGTTCAGGGTTGGTTGAGATAAAGATTTAGGAGTCATCCTTATAAACATAGTAACTGAAGAAGCCAAGGAAGTATGTTTAGAGAAGAAAATAACACAGAGGCTTAAAGAGTGCTCACATTTGTCAGCTAGATGCAGAAAATCAGTGAAGGGAACCAAGTGAGATAATAAGTGAGATTTAGTAATAGAATTAGAAGAGAGCCATGTCCCCCCAAAAAAAAAGCCCGAAGGAAAGAAATCAGCATTTTAAGTGCTAAAAAAGAACTAGGATAATGAAGAATGAGAAAAAACCCATTAGTTTTTGCATTTAATGAGAAGAGACCATTGGAGTTTGCATTTGGTGACCATATTCAAGCACTTTGAGTAGACTGGCAGTCCTGGAAACCAGGTTGTATAGGGGGATGAGGACTGAATAAGTAGTAAGAATGTAAAAGGTAGCAGATGTTGACTACACCAACTAGAAATTTATCCATGAAAGTGGAGGACGGCAAAGAAAGGACATTAATTTTAAGTGGATGGCGAGATAAAGGAGATGTTTGCTTGACCTTAGCATTTCTGTAAGCTGGTGAAAAGAACCAGCAGAGGAAGGGAGTGAAGGTACCACAAAGAGCATAATTGATGGAGGATACCAGAGGAGATTGGAAATTGAAAACAAGAGCATGTTACAGTGGTTAGCTCTGACAAGGAGAATGGTGTTCTCTGCAGCCACCAGAAAGGAGATGACTCACTTAATACAAGTTGTAACTCTACCAGTGCTTAGTTTTGCTAGGGAACAAAGACTTTGATGGAGAAGAGCCAGAGGATGGGAGGAGGAGTTAGCAAGACAAGAACATCAGATGGTCAGGGGCAAGGTGTGTATCAATGGAAAAAACCAACCAGTTGCATACACTATAGTCAAGCTATAAAGAAAGGATGAGGATTTGAAACCTAGTCAAAAGGATGGCCTTTGGAGACTAAGGTTTGAGAAACCAGAGGTCATGGTGAGAGCAAAGATACAGATTTTGAGAGAAATGAAAGGGACAGGAGGTTGTGATCTGGTAGAATTTGAATTGAACAAGTTAGAGATTGAGCAATTTCAAGTGATAGTAAGGTCTAGCTATGACCGCTCCTCAGGTGATGACAGCATTTTAGTGAAGATGGGCATCATCTTTAGAGTTGTAGAAATTTAAGTTTAAAAGTCCAAGAAATTATAATGGTTATCAACTTGAACATTGTTGTGTATGATGATGACATCAATCTAAGCCAGATTCTGAAGTTATATTAATGAAAATGAGTGTCCTAGAGGTAAGTATATCAGGTGGGAGTGGATTGGGAGAAAGTATTATCAAGTAAAAGAGAGGTGGTCAGATGATAGTGGTAGAACCAGGTTTCAAAGTAGCAGTGGAAAGTAAGGAAATATGCTGATACATTTTAGGCTTGAAGTGAATTGAGAGAAATTGAGAGAAGCAGTGGCCAGTGTGAGGATTAATGAGGAATGTGGTATGATAGAAAAGCCATGTTTCAGTATGAGGAGGTAGGAGTGTAAGGTGGATTACTTCTTTGATAGTGAGATAGAATGAAGTCTTCCTGTGTTAAGCATGGATAGAAGATGGTTGGGACTTGGGAGAGGTCTGGGATTTAAATGAATCAGGAGCCCATATCAAGGGTAAGGAATTTGCTCCTAAAACACTGAGAATATAGATAAATGAGTGCAGGGAATTCAGAATTAAACTGAAGGGCTTTGCTAGCTCTAGGGAGGAGGAAAACAGTACACCGAACCTTATAGAGTGAACAAAACCCAAAGTTTTAGGTGGTGACTTCCAGCAGTTTTATTGAATTTGGGACAGTACTGTAACCTTGGCTTCAAGATAGGGGATTGAAGTGGAAGATAAACTGATACCCAAGTGGAAACCTGCCTTCTAAGATGGTGTCCCTTGGGCGAAGATAATCTTATACCTTAAAATGTAAGTAGTTATTACTGAAGCCATCAGAATTATGACATCATATACAGTGAGAGGGACCCAGTGACTCTAGTGAATTACAAGATCCTCAAAATTGTTCTCTTACATTGCCAAAATTGTCAAGTGACAATGTCTTAGTAATAGAGTTTTCTTATGTTTAATATGATTGTACATATCCAATTGTGTGCTGTCTTGGAGAGGGGAAGGGGGAAATTTTAAAACTCAAAGTCTTATAAAAGTGAATGTTGAAAATTAAAAGTAAATTTTTTAAAAGATTAATGTCGTTTTCTGGGTTTGAGATTATTTGATTTTGGACTTAATGTAGGTGCAAGACTAACTTAATGACTTTTTCACAATTGAATGAAAAAATTTATTTACACAGCTAAGTAAGGCAGTATATATCTGTTATAGAATAGTTTCTCTTCATAAGTGAGTTTACATTTAATATTGTAAACATTTAATTTAATCGATGAATTATCAGTTGGTTTATCCAAATTTAACTGTTCGTTTTCATGCCCATCTTTCACCTTATGAAGAAAACAGGAAGGAAAAAAACTATCTACCAACTCTTGTCAGTCTTCCTTTGGAAGGCCTATATCTGTCCTTTCCTTCCCATTCCTGTTTTTACTATCTACATCCAGGCTTCAGATCACTTCAGATCATTCTCTCAGGTGGCCCTCTTTGATCCCAGGCTCTCTACTTGATCTCCAATCCATCCTAAGAACTACTGCCAGATTAATCATTAAATACTATTCTCATCATATCATGGTATCTGAAATAAGAATATATTATTTAATGTGTTTTAAAATGTTTATAGATTATTTCTCATACTTAAAAATTAATCTCTTAAAAGTTAAAAATTGCTTCAGGACTTTATATGTAGAAATGTCAAAGTAGTAAAAAACCTACTTTATTGAAGCTTTTAAGCACTGAGTAAAATGTTTTGTTTTACTTTACTGAATTTTAGCACCTGTGTCTCCAGATAGTGGTTATTCATCAGCCCATGCAGAAGCAACCTATGAAGAAGATTGGGAAGTATTTGATCCGTAAGTATAAGTGATTTTACTAAAGCACCATAGTTCCTCTGTATCTACTGAGTTAGTTGTCTTTCAGCTTGTATTCCAGATTTTTAATATGCTGTGTTTCAGCTAAGTAGAAATTTTAGTTAGCAGTTTAAAAGTGGGCACAAATAGAATGTTGATGTAATTGTTATAAACTTTTTTCTTGTAGCTATTATTTTATCAAGCATGTTCCACCATTGACAGAGGAACAACTAAATAGGAAGCCAGCTCTTCCTTTGAAAACAAGAAGTACGCCAGAATTTTCCTTAGTCCTAGACTTGGTGAGTATATAATTTATAGAGTAAGACAGAGTCAAGGGATCGTTGATTTGGTATTCTTAAAGTAAAAATACTTCCCAAAATAAGGGATATGTCTATAGTATATTATCAGTGTACTGAAAATTTTTATGTAAATGTGCCATAATGTATGGGTCTTGACTTTTTGACATGTAGATATTTTTTTTTCTCTTATCATTGCTTAGTCCTATCCCTAGAACCCAGTTTTTTCCATCTACCCAAATGTTAAGTTCTTTCTTTTCATTGTAAGCACAGTTCTTAGATGTCAGATTTCCTTTTCTTTGGGGAGGATCATCTTTCCTTGCAAGAACCATTAGTGTTGAATGCCAGGAAACTTGTGTTACCAAGAGTTTAATAATAGAGGCCCAGAACATGACCCCATTACCATGACTGACACTTTATGTGTTCTCTTGATATGAATAAAAACTTAATTTTTTTAATAGGAAGAAAGCTTTAAAAAGCTCACAACTATAGAACCCAAACACATGTATTGATCAAATCTTGTTTTCATAAAGTCATTGCATTCCCCTTCCATCTTTTCTATGTGGAAAACAAAAAAAAAAAACCAATATATTGGGAAGGCCTTTGTTTATTTCACTATTAGAAAGTTGCAACATGTCTGATGCCCTCCATAATGGAAAAGACATGCATTAGCCCTCGTGCAGACCTCATACACAGGAAAACCATTTTTTTTCTTTTTTTTTTTTTTAAGTGAGAATAGTCTGGATTTCAGAATTTGGCAGATAGCTTTATTTATTTGCTTTTGACATATCTCAGCCTAACATAACTTGCAAAAGGCATCCAAATGGATTAAGATTTTGAAGATAGCTTATTAGACATAAAATAGAAATTTTTGTAGGTAATTATGTTATGGGATACAATGAGGAAGTCCAGTGGTTGAAATTAATGTACATCAAGTAATTATTTTATTAGAATGCTGAGGATAAATAGGAACGTAGGAATGATGGGGCTAAGAAGGTCTGGAAAGTTTTAAATGACATGAGTAATTCAAGATTTCTTGGAAGGTAGAAGCTGTAAGGTGATTGGATGGTAAAGATTTATCACAATAGTGAAGTTAGCTGTTAAACAGTGTTCTGAACTGTATTGTTTAGGTGGTGGAGAGAAGACCAGCTTATTCAGATATTTGTACTTAGTAATTCACTGCTTTTGTGGAAGGTGATAGAGAAGAATAGATGGAATTCAGTATGCTGTATCTGAAAAGGCAACAAGAGTGGTTCATGATTTGATTCCAGTGAAGAGGAAAAGTTAAGAGACTAAACAAGCAAATCCCCTGATATTTTGCTCTGTGGAGTTAGTTCATTTTAAATTAACAAACATATACCAGGTGTGTAGTATGTGTGTAGTGTGTAGTCAAAAAGATGGACATTAGTGTTAGAATTCATTTAGTCCTAGGTCATTAAAGAATTTTCTCTGATTATTTACTCAATTTTTTTAAAAAGTCCTATGACATCTTAAATGAAAAAATCTTACTTTCATCATTCAGAGTTGAACTTAAAAAAAAAAGAAAGAAAATTTTCATATCTTAAAATTAATGATTCCTAACTTTAGCCTCCTTTTTCTTCTCAGTCAGCAGAAATTAAGAACCAAGATTCTTTTGAGTCTACTTTGCCTCTTTAACTTTACATAGCCAACAAGATTTTTTTAGAATTGGAAGAGATTTTTTAAACATTTAGTTCAGTGCCTTCCACTCTTCTCCTTCCCTATTATTTTAAAGATGGAGAAACTGAGAACCAAAAAGTAATTTACTCAAGATGCCACAGCTAAATACTTAGTGGCAGAGCCAGGACTAGAACTTTGGTCTGCTGACTTTTGGTCCATTGCTCTTTACCCCCCTTTACCTTCCATGTCTAGAATTTATTTGTGGTTTACTCAAATATACAACATTCCTAACACACACATTCTTGCTTATTGAAAAAGATTTCCACTTATATAAGACTTCTTGCAATAGTGATCTTGCAGCTGCAGTATTTTGAGACTTCAGGTATGAATTAAATAATTCTGCATGTGAATGGGTGCTTTAATGAATGCTGTTTTTTGGTGATAATGAAAAGAATAAATTTTTTAAAAATTCATTTGAGGTCTTCCTTAGTTCATTGTACATGTGTTTTGTTTTTAGGATGAAACACTAGTGCACTGTAGTCTGAATGAATTAGAGGATGCTGCACTCACTTTTCCAGTCCTTTTCCAAGATGTCATTTATCAGGTAAGATGCCATTTATTAGGAAACATATTAGCACACTGAACCCAAAGATCTTTTATTACAATTCTTAAGAGGTATACATGTTGATCTGTATACAACTATGTGTAATGACTTGGACTTCATAAGAATTTTAAAAGACATTACTAATAAAGTAATACGGCTAAATAGTAACATAAAACCATTCATTTGTTGAGAAAAATGCTAACATTCTTTTTTTTACCAGTGTCTTCTGCTTAGTTTTATAATCTTGTTTGCCAGCAGATGGAGGCAGGAGCACTGAAATTGTAGATCCCCTAAGAGAAAATTACCAGGTTAACACATCTGGTTTTGTTTCGTTTTGTTAATCCCCCTAAATAAAAGAAAACTAATTTTTTTTTGTTGGTCAATATTTTTATATTGCTATGATTTTGTTTTTAGACTCTGTGGTTATCTAAATTAGCTCTTTTAATTACAGAATTCTATATTTTGTAGTCAGCAGTTTGCTTAAGGCTTTGTAAATAGATACATATACCTCATCTGTAATACCTATAGGGATCATTGATGGTGTGGGGGAAAAATAGTTGTATGTATTTGGTTTTGGAGTTCAAATTAAATTTTTATATATTTTGAAAACTATGAAGCACTATAAGGTGATAATATTAAAATGGATTAGCCTTCCCTGAGTATACACTAATTAATGGCCTAGGGAAAGGGAAAGGTACCCCAGGTGCAATGCTAAATGACAGGGGAAAGACTGCCTAGACTTATAAAAATCTGAGAGGAAAAAATCTGTAGATATCTACACATAGTACATGATCAGAAGTTGGTTTATTGGTTGTTTACTCAGTCACAAGTGGATTCTTTGTTGGTTGAATTGAGTAGACTTTGGTCCAGAAATTGCTGAACCTTCACAGTGTAGAGTGATCATGATCACAGGTTCTATTTTAGCCATTGCTTCAAGTGTTACTTTATTTGAACTCAGAGTAACTTCTAGATGCTATGGCAACTTTTTTTATTTGAAGTGCCCACTTCTGATGAAATATGCTGAGGAAATGGGGAAGAGAAAAAAAGAACTGTGTGTAAAGAGAACTATCTGAGGTCCTTTCAGGGTTTGTTTTTTTTTTTTTAACTGGATGTTTGTTTTATCTGGCAAAATAAAACTATTTGATTAAATTCACAAATAGATAAGCTAATTATGAAACAGTTGATATTGGTTTTGGTTAGTATGTTTCTGGAAAAGAAATGGTTGAGATGAATATCACAAGAGCAGCTTAATTTTCTCTGATTGATTTCGGTTTTATTAGATTTGTAAGGAAATAAGGTCTTGATTTGAAAAACTTGTTAATGTTGCTTTCCATTGTATCTTGAACTTCCAGAATATTTTAATTTTGGATCTGTGTCGTTTTTAGTGGTGAAATAGTGAACCTGGAAGGTAGAGGAGTTCAACTCCCTCTTCCTCCCAATTTCTTTTTCATATTTCATACATCTGAATTGAAGTCTCTTCTACCCTTTTTACCATTTCTGCTTTAACTTTATCCCCTCTTCCCCTCCTCCACCTGGTTTATAAAGTTCAGATTATTCTTTGTGAATATGGATGTCATAATCATATTTTGCACATGATTGTGGAAGTACATCTAAGTAATGACTGCGAAGAAAAAAATCTCAAAATTGCTCTCCTATTTCAATGTTTGTAATAAGGATGTTTGTTTTCTTAGATGTTCTTAAAGAGATTTTACTTCTGAATGAGTGTATAATAAGGGACTTTCAAACTTGAAAATATAAATATTTTATCCTGATGTAGGAGCAGTGAGTTAGGAGTTGATTGTTTAAAAACTTAGAGATGTCGCTAGCCTTTGAATGTTAACTATTTTAGGTACTACTTCATGGGTAGAGTTCCCCATTGGGAATATTTTGAGGATGTTCATGGTGAACATTCTGTACCTTTTCTTGGTTTTTATAGTTTTGATGTAGTCATGCTTCTGTTTTGAAACATCTAGTTTTTTTAGTTACCAGTTTTGGACAAATCTTTGGGTTAGGGTTCCCCACAATTTTCAGACCAGCAAGCTCCCTTTAAACAGGGAATGATGTCTTTTAAACTTTCAGTGGTGTTGTCTCCATCTGCTGGCAAAGAAGAAATATACACAAGGGTCTGAGATGATCTAGGAGAATTTGGAGAAACTACATTATTAGGTAAGATATAACTTAAATATTTAACGACTATAATACAGTATGGCAACATGGAAATAAGAAATAAGCAACATGGAAAATGTTAGTTTTTATATTTGAGGGGTCTGCCTTTGCATATAAAGCAGAAACTTGTTTGAAATTAAAAATAAAATAATATTGAAATATAACTAAATTCTTGATCTGAATTAAGATTCTTAAAGCCGTATTAATATTATAGATAAAGTGTTATTTGAAATTAGTTTCCATTTTTTCTATTTTGGCATGTATTTAACTATCCATACACTTTCTTTCCTTCTCTTCTTCTCCAAAGGAGGTTATTTAAAATATTATCTTTTTCTTTGTTTATGGGCATTATTACAATAAGTTTACACACTTTTAAAACAAAAGGAAGGAAGTAAAATACACATTTTCATCAAAGCTTTTATTCAGAAATAGAGACAGGAGTAGTTCTGCAGCCATCCTCCTGGTAGACTTCATTTATCTTTTCATAGCTAGTCTTGCAGCTTTTTACCCCTTAGTAGAATCTAAAGTGGCTATTAACATTTAAAAGTTATCCTGCCCTATGTCCTTTTCTTTTCTGGTAGATGAGTAGGAGTATGTTTTAGTTGTTATTCTTATTTTTTAGCTAGAATGGAGTAGAATGTAGTATTTGATAGCAAATAACAGCCCAAGTAAGTCTTAGATCTTCAACTTTGAACAGTCTTTAATTCTACCTCCAGGGAGCAAGAGACCTATGTGGTCCTTTTCAAATATAAATTCTGCACTTTTGCTACAGACAGTACTATGGGCCATCTCAGCTCTGTTAAGTCACATGTGTAGAATTATGTATGGAATAAAAATCATTCAGAATTAAACTCACATTTCTCTTCTTAGTCAGGGTGTGGAGCACACCAAGGAAAAAAGTACACAGGGTTTTATTTGTGTGGATCTTCATGTTTTTTCTTAAATTCAGGGGTTTTTTTTCCCAGTAAGCAAATGATCTAACTAATAATTGGAAAAATGTGCTTTTTCGTAATTGTATAAATGCATTCAGTATCTAGAAAACAGAAATGCATGTTCAGTTCCAAAGCACATACATATATATATTTATTTAACTTATATTGGCACATTGTCAGCAAATCCATCTCGTGGTGTTACTCAGTTAAGAGGTCTCCACTGTATTTAGTTTCTGTTCCTGCAGATCCACCAATTCAAGACTGTAGGTCATCTCACTCCCTCTTCCATCCAGAAGATGACTTCTATCCACAAGCAGGATTGATTGAATATAAAGACAGATTTTTCAATCAGCTTTTGAGCTAAATCACCTCCTCAATGACCTTCCTCTCTCTCCATCAAGAACTGGAGCTCTGTTTTTTGAAGATTTATTACAGCTACTTAGTCCAGGCTGATTGAAGACAAAAGAAGATGCTTCATATGTTCTACCACAGTGCAACCAAAGCTAACTGTGTTGTTGTCCAACTTCTCATTCTGTAAAGTGTGGCAGGGGCATCAGAGATTTTAAGCTCTGTTCTCCAATGAGACTTTAGCCAGTGACTTTCTGAAGAACAGTAAAACCAACAAACTTTGGGGTCAGCTGTCCAGAATTCAGATTGTGGTAAGCACATTCAAGGAGAGATAGGATCCAATAGGGAGCTATTTGCTAAGAGGAAGCTTTTATTTTTTAACTCATCTGTTTTGTTAGAAGAAGTAACTTTGGGGTTAAAGTTGGGGTAAGGGAGGGATGGGGAGCCACACTCAGCAAAAGATTCAACTTCTTATCCTTTACTTCAGTGATTGCATCTTGAGCATCTTACAACTTGGGTTAATTTTGATGACAACACAGTAGTAAACAGTGATTGGCCTTTGTTTCTTTTCTGTAGTCACTCGTATTAGGGTTGGTTGTTTTGTTTTTGCTTGAAGAGAATTCGAAATAGTCCAAAAAGACCCTAGATTGAGAAGTTGTAAAAAGTACACAAGCATTTTCTGCCTCTGTTAAGTTCTGTGATTAATCATTAAGTGAACTTTGACCAAATGGCATTTTGTTGATGGTTTACACTTTTTAATTGAAATATAAAAGTCTAAAATGTTCACATCACAAAAATGACATTTCGACCCATGAAACATAAAAGGAAGAAATAACTATTTCTGTGGAACAAACTTTCTGTAGTTAATTGTAGATAAATCTTAGGAAAAATAAGTTTTCCCTTGGTTTACTAGTAACTATTGATGTTGAAATTGTTTCATTTGTATTTATGAACTGTTTCATAATTATTTGCGTGAATAATTCAAGTCAAGACATCTTTTAAAAGGCAAAATGGAACCCACAGTCTGCTTTTCAGAGATAAAAGAGAATTTATAAATGTTAGAGTTTTTCCCTTAAAAATTTTTTTTTGTAGATTATTGTTTTTGAAAGGATATGTCTTTTAAATTTAGTGATACTTCTTAAAAATTATTTAAATATATTTAATGTTTTGCATATTTGGAATCTTAGTGGTTAACTATACACCATTAAAAGTAGGATGTTTTCTTAGTTTCATTAAATGTCTTTTTTTTATTCTATTCTAAATTATTTAGGTTCATATATGAAACTTCAGTTTCAATTTGACCTTCATAAGCATGAAAACTTTTCACTTACACATTTATTCAGGCTTTGAATTTTTTCACACAGCTTATTTGTATTTCATTTTCTATTGTCCTTCTCCCATGATGACACTCCCCACCCCATGTCCTCATCTCCAACCAAGTACTGTATTAAAATCTCTGAATGGTCTCCTGTGACAAAGTTTTGGGTCTGGCATCTGTAGCCCTGTCATTCAGCCTACATTTCTGTGCTCCAAGAAAATTGTACCTATTTTTAAAAACCTTAAAGGTGTTAGAGAAACAGCTCATTAGTATAGTAGTCTTGGGTTATCTTTTTGTGATTGTGGCTTTTTCAGCTCTGAGGAATCTTCTTATTCATACCAACTGTACACCTCTGAGTTAATTTTTAGGTGCCTGAGGTGACTAGTTAATGCCAGTACTTATTTAATCGACCACATAGGGTTAGTCATATTACTTCAGTACTCTTTAAATATCCCACTCTCTTTACTTTAAACACAAACACCATGTATGTTTTAACCTAGATGAATGTGTATGTTCTTCTCTTTTTAACTCAAATCTCCATTCTTCTTCATTCCCTCAATGGTTGCTGGTTTTTATTTCTAAAAAAGAGGTATTTGAAACTTAAGAGAAAAACCATTAGGGTTATTTGTTTTGTGTAGCATTTAGTAGGCTCATCAGCTAGCCTGGATAACTCTGTTTGAAATATTTTGTCCTGAAAAATTGTTCATTTAAGTTTCTTGACAGTTTTTCTGTGACAGAGATTGCTGTCTTTGAGCTAATTCTTTAGCAGACATTGGCAGCCATGCAGCTTGAAATCCAACCATTGTCAGAGAGACTAATGAATTTGAGTTTAAAGTCAAAAGGACAGACCTCAACCTATTCTTATTAAAATCCACAAAAACTAGATTTAATGACTAGCAGTCAATTCTTGTAACCATGTTACATCCATATCTCAGTTGACAGCTTATAACTAATATTCCTTTGCTGATGTAAATGCAACGAATGACATTGAACCAGAAGGCCTGTCTTAAGAGGCACCTTCACAAATTCTTGTTCATTTAGCAATCGAATCTATTTAATGAAAATGTCTTTGGTATTTTAAAAAAATGTACAATAACTTTTTCTTAATAGCGTTAGCTGTTAATAAAATGTGACATGTTTTTCCACATGTGTTGGCTTTCATTGGGAAGGGGATAAAAATATTTTGGAGGAAGTAGTTTTCTGTGGACATTGGTGGGCTTTTAAGGTGAGACTGTAATTAAACGCCCATCCTGAAACATGAACTCAGCTCCATTTGGGAAAGGATATCAGCCTTTCAAAGGGATGTCAATGAGAAGTAGTTAGATGGAATATGAACTGATGAGTGAAAAAGAGGGTTAGATGAGAAGAAAGAGGAGCCTCAGCTAAGGCTCAGGTTAAAGGCAGGTGAGAGAAACCAAATTGAGGTTAGTACTGTAGGAATATGAGGCATTTAGAGGGCATGGACAATAAGTACAGCAGAGTTGTTTTTCTTTTTGAGATCAACCTATGAGAATAAGAGTTTAATAAATGGTTAACATCTCAAACATTGTCTGACAAATGCAAGTATGCCTCTCCTTCCAAATTCCTTCCTTACCCTATTCTTATCCAATGATGACCAATAAGACTTTATCTCTTTATCTTTCTGTTGCTATCACTAGGTATCTGTTCACATTTTAAGCCCCTAGTGTTTCAAGCCTCTTTCTGTTCCTGAACTTTTCCTGATTTCTGTTTGGTACTTCCATGGTTAATTATCTTTTTTGATCTCATTCACCCAGCTTTTCTTTTTCCTTACCTCTTCCTTTATACAAAATCCCCTTACTTCCTGTTCATCTACTTCAAACCTGTATTCTCTACCATATCTTGTGAAACATTTAACCTGAGGTGGTAAACTTATATCTTAGCCAATAGCCCACCTCCTTTCATAAGAAGTACACATTAACAGCCTTCCCTTTCCACCCCCCTCATAACTGACAACAAAATTCCTAAATTAAGAAATACTGCATATACATTTTTAATGTGTCAAATTTAAAGTTGATATAATAGTCAAAACAAAAGGAATATATGATAGGCATTTATACCTCTTTCCCAACATGATTTGCAAAATATTAGCTTAATTTTTAAAAAGTCAGTAGTTAGGTCATGCTGTCAAAATGCGAATTTCTTCAGAACAGGCTAGGTTTGTTGGGTTGTTGGTTAGTTGGTTGTTGTTGTTGTTGTTGTTGTTATCTAGAACAATTCCTGGCACAGTAGACACTTGAAATAAAGTTTTGTTGCTTAACTGAACACTCATCAAAGATTCCTCTTTTAAAGAAGTTTAGTAGCTGTAGTGAAGCTATAAGGGATCATATCTCAGATTTAAAAAAAGAAACATAAAAGCTGGTATTATAGAATTGAATGCTCAGTCTCTGGAGTAGATACATCTGCATTCTGTTTGAGAATTTTTTTGAGCAAAATTTTGTCTAGTAATTTGTAAGCTTTATTGCTGTGTAAAAAGCATAAATAATAGAATATCTGTCTATCAAAAGAATGATCTATCACTCTTCAGTTCATCATGTACTGCCATTTAGCCCGACACATAAAAAACTGAAAAAATATATTGATCCAGATGTAAAGCTGAACGGTTTTTTCCTTTTGTTCTTGATCATATACAAAAGATGACCCTATCCTGAGTGACACAACAGAGTCCTACTTTTGTAGAACTTTTCTGTTAACTGTCAGAGAGAATGTAATTGGAAGTACAAGTTGAAAGTATTAACTACATGGGCAGTAAGTTACCAGGGATTTATCTGGTAAGAAGCTCTTGGTTCTTCATGAGATGCTTTTGTTGTTGGATTTGGAGGGAGGGTGTTGCAGAACAAATGATTTTAACCATAAAGTATACCCTGGAGTTAACTGATCCTGGATAGAAAACATACTGTCCTGGAGGTTTAGCACAGTGTTTGGCACATAGTAAATATTTAATGAATGTTGACTGAATTTACAGTTGGGAGTGTATTTCTTAGAACAGATTGAACTGTGGATTCAATTTGCTAAAATTCTAGTAAAAGACTATTTGAATGAAACTGTTTATCTCCTATGAAAGAGATAATATGTTTCCTCAGTTAAGTCCATCCTTTTATAAATAACAAAGTTGCAGGGGGTGGGGCAGGGTGCTTTAGTTAATGGTGATAAAGCATTATCAGCAAAGCTGATTGGTTGATAGGCAATAATGAATGGGATGTGACATAATTAAGATGAATATGTTCTTGGACTAGACCATGGATACCTAACCCAAAGATGCCCAGGGAGGGGGGGGGGTGTGTGAAGATCAAGTTAAAATACCCCTAACCTGCTCTCTAGATTGTATGCAGGAAAACTGAGGAGCTACACTTTGATTTTTATGACCAGCAATGTGCTAGGTTTGTTTCTTAGGATCTGGACAAACATGCGTTAATAGTGAGGGAAGTAGAGGTAGAATCAAATTAAGCTTGTTAGCCTTGAAAACTTTAGCCAATGTTTCTGTTGTATCTTGAACAGTAATATAAGGAAAAAAAGAGGCCACAAGTAAAAAGCTAGTGACCAGTGATTAGGGCTTTGTGGTTAGATAGATTGAAGCACAGAAGGGAAGATAAAGAATAGTAAGGAAAAGAGATCATTAAACTCCAGATGAGGCTCATATTTGATTAGAAAGAAGTAAGTCTGTTTCTCTATGTTCCAAGTATGAACATGAACAATCTGTAGTAATTATGGGGTCAGAGGAATAGTTGTACTCATGGAATTTTCCATTCAGTGGATTTCAGTAACGTTTCGCTGTGGTTTTTAAAACTGACTTGGCTTTCCACAAAGCCCTTGTCATTACCGTAGCTAAATGTTTGGTGGAACACCTGCTTTTAGATTCCGCTGATAAACATTTTGTGTACTACAAAATACAAATGATGAGGTGTCCCAAGAACTCACCTCAGCTTTTGGGTTACATTTCATTTGTTGGTTTAGCAAGTATTTATTTACTACCTAACCTATAGAATATATGTAGTCACCATATGGATGCCCAGTGATAAAAGAAGTTTGTAGTTGATAGAAGATCCTTTCTATTGAAGATAATCAGCCTTTTGGGGGGGAATATAGAAGTCTTTCAGCTGTAAAAGAATTTATTACATCTACTGTATCTTACACATTGAGAAGTTTATGCTGTATTCAACATTTATATTTTTATTGACTTGCAGTTATCAGTTTTTCTTATCTAACACAATATGTGCTAAGTAAAGTTTTGTGGGGGGGGGGTTTTTCAAACTAGCAGATACCTCTGGCATCCTACCTGTGTTATAGAGGTGACACAGTGGAATATGAACTCTAGCATGTCCAACCTAGATGGATTTGTGATAGAATGACCTTGGTAAATCCAAAGGCACATTGCAGGTTGAATATAGAGTGATCCATTTTTTTGGTCACAAAACTCCCAAAAATCATTATAGAGGAGTTACCATCTTTATTGATAGAGGATGCTCTAAAATTATAGTGCCTGGAAAAATTGTCAGTGAATGGATGAATTTTGGAGAAATTATATGATGCCCCTTCATGTTATAAATAATTATTTTGGGGAGGGGGTAAAACGATGTATTTCCATGGCTCTTGGATGTTGTATGTCCATATAATTAAGCTACTTTTAATGTGGGCAAAGAGATTAAAAAGTTGACTAAGTTGTCCCATAGCCTTTCTTAATATTGACAGTAATGGGCTTATAAGTATTTTGATAGATGACTGACTTGGCTTTTCTTAACGTGAAAGTAGTAATACAGCATTGTTAATATAGATGCAACTTCTGAATTACATATTAGGAAATAACATGATAGTTTCTGATATGGTTTTGGTTATTCAAATCCACCAATCTAGACATCCCCTTCATCAGCTCAACTTAGCTAGAGACATAAAAGTATTATTAGCAAGTAATTGTCAAGAAGAAAAACCGAATATTCATTGAGGAAGGTCATTGAGACAGGTCAGCTAGTGCTCAATACACAGTCTCTTATAGTTGGATGGATACTACCTGGCTGGAAGATGGAGCTGATTGGTGGATCAGAATCTCTGAGGGAAAACTTCCAGTTTTTAGTTAAAATGTTTTATTTAATTTTTTTTCCAACTGAAATATGATTGTAGTGTTTGCTACTGTTTTAACTATTCAAAGTAAAATGATTATAGCTATTGTTACCCTGTCAAAAGTAACTGCTTACTTGGTATATATTTTGGATTCAGTTACCTTCCAACTTGTTACATAAGTGTTTATTTCTGTTATGAAATTATTCATGGCTTGAATACACTAGATCTAGAACACAGCAGTTGTTTTCATTCTTTTATGTAATCATCTACTTAAGCCCTTCTTTGTGTTACTCTAGGTTTATGTGCGATTAAGACCATTCTTCAGGGAATTCCTGGAACGTATGTCTCAAATTTATGAGGTAAAAATACTTAAATCAATTACATCTTTGTTTTATTTTATTCAGTATAATACCCATATTTAGATCATGTATAATGATTACTTCTTTTCCCCTGAATTTGTAGATCATTCTTTTTACTGCTTCTAAGAAGGTGTATGCAGACAAGTTACTGAACATACTAGACCCTAAAAAGCAGCTGGTCAGGTAAATTTGATTAAAAAAATAGTGGAAATGTCTGTCACACTGATCTGTGAAATTACTATTAACAGTCTGGTTCTATTTCATTTTTAATGGCCACTTTAAATTGGCTACATTTATAGATTTGTATTTGTGGAATGAATGAAAACAATTTACTTAATTCATCAAAGTCTTTAAGCAACTCTGATAATGTAATAACCCCAGACAGACTTTCTTTACAGGCTACAAAATGTATATATTTACTGTGACATCTGTATATTCCATTTCTTTGGGAGAAGGGAGTTGGGGAGGAGAGAGAATTTTTCATTGTGTGCATGATGTTTTTTTTTCACTATATGTCTCTGAGATGTTGAATGCATGGTGTCATCTTTTATACTTAAATTAAGTTGACTTTGGCAGGAACAAGCAAATTTAATCTTTTTGCTTCCGAATAAAATTTCTCCTTTAACAAGAAATATTAAGTGATTAGCGGTTATAATTTCATTTGGTTTGATTCAGTGATACTCTGGGGTGTTTTTATCATTCACTGACGTTTCTGTCACAGAAAAGTCACTGAGGCTTATTAGGTCCTTGTCTTCCGTCCTGACCAACAGGTGCAAAGTGTTCCTGGTTAGCTAGGGCTGTGGGCACAATTTAGAAATAGTTTCAAAGTTAGTTATGTTATATTCTATCCTTTGAAATAAGATAATTGTGCTGTAGGATATCTATTCCCACAAGTGTTACATTTAAAAGTTTCTTAGTATGAAAATCCTAGACTCAATAAGGAAGTGTTTAGCCATTAAAAGGCATTAGCAAGTTATATCCACCCTTGAGTCTTTAGCTTTAGCTTTTGTACAGCCAACTACTTTGTACTGTTGCCCAAGTGTAGGGATTTTTTTCCCAAATAAAAATCTGTGAACTTAATTTTTTCTTTTTCCTTTGAGATTCTACTAAAAGAAGTAGTTTTGCTCTTACATGTGGAGGCAGGGTGGTACATTGGTAAGAGCATTGGCTCCGAATTAGCATGCCTAGATTCAAATTCTGCTTCTAACACTGTTTATTTAACCTTGGACAAGTCATTTAACCTCCTTGGGTCTCAGTTTTCTCCTCTGTGAACTAAGGGGGTAGTACTAAATGGCTCTAAACCTAAGATTCTGTGATCTTTGAACCCTTGTATATGTAGTTTGACTTGATTTAGAAACAGGTCAACTTTATCTCTTTACCATGAAGTTGGAGGAGAGCAAAGATGGCTAGCAACATGCCCCTTTGGCATTTGTTCTTCATAAAAATACATTGAAGTTTAATAATATTTTGCTTTCCTTTGAAAGAATACATCTTACTGTACAAGTGTCTTATGTCATTTTGGGAGCTTACTATTAATCAGACTGAAATAATCAACATTAAATTAACTTTTAAAGCATGAGCTATTCTTTCATTAAATTAGAACCAATTTGTGTCGGTAGCTTGTAAAAACTAGCATTAAATTAGTAATATAAATTATAACCTCCATTAAAACTCCTCTTAACATACTTAATACTATATACATTGATAGACTTAGAGATATTTTATTTAGTTGTGTTCTGAAAGACTTTCTAGGAAAAATTGTTATATCTCAGTTTGAGGCTCATGGACACAGTTAGCAGCTACTGTTGAGGACAGTCTAAACACTGACAGTCTATGTCAGTGATTAGATAGGCTCCTAGAATACTTTCTAGTCTCTAATTGAAAATGTATACAATGGCATACCTCAGAGATATTGTAGGTTCAATTTCATACCACTGCCATAAAGTGAATGTTGCAGTAAAATGATTTTCATGAATATTTTGGTTTCCCAATGTGTATAAAAGTTATATTATATTTACATTATATTGTAATCTTTTAAGTGTGCAATAGTATTATATCTTTAAAAAAATGTACGTACCTCAATTTTAAAATGCTAACCATGTTCTGAACCTTCAGCAAGTCCTAATTTTTTTGATGGTATAATATCTTGCCTCAGAGTTGATGGCTGCTGATTGATCACGGTGGCAGTTGCTGAAGGGTAGCTATAGCGGTTTCTTAAAATAAGACAACAATGAAGTTTGTCAAATCAATTGACTCTTCGTTTCACTTGAACACTTAAAGGCCATTGTAGGGTTATTAATTGGCCTAATTTCAGTATCGTTGTGTCTCAGGGAATAGGGAGGCCCGAGAAAAGGGAGAGATGGGGGAACAGCCAGTCAGTGGAGCAGTCAGAACACACACAACATTTATCAGTTAAGTTCCGTCTTATATGGGTGCAGTTTGTGGCACCCCAAAACAATGATAATAGTAACATCAAAGATCACTGATCACAGATTACCAAAACAGATATAATAAGAATTACCAAAATGTGACATGGAGACACAGTGTGAGCATGTGGTATTGGAAAAATGGCTCTGATAGACTTGTTGGTTGTGGGATTGCCACAAATCTTCAGTTTTTCTGAAAAAGAAAATGTAGTATCTGCGAAGCACAATAAAACAAGATGTGCCTGTATTTGGCATAGAGATGTATTTTATTTTGGTTTTTTGTTAATTAAATGGCCAGTGAAATGATTCAGAATAATTTAGAATAAATTCTTGGCACTCAAGCCCGCTGAAAAAAGGTCCTTTTAAAGCATAATTTATAGTAGCTTGTATATAAATATGCACTTACAAATATATATGGACTGTCTTCTGTCTTGTTTGAGGGAATTAGCTGCTATTAGGAAAGGGGAAACAATAACATTTGCATAAATACGCCATGCTTTTACCTCCCCTTCCTCCAGTGTGCCTTTCCTAATATCTATAAAAAACATACTTGTAGATATTAAATCAGAGATTTGGAGTACTAGGAAAGTTCCTGTGGTCATCTTGTCTGACTTTTGAAGGAAAATTATATTTAAACCTTCTGAAGATTAATCATCAGAATGATTTAATATATACTGTATTAGATGTTATTATCATTTACATTTGCAGTAATCTTACAAAAGAACTTTCATCCATTGCCTTATTGATATTTATACATGATTGGTGCTACTTTTAGTATTAATTTCACAAATTGTGTTAGAATTTGACCAGCCTTGAAGTTGACTTTACCAGTGTGTGAATATTGTATTGCAAAGTTAAAGAAAATACTACTTATATCATGTTTTTAAAAAAATGTGAAGACCCTAAAAGTTGGCTTACTCTTGATTCTGCAAAAGGAGGCTTTCACCCATATTCCTTTAGGACCACCAGGAGTCAGAAAAGTGTAGTATTTTTAAAATTTGTTAACTTTGACTGTAGTACAGCTTTTGAAGATCAGTCTTTGATACTTGTATTTCTGGTTTCTCTGTTAGTTTTTAATCCTTTCCTATTTGCCCATCCTTGTCTCTCCCTTGACAAAGGAAAGAAAAATATTTTAATGGCATGTGTTCTAGCTCTGCTTTTGTCTAAAAGATTAAAATTAGAATTTTATTTTTGCCTTTTGTTTGTCATGCCATTAGAAGTTGAATGCAGTGAACATTATTTGTTCAACATGGGGAAAATAGCTAGCTAGGCTTTTGAGTTAAGCCTTCCCCCCCCCCCCCCAAAAAAATGCTAAATGTAATGGGAAGCTTTGGAGCATGTTTAGGGCTCCTATAAGCTATAAGCAAAGGGCTTGGTTTTGACCTTCAGTTTCTGTTGTGATTGACAGTTCCTATATAAAACAAAAGAGACATGGAATATAGAAATTTTTTCCCTTTACTCAGGTTATAAATTTAAAAATATAAGTAGGTCCCAGCTCCTGAAATATTGTGATGGGATTAAGACACAAGGAAGCCAAATAGCATCTATTGAGACATAGAATACCTTAAGAAGTTGTTTAAAATTGACAGAAATCTCATAGAGGTATCTTACTATGTTAAAACACTTTGAGCACCAAAGGGAAACTACAACAAAAGAAAAAATACATAGAAATACAAAAATCTTTGTATATTTATAATATTTTGTTATGCTTATGGCATTTTCATTGTTAATTAGTATGCAGCATATTGGTTTCTTAAAAGTTTAATAATACTTTATTCAAAATTTATCCTTTTGCTCTGTCCCTGCTTTTCAAATAATCATACACACACCCATACTAAAATAAAGGAAATAGGGGAATTGGGCAAGAAAGTTGAAATGATGGAATGTTTTGGCCTCAACGCTTTTTCTTAAATTGTAAGGGAAACTTTAAGAAACGAAACAAGACATTTTTTTAAATGCCAACACAGAAACATTCCTTCTTATATTTTCTATTCTGGCATGTACAGGGATAGGGAGTGTGTTCTACTGGTTAGATCAAAGGACTGGGAGCCAGGAGGATCCTGGGTTCCAATGCGGGGCTGACTTACTATGGGACCTTGGGCAAGTCACTTGACCTCCTTGTGCCTCAGTCATCCCAACTGGAAAATTGATTAAAAAGCAGGACCTCGCTGACAACCAGATGCTGCTTCTGAGCTGAGCTTTCCTGGGTAAATAAATTACAAAAACAATTTACCAAGTTTTTTTAATCCCTGTTTTTAATTTAAACATTAAAAAATTTTGGGATAAACCCAAATTCATAAAGGCATGGTAATATTTAAATATAAGGTTTAAATAATTGCTTAGAATTTTGATGGTAAAAAGATAGCCCACAGGAAAAAGCCCCTGTTTATATTTGGTTATTTTCTAAGATGGGAAAGAACAAATAAGGTTTTAAAATGTATGTGTGTTTCAGTCTGTGTACTTTCTTAGATTCTCTGACATATTTGTTTACATTTTTTTCTATCTAGGCACCGACTTTTCCGTGAACATTGTGTGTGTGTACAAGGAAACTACATAAAAGACTTAAACATCCTTGGAAGAGATCTTTCAAAAACTATTATAATTGACAATTCACCACAAGCCTTTGCCTACCAGGTAGGTTTAGAACTTGCTAGACTGAAATTGGGGGAATCTGTACCTATAAATATAGCTATATAGATATATAAGCTTTGAAAAATTGGGAAAGAATATTTACCTATAGTAGAAGACAATTTGTGGAAGAAAGGCATAAATCTTATGATTTGGAAATTCTAGCCTTAGTTCAATGCAGAAGGGTTGTAATACTAACTTAACGGACTAAATTGATATTGAGGATATGGAAAATTAGCTTTCAGAAGGACCTACGTTAAGAATAGGAAGATGAAAGAATTAAGGAAAATAAACTTTATGCAGCTGCCTACTATTTTGCTGACTTGATCGTAGGTCTTTGGAAATGATTAAAAAGGTGTACTTTATTCTTTTGGGCTGTTTACTTGATTTTGACATTTGGGAACATTGTCTAACCAGCTGTCTTATTTTTGTTAATATTACTTGGAAGCAGAGCTTTAATAAGGAAGGAACCATTTAAAATGCAAATTTTGAAACTTCCCTCTTTGTGATGCATAAATGCCTATGACATTCATACATGCCTACATTCAGTGTCACCATTTATAACTCATGTTAATTTATGGAATTTTATTTTGACTCAGCCCACCTTCATTTCTCACATAGTTCACAATAGACTGAGAGAGCCTGGAGGGTACTTAGAAAACCCATTTTAGATGGCTGACAATGTCGGTGCTTTTTTAAATCATGAAGGGCTTACAGCCGTTGTTTTCTTACTCTATTTCAACTAGCGTTGAAATCTTTATTAGACTCAGTTTAACGTGAAAATAACTGCTTGTTTTTTTCCACTATTTTTTTGTGTGTATCTTACATGTGTGAAGTGCCTTTTGGGTAATTCTTGGATTCTCTGTAACCCAAAGATTTAATATTGATTAAATTGCTCATTTTTCTTCATTCATATACCAATGCCTAGAATAATAATTGTCCTATAGTAGGTGCATACAAATATTTGTTAAATGAGTGCATTTTTATTTGGAGGAGATTTAGGAGGAAGCATGATATAGAAGGAAAAGCCCTGGCTCTCGAGTCAGTACCTGAATTCAAATCATTCCTTTGTGGCACAGGACAAATCACACTCTCCCTCGGGCTCTTTGTTCACCTGTAACATGAATGGATTGGATTTAGGGGGCCTCCAAGATCTTTTCCAGCTTTATATCTGTGATCTCATTATTTATAATCATTAGACTATAAGTAATTTAACAGATTTGATTGAACCACATTTGTTTGAGTCATAAAATACACAGGATAGAAACTGTACTGAAAAATAAATTAGGCATAAATATTTAATTAATAGTTTGAAGCATTTAATGATGCCAAATGACATATGTATAAATTCATGATTTCTTGCCTTTTAAGAGGGTTGCTGTGAATCTGTATGAATAGTACCTTAAACATCTAGTTTGTTTTGAGTTTTTCCAAGTGGAATAATATATTCATATGACATGATAGAATGTATTTATTATTTTAGCTATCTAATGGAATCCCTATAGAGAGCTGGTTCATGGATAAAAATGACAATGAACTCTTAAAATTGATTCCTTTTCTGGAGAAACTTGTAGAACTGGTGAGTATATCCTATAATACATCTTTTTTTTTCCTCCTTTATCTGATACTTGAATAGTAATGGAAGAAACTATTTTTAAGTTGCTGCTCAATTTTTTTGTTAATAAAACTGGCCATTTTTCTATATTAGGAAAAACAGTACATACTATATGATGGCTGTAGGAAAGTCTTTAAAATTCTTGTTGCTGTTTTAAAACCTTGTGAACAAAAAGAGAATTGTGCTTATTTATCTTTAAAATAAATTCTAGATTGCTTCATTATGCTAAATAAAATAGGTATCATTTGTAGGATTTCTGCCATTCAGTAGAAAATTTAGATTTAAAATGTTATGGAGTACTTTTTGTGGCAGAGCTTATTGTCATAAACATGGGGGGGAAATTTGTGCAATTTAGTTATTAGCATAGAAACCAAATTCATAATGATGCTTTGTGTAATTCAGGAGCACATTTCTAAAACTGGGGTTTTTCATTTGAAAACTCCTACATTTCTCAGGTACCTTTGGCATTTATAATTGCAGGTTTACTTTTTAAATTCTGTGCCTTCTAAATGTATTCCTTTTTCTTTTGCAGAATGAGGATGTTCGACCTCACATCAGAGACAGATTTCGCTTACATGACTTGCTACCCCCAGATTAAACATGAAGATTTTTTTCAAATCAGTGAAGGGGGAGAAAATGCAGAACCCTTATGGACTAGAACAAAAACATTGCCATTACTGTTGAAATTTTGCATTTTTGTACCCCGTCTTGCTTTTCTTATCTTTGGTGCCCAACAATAATAAAGGGTTACAGAAAGAGACTTTATATATATATACATACATATATATATATATATATATCTCAGATTGAATACATACAGTAGGTAGGCTAGAACAGAAAAGTCTTTAGAACTAGTGCAACTCCAGTGAAATTTTTTTTATGTCCAGGACATCTGCAGTTTATAAAGAATTCTGTTTCTGCCACCAGCAGTTTGACCTGTAGAAACACAGGATTTTATGATAATAACAGAGATGAAAATGGACTTTTATTTTCTCTCTGTTTGGTGCTCTAAGTGGGTTTGTAGCCACTTTTCTGTTACTTTAAAATTCTCATTTCAACAGGAATGGCCAGTAAAAGTTGTTTTATTTTTTCCTGTTAAGGTTTATAACCTTTTTACATTTTTGACCTGTATTAGAATAGAATTTCATTATGCATTCCTTTTAGTTGAGGCGCTTCATAGTTTTCTGGAAATAGCCAAATTTTAGTTTTTTATTATACAATTGAATGGCCGTTTTCCTGCTTTGTCTGCCTGCATACTGTATATTTGTTTAAAAATATTCTCTAGTTTTAGTCCATGTAAGTTTCATTTAGAAATACCTGCATTTATATTTTGTTTCTGTAATATTCTACTGTAGTTGAAATCTTTTCAAAAATCAAGAGACTGGTAGATAAGAATATATGAATGACTAATATTCAAAAGATTTAAACCATTGTGATGGCATGTACTCCAGATGACAATATCTTGCAGTGGCACATGATGTGGCTGAATAAGTCATACCTCAGACTATACTGTGCACACAAATCTTTGAGGAGAATACGCTGGGTCAGCTGTTGGGCTTGATGCAATTCGGTTACTGCTGCCTTTGGTTTTCTCCAAATATGAAGTATTCTGCACAGTGGCTCAGTATTTTCAGTTGTTTTGCATGGGCTGGTAGTACCTCTGTTATACTATTGGTAACAATCAGTTTAAACTCTGTGTAACAGTCTCGGTACCTCACAGGAGCTCTGCACACTCCTGTGGTGCAGAGTACCCCCATGCCACCAGTGCTGTGCATATGCTATCATAGTGGTTTTCTATGTTATATGGAAAGAGTCTTCAGGCCTTGGTTCTCTAATGCAGCTACCATAAGAGGTTGATATTTTTATAATGGTGTGTAATCTCCTTTTCAGGAGGCTTTTTATGGAAGGTAGAATTTGTAAAGTTAGTATGCTTGGCCTCTCGACTGCATTAACATGCCACGGGCTCAGACTGTTTTTGTGTAAAGGATGTCAAAGAACGGCACTTTTTCTAAAGAGAAGTTTGATATTTTGTATGCTTGTTAAGAAAGTTACAGTATTGGAAATTAAAGGTGGACAACTGATAATTGAGAAGTATGTCAATTAATTTTTTATGTATATTACCTGTTTACTTGTACAACTTTATTGTACAAATTACATGCAGCTTCATTTTCAAATGAGTCCTTAAAATAAGGAAATCTTTTTAGGAAAACATTTAATTTTTGTATTTTTGATTTTAAAGGCATGAGTTATGTCAATTTTCAGTGTATTAATGAAGATTTTAACTTTTCATCAGGTTGAGTGTTTTCTTACTATATTATCTGTTGTGTATGTAGTTAGCACATTGTGTCACTGAACTGTTTAAAAAATTTAGCATGTAGAAGAAGCCTGTTTTGTGGGAAATCTTTATTCATTAAAAAAATCATGGCAGATTTTCTGCAGAAAAAGCAAAAGCATTTGCAATTCAGAATACTGATTTTTTTGTATTTAAAGAAAGGTATTTTGCTTGCAGGAAAAGATACTACAGATTCATTTTAATGAGAATCTTTGAAATGTATTTATCTTTAGGGCATCTGGGCATCTTTAAGCTGTTTGTCTTCTGTCTTTATTGAAATAAAATGTACATAACATTACCTTTATATATGCTCTTGAGCAAGATTGTGAACCTGGTGATATTATTCCCTGTTCTCCTCCTTTTTATTCTTAAACAGCACAATCAAAGCCCTACTTGAAAAAAACCCAAACTGACTAGCATGCATTGTAGTTCTGCAAGTGTTTGTAATTTTTAATTGAAGAATTTCTCTAAGGGTTTTCCTATAACAAAAGGGAAACAAAAATTTAAACCTTGTGCACTTTGAGCACTTAAAATAGGAATTTTTAATTAGCCACCTGGTATTCTTGGTAAAGCTCAGCTATATTGTCCAGTACTACAATAGGAAAGTACTTTGAAAACTATTAACCAATGAAATCAAGCGCAGTGAGTTACTGTGAATAAATAATTCAAGGGAAATTTGGAAGGGCTTTTGGAAAATTCTTTGGCCTAACAGTTTCCCCTTCAGTTTTTGCTTTGTAGCATTTTCAAAAAGCAATAACTACTTGATTTTTAGTAAAACCAAAGCAGACATTTTATAGATTTAAATTTGTCTAACACTTAACAGAATACCTGAGATTTTATATCCTGAGTTACTATAAATTCAGGAAAAAATACTTTATTTATACTTAGCAATGTAATAATCACATACTGCTCTAAAATATGTATTAACACACTTTTCCATGTACTTAAAGACTTTTGGTACACACTTTAAAATTTTTGTAACCTTGTCAGAAAATGTTTTTCCTCCAACCTTGCATTTTGAAATTTCTGTCCATGTAATTTGCATATACATCCAAGTCTGTATGACATTTTCTTTCTGAACCTTCAATTCAAGTTAATAACAAATCTCAACCACCAGATGTTATTCTCTTATCCAGAGTGTGTTTTTATTTACCTAGTGAAATGGTAAATGTTTCCTAAATTTGAATGAGAACTTATCATTGTAGTGCCAACTTTCACAAGAAGACTAATTTGTTATTTACAGATTACATATGTATTCTTCTTCTGTTTCTTCTGTTTCTGATTTGGTATTGTGTTTTATTCTTAAGTCTTACAGTAGTTCCTGTAGAATAGTGAAAAACATTGTTTTAAAACTAAGGGGTCTTTTTTTCAGATAGACTTTTTTTGTATTCATGTTGACTATCAAAGTTCAGTTTCAATGATTTATCAAATTCAAGCTGTCAACAAATACTAATTAATGACTTAAGATTTGTTGGAATAATGAAACACTTTTCAATAAGCAGAGAATTCTTAATGAGGATCAGATCTCATCTAAGTAGATTCAAATAGAATATAAAGAGCAATAGGAGGAACCTTCTTCTAGATCTCCTGATGTTTTGTGGAGAAATCCATTTGGAACTACAGAGGCTTTCCATCAGTTATCATTTACTTGGGACTATTTCATCTCCCATTTTGGTCATAAATTTCTTTGAAGACCTCCTTCACACTGCTCTTCCTGTGCAGTTTGGTAACATTGCAGCCTACTACTACATCATGCACTTTTCTGTTGTTCTTTGGATGACCCTCAACTCTAATTACTTGGAATTGGTCTGTGGTATTCCATGACTTGCATCACCAGAAGAATATTGATGTCATAAAGCTTCCTTCCTCAGATGGACCTTTGCTTCAAGAAGAAGCTTCAGGTCATTAAATTTTACTTTACAATTCCCCAGTGATATTCCAGCTCACTCTCTTATTGTTCAGTTCTTGGCCTAGCTCATTGACCAACTGCTTCTTAAGAACCAACAGCTATAGGAGGTGTGGAGATGGAGATTACATGAAGAACTCAATACCGTCCAAATTTAATCAATGTTTACTTTAGTACTCAGTGACTTTGATACAAGGGAGGATGGCAAAAAATATGTGGGAAGACATTCTAGTGAAATATTTTTTTTAAATGTTTTTAAATGTCATTAATTTTCATAATTGTTCTGTGATTTGGAAACTAATATAAATATGTTCAAAATAAGATCTGATCTTAATAACTACAAAAGTCAAGTGCTTAAATTTATCTGCTACTTCATTTCATGCAATAGATCGAAACTCGAGTGTATTTTTATAAACTGTTGACTATTCCTCTTGAAATCCAACCCAGTGCCTCGTTTTCTGGGGTCGGGGGAGATAATCATAGGTTCTTAAAGTCTATGCCAGTTGGAAACTGAGGCAGATAATTGGGAAGGCTTTGATTTTAGGCCTAGTTATAGACATTCTTGTCTGAGGAGTAGCCTGAGTGTACAGGTATATGTTAGGGAATAAAATTTTGCTGCAGTTATACATGAAATGTGGAAAGATTGCTTCCAGTGAAATCACTTTTCAGTGAAATCTTTTCAATCATCTAACGTGATCTATATCTTGTGTTTTGTTTTGCTGCCTTATCATTTTTAAAAAGTAAAGTTGAACCATAGCAACTTCAGCTTCCTACTTCAGTTACATTTGAGGAACCAGGCTCTAGATCTGGAGTCAGTCAACTATAGCCCAAGGGCCAAATTTGGGTCATATAAAAAGCAAATGGAAGGTTGGATTTGGCCCGTGTGCCATAGTTTACCAACTCTTGCTCTTGATTATATCTTATTTTTTCTATTTACTATAAAAATTTGATTTTTTTGCCTCATTCAAGAGACATGCACACAAATCTTTACCGCCTTACAAACTAATATTCTTTGAAAAGGCAGGAGCTGAAATAACATTGCTTTTAAAAAAATTAATTTTGATAACTTTAAGTTTTATAACACCTTCATTTTTGACTATGTCCTTCCAACTTACACCTAGCAAGTGGGCCATCCTCCTAAGAAAAAATAAATACCAGGGGGAAGGGGGGGAAGGGAAACTACATCAGCTGTATATTTTCAAATAAATACTGCAAAATCATGGAAGTGTTAGTACTTTAAGATTTCCGTTACGTTAGATAGTCACTTGCTGTCATAGGTCTGGAACCAAGAAGGACCTCGAAGGTCATCTAGACCAATCCCTTTTATTCCCCTGTCCCTCCTGTTTTGCTGCTGCTGAAATTCAGGCCCAAGGAGATTAAATGGTCTTTCCTTGTTAATGGTCCTCTCAGTACAAAGCCAATGCTCTTTCCATTTGACTCTACCATGCTATTTCTTGGTTTCCCTATTAATAAAAGCCTCACTTAATAAAAATTAATTAATAAAAGTCACACTCTGCCTCACACTAATGATGTTCAGATACATAAGATTTTTATGAAAACAGTTTGAGTTCTTTGATGGCTGATTGATAGTAGGCCAAAAAAAGCATTATGGTTATGGAACTACAGAGGCATTTGTGGATCTGAGATTGAAGTATTAAATACTTGGACTATATGTTCTGCTGAAAATGGTGACTTTGAGCAACTTATTTCAGTGTCCAGGTCTTAGCTTTAAAATGAAACGATTTCATCTTACTTGGAATGGATATTTTGAGAATTGTTTACATAAAGTTACCCCAAGTCTTTATACATATGTAAAGTTATAGAAATATTGAAAAATTGCAGTGGCTGCTTTGAGTGGAAAAAATAAAAGATGTGTTGATCAGCACTTTTAGAAAGGGGCACTAAAACAACTTTCTCATCAAAGACATTTTGTAGGTGAAATACCAATGAAACCCTGAATTATGACCAGTTTACAAAAGGAAATTCAGAAATGGCTGGAATTTTTTGAACGGTTTATGTGAAACTGATAACAAAAAGGTTTAGCACAAAAATAAATTGGGAATAACACTTTGTAGATGGAATTTTCTAGCTCCTATGCTGTCATAAAATGAGAAAATTGAGCTACTTCATGGGACTGCTTAATTTGTTAAGTATACTAGAGTTGAAATACCTCTTGCTTTTTTTCCATGTAGATAAATAGCACAATGAACTTTTCAGTATCAGTTTAACATTGCTAGTAAAAGATGATTTAGCCATTTTTCCCATGAAGCAAGAAATTAAGAATTTTCCCCTAACCATTTAACCATGATGGATTTCACATAAAGATGATCTTTAATCCAGGAAAAAAAAACCCAAGGGGTAACACATAGTTGGCCTGAATGGTTTATTGATATCTGCATAACGTCATGGTAGAGAAAAGTTGTTTTATGGGAGGATTTAGACAAGTCACACAAGATGGCACAGTCATGGGTAGGTTGTAATCTATTGAACGTAAGACAGTGTCTACAACAATGAGATTATAGGAGCAAAATTATGGCAGTTAATTCCTGAGAAAGACACTATCATTCTATGCTGAATAACAGCTGATTAGAGTCATCATAGCTGAAAAGTTTATTGCCCTGTGGCCGATGTGGTGGACTTCCCCATGTTACCTGGGATCTTTTGAGCAAGAGCCAAATCACTGTTGAGTACATAAAGCCATTCTAGTTTGGCCTCTTTCAAGAGGTCATATTCTGCTGGCATAACTTTCAAGGACCCAAGCTCATTCCTGTGACTTGGGAAAAATAAGCCAATGAGGTAATTGTAAAATTTCAGGGAACAAGGGTAAAGAAGCTCTGTAAGGCAGGGGAAGCAGCTGAGGTTCCTGGACTCAGAATGGGTTGGAAAGGAGCTGAAGAGACCACAAAAGGGGAGCTCTGGAGTTTGGAAACAGCCAGAGCCAGCAATAAAGAGTCCTATGTACTAAAGAGGATACCAGGAACTCAGTGTAATTTGAGTTTTTTGTTTTTTAGATAAATTCTTTTTAATGGCAATTCTATCTCCTAGCTCCCCTCCATCTTAAAATTCTACCTTTCCCCAAAATTGAGTGGGGGAAAGGAAAAAAACCTTTTACGTCCATCACCTGTCATTGGTCCACTGGAATTATGTTTGGTCATTCTATAGACCAAAGTCATTTGTCTTTATATCGTTATTGTACAAATTGTTCTGACCCAGATCGTTTCATAATACTTCCAGAATTTTTCTGTCTTCTATAGCTCAATAATTCATGTAGCATAATTTGGTCAGCCATTCCTCAAGTGATGGGTACCACTGTAGGTTCCAGTACTTTGCTATCAGAGAGAATTTATATAAATATTTTTTGTACGTATAAGTCCTTTGATCTCTGAGGTGTAAGCCTAGAAGTGGCATCACTATGTCAAAGAGTGTACACAATTTACTGACTTTTTGATATGATTTCAGATTGCTTTCTAGAATGGCTAGATGAATTCACAGCTGCAGCAACTATGTATTAATGTGTCTCCTTTCCCCCATAAATTGACATTTTTCTCTTTTGTTGTTATTTTTGCAAATCTGATGGTATGAGTTACTTTAATTTGCTTTTCAGAAAGTGAACAAGCATTTATTTTCTTTTTTTTTTCAAATTTTTT
>CM053598.1:157231454-157269003 GCA_028646575.1 Pseudocheirus occidentalis | reverse complement strand
AAATAGATACAAGTTTGTTTGGTTTTTAGACATTATTTCATCAATCTGCCTAGCACTGGTTTGGAGGAGGAAGTCATGAACATGAAATCAGAAACTTGAGAGTTCTAATGTCTTCAGCTCTGTTATAGATTGGCTAGGTGACCTTGGGAAAGTAACAACTAACCTAAAGCTCAATTTCTTCACTTACTGAATGAAGATACTCTAATCTAAAATTAAATGTTCAAGAGTTTTGGAAGAAAAGTCACTACAAAGACCAGAATTGTCAAAGTATAACAAAACAAATCAATTCTGCTTGTCTTTCTGAGTAGCCCAACTGCTACAGAGGCTGAGACCATCCAACTTGTATTCTCCCAAATAATACTGGATGAAGTGATAAAGGATCCTGTGTGAAGAATTTAATATCTCAATAACTATTAAATTCTCAAGAGCATCATTCTACAAGTTCATTCAGTCATATGTAAAATGAAATTTATTAAGTACATGAATGTCTTGAAAACTACCCAGTGGGGCCAATGACATCCAAAAGTAAAGTAAATTATCTCCACAGGAGGCCAATAATTCACTTCTTGGGAACTCATCTGATCTTTTTTCTAAATAAACATTTAAAATTATTTAACAAGTGCCATATTGTTTCTTAGTAAGGCAAGCCTTTACTGTTTCTTAATAACACAAGAACATCAGTGTTTGGAAAGGGGAAAATTGAGGTTCACTTTATTTCTAAATTACTCTCATTAACACAATATAAGCCTAAAGTTCTGCCAATGACTCACCATGTAACCTTGGGTAAACTTTAACTATGAAATAGGGATAACGATTTTTGCCACTTCCGATCTCTTAATAACATCCCTGTAAATGTGAAGGCCTCTGAGGTCTCAAAGATGAGCTAGATAACATGTATGTTTTCATTTGTGTCAGTTGACTTGAACCTGATGGAATAAAAAAGTGGCTTTTGTTACTAATTTCAATTGCTATAATCAAATATTAAAACACACAAACATCACACATCCTAATTTTAAAAACTGCTACAAAAGGATAAAAGTAAAACTATGACTAGGACACAAACCAGTCAGTAATGCCAAAAAGTCACAAAATTCTTTGTAACTTGTCTTTATGAAGAAAGCTATCTATTTATACATACTCCTTGTTGCAATATTTAGGAACAGGTCTTCAAGTAAAGGTAGCTTCATTTGCTATCTGTAGTAATAATAACACAACTGCAAACTACAGGTTTTTAAATCTGATAAGGCTTTTTTGAGGGAGGTAGAAGGGTCAGAGAAGCACAAGTGAATGAAAAGACAGGAGCGAAGAACATACATAACTGTTACAGGTAAACTGAAAACTATGCCAATAAACCTATCATTACTCAAGAGTACTAATTTATACATGCATTGATGCGCAGAATTTGTGGGGTGGGGGCCCGGAAAGTATCTGCCTCGGGGGTGGCTAATTATGCTTTACAGCTAATAAGTACACTTCCTTTGAAAACATCCCGGCAGTTTTTACGAAGGTTCTAACAGTAAAGGCTTTCCTAATCACTCCATCTACTCATCATATTTATATGTTCCTAAGACTGAGAAAGGGAAGTCTATTTAGAAGGGCTTTCAAGGACGCAGAGGTGAACCCCAACCCTTATATTTAATGCCAAAAGATAGGCAAATGTCACCAAGTATGGATATGGAACAAGACTTTCAGCCTAAACAGCTTCTGCCCATCTCCACCGGCCCTGGTCCACTACATAGTATATTGGTCAATACTATTTGGCCTCTGACTTCGGGGGTTGGGGGGGAGGGAGGCGGGGAATGGGGAAAAAAAAGAAAGACAACCTGATAATAGGTCCAGTAGGCAAATGGACTTAGTCAAACCCACCTCTGACCCCCAGGGGTTATGTTTATAAAAATTGAGACGCGGCTGAGAGCAACGCCCCCTAAAGCAAGATCCACCGGAGGAATGGATAGCCACACACGCGCGCGCGCACACACACACCTCTTACACACTTCTCTCTTACACATACACACACACACTCACTCTCACAACACCTGGTGGGCCGAGCACGGCTGAAGGAATATTTACCCTTACCTCTCTGAGGCCTACAGAAGCAACCAGGGCTGGGGCTACAGGAGATGAAGGGACCCGCACATTACACATTTCTCCCCGTCAAACAACAACACAGGCCGCAGCCCGGGGGACTGCAGCTGGCGGGAACCGAGCTTCCCTACCCGATCCCCGAGGGAAAAGTCCAGAAGCAAGCGGCTCCACACACCGGAGGCACGAGGCACTAAAGCGCCTGCCTACAGAGGCTCCGGAGCCGCAGCAGGACCCGGGCGAGAGGGGGAGGAAACCCCAGCAGGAAGGGCCCTGGAAGAGGCGGAGGGCAGAGGCTGGGGGCGGCGGCAGCAGCCGTTCCCGGGGAGGGGGATTACCTGACTGTGACGGTAGAAAAGTGTCCTCGGACTCCGGAGGCGGTCCCGGCTGCGCCCCGTGTGGTGTCTCTCTCGCTTCCCCCGCAACAGCAGCAGTGGTAGCAGCAGCAACAGCAGGTCCCTCAGCCAGTCGCCATTTCCCGCCTACCGACCTGCTGCACCGCACGGACAGAGACCCGGATGGAGAGCGGCCTCTCCGCGCAGGCGCCTTGGCTCCCTCCTCCCCCTCCCGCCACAATTCCGAGAGGTGGGGGGAAGGGTTGGGAGAGGCCGTTGCAGCCTAGGAGACTCCAATTTCCGTGACGGGAATCCGGAGCTACTATCTCTGGAAGGAACTGGCCTAAGCTCTTGGCAGCAGTTGGCCGGAAGGCCCTAGGACCAGAGGGAGCGGCAGGGGTACAGAATCTACGAGGGGCAGAGGGATATTTGTACGTTAGGGGCCTCCGTAGCCGGCTGTGTTGTGATCGCAGGGGGAGTAGGGAGTAGAGCGTTGGGGGTGAGGGGGCGGGGACCGGGAGGACGGTTTTTCCTCCCGCTGATAACGGAACTGCTGGGGCGGGGAGAGGAGGAGAGGGAGAACGCGCCCTCGCCCTGGGGGCGGGGCTTAGAAGAACGTCGCGCGCCGTGGCCCAGGGGCTTCCGAGCCAGCCCACGAGCCGGGAGGTGGGACCAAGACCAGCCCCGCGGGGGCGGTGCGCTGCGGGGGCGGGGCCGGCGCCTGGCGCGCGGAAGAAGGGCACGGGGTTGGAGTGTTACCGCAGGCCGGCGGCTGAGGGCTATTGGCTCGGGTTGGGGCTGTCTTCGCAGCGGGGCTTTTGATGTCTGTCCCGCCCGGATGCGGTGGCGTCATAATTGCTTTGGGGATTCGTTCCTCGCTTAGCAAAGCTGCCCTCCCTTCTCTCCTTTGCCAGGGCTCACTCGGGCACTTGGCGAGATCGCACGTCCCAACCTACTCCCAGTCTCACCACCACTTGCCTACCTGATGCTCGACTTGCACCCCTTCCACAGTGTCAAACGCCCAGGTAAACTCCCTTCCTGACCCCCATCTAGGCCACTTTGTAGTCCCAGGGTCTTGCACGCGTGCAAATATTGAGCTTTGCAAAGCGACTCTGCTGTATCAATCGGAACGACACAAAGCTTTGCATCTATCTAGTGCTTTTTTTTTTTTTAAGCTAATAGGGTGCATTCTTCTACATCTGTTATTTCATTTGAACCTTGCAACAAGCCCCATAGGAAGTCATGTTAAGTTGAGTAGTCGGGAGTCGGTCTCCTTCCCGAGAGCGTGCTATATTGACAGACCCAGCCAGCTCTGTCAGTTTGATCCTTAAAGCCTCACAGTGATTAAACAACAAATGCTGCACCAAGAAGCCCTCAGTGTGCCCACTGCATTTATTGAGAGCTTGCTGTTTGGATAATCCTTGTTTAAAAGAAGAGTCAGGAGATCACAGACTGTCAGAACCCTAGTGATGATTCCATAAATTAATGGGGAAATGTTTACCGAATCATCAGTGCAGCATAATCTATGGAAAGATTTGTTAGGTACAGGACCTGAGTTTGAATCCTAAATCTAATACTTCTTTTCCTCTCCATCTTCCTCTCCCTTCTCTCCCTTCCTCCCTTCATTTACAGATGAAAAAAAAAATCTGTAAAATGATGTGTTTGTACTAGATTTTGGACATCTTTTCTGATTCTATGTGATCTTGTGAACTCTATTTTCTCACTTACTAGAAAAAACATTAGGGGCAAATAACAATCATGACAATTCAGCAAGTACATGCTTTGATTATAAAACATTATTTTTTGTTTGTTTCATGTCCTTTGAGACCCCATTTAGGTTTTTCTTGGCAAATGTACTGAAGTGGTTTGCCATTTCCTTCTTCAGGTCATTTTTTTTTTTTTTTTACAGATGAGGGACTGAAGCAAACAGGGCTAAGTGACTTGCCCCAAGTCACACAGCTAATAAGTCTCTGCGGCTGGATTTGAACTCAAGAAGGGAAATCTTCCTGATTCCAAGGCCAATGCACTGGACCACCTAGCTCCCCTAAATAGGGGGTAAGCCCTTATTAAGTACCAAGCCTAAGTTTGCTAAATAAACTGGGGGGAAAAATCTGTATCTTTACAGGGAGTTGGTCCAGGGAGTTCATTCACCAATTTTATTAATTTGTTCTGGTAGGGGTCAAAACTGATTGTTTATAAATGAAGAAACTTCAGCTCAGGGAAGTGAAGTAGGTTACCCTCGATTATATAGGGAGTATTAGGGGCAGGATTTGAATCTAAATCCTCAAAATTCAGAGCTAATATTCTTTCCATTTTAATATGTTTCTGGTGCTGCCTCAACAGAAACAGATAACTTCTGACAAAAGAGGGAAGTTTTTTTGGGGGGGAAATATGTTATAGGATCTGCAGTACATCTAGAAACCTAACCATGACTACTCATCCTGTGTGATTCTTTCCCATCCAAAATATTTTTTTAATTGTATTTTTTTATTTTGGAGGTGGGGGAAGGCAGGGCAGTTGGGGTTAACTGACTTGCCAAAGGTCACTTGGCTAGTAAGTGTTAAGTGTTTGAGGTCAGATTTGAACTCAGCTTCTCCTGACTCCAGGGCTGATGCTCTATTCACTGCACCACCCAGCCTCCTCTTTTCCCATCCAAAATAAAAATGGAATTGGGATGGGGCTCTTAACCTGCCGCTGCTACAGACCTCAGAGCCTGCACCACTAGATGATGGCTATTGGGGGAGGGTGGGAAGGAGAAGATTTATTGGAGACCCAGAAGTTTTCCCTTGGCACAGACTCAACTACTGCTGTGGATGCCTGGGTCATATTTAGATTATAATTGCCCTCAGGGCAGCATGCAAAAGAATGCTTGTGCAGTTTAGGAAGGAGGGAATGTCCTGGGGAGAATGGGTGAAGGGGTAGGTGTGGTTATGAGGGGGTACAGGTTCTGGGAAAGCCCTTGAACTCTGATTTGAATCTTCCCACTTGATGAGGCATTTGCCTGAGGCCATAAATCTTTCATAGCTCTAGGCCCAAATCTGTTACTCTTAACCTAGTCTTGCCATCCACCATCCAGCTACTTCCCACCCTTGATCCCTTCAAAATATCTATACCCAAATCTATTACCCTTAAACTAGCCTAGTGGGATTCCATAGTCTGTCAACTCTAGGTAACCTTCAGCTATTTCCCACCCTTCATCTCATTACTGGAGTCTGACCTCAGTTCCATCAAAGATCCTCCTTAGATTCCTCCTCTAGACCACCCCTAGATCCCTCCCACAATCTTTCTGTATATAAGATGCACCTTATCTCCTTAAAGGTGCTGAGAATTCAATCTAGCACAGACTCAGTCTGTGTCAGATTATTCTACCCCGTGTGTCTAATACAAGCACAGACACTTAGGCTCCTCAGAGTCCACCCATTATGGTGAATCTTTAATAAACTTTGTTTTACTTTGGCTGAGAGAAGACTTGAGTGGATTTCATTCTGAAGGACCCGGCATGTTGGTATTATGGGGTCTCGAGCACCCCTAAACCTCTAAATCCTAAACCTCAACAGTTATGTTACAGATAAACCTCACAACTGACTGTTACAAGGAGGATGGGATGCAGCCTAGCTCATTTTCCCATCTTGGGATTGGTTAATTGTGTGATCACCTTTTTGGTTTCATGTTGTAATCCCCTTTGGAGATTTTATTTTGGAGATATCTTACATGTGAATACAATAAAATATTACTGTACTTTAAGAAACAGTGAATATGAAGAAATCAGAAACTCCATGGGAAGATTTCATAGGAATGGATGCAGTAAAGTGAACAGTAAAGTGAATAGAGCACCGGCTCTGGAGTCAGGAGAACCTGAGTTCAAATCTGGCCTCAGACACTTAACACTCAACATGGACACAATGACAGTATAAATGGGAAGAAAAACAAAAAGATGAAGCTATGCAATTCTAGTTAATGTTGAAAAAGGGAAAGTTCACCTCTTTTTTGCAGTTTTTAGCAGCTATGGACTTGGAATGCTGCATATAACTTTCTTTTTTTGCTTTTTGGAGGACAGTTGGGGTTAAGTGACTTGCCCAAGGTCACATGGCTAGTTTTTGTGTTAAGTGTCTGAGGTCAAATTTGAACTCAGGTCTTCCTGACTCCAGGACTGGTGCTTTATTCACTGTGCCACCTCGCCACCCCTCCATATAACTTTCAAACTCAGTTGGTATATTGAATTGTTTTTTCTCCTACTTTCTTTTTAATTTTTGTTAAAAGGGATGGTATCCTGGGTCAGTAAGGTGGGGGGAGGATATTTTTGGAAATGAAAGTCAAGTAAACACAGAACCTAATGAATAGGGACTGTGATTTCTCTGTTATAGGGAGCTCCCACTGAGTGGATCCCCTCCTCCCCTCCCGCCCCCCCAATTAGTGCAGGTTGGTACCATTTTTGTAATTTCTAATCTTAGAGAGTCTCTGGAAGCATGAAAAATGAGGGTCACACCACTAATGTATGCCAGAGGCTGGACATTAATCCCAGCTCTCTGTATCCACTTTGCCATGTGTTTGTACTCAAATGCTTGATGACCAATTTATTTTAGAGATAATAAGAAACCACAGGAGTTTATTGAGTAAGGAAGTAACAGTGTCACATTTGTCCTTAAAGAAAATCACTTTGTCAGCTTTGTGGAGTATTGAAGAGAAGAGAAATGAGGAAGGAAAACCAGTAGTCTAGGAAGAAATGATGAGGGCCTGAACTAGGATGGTGTTGTGGGATGTGAAGCATGTTGTGGAGGTAATATCAACCAGACTTGTTGAGTAATTGGATATAGTAAAACTAAGCACAAGCAGCTATCCTGAGTACTGCTGCTGTGAATAACTTTTAAGGTTGTGATCACATAGTATAGTGAACTCTCTGTTCAGCAATAAAGTCAAGCAAAACATTCACAGAAACCAAAGTACAGCATTCACAACAATATAACATAGCAACTTAAGTGACCACATTTTCTTAGACAAAAGATATCATTCAGTAAGTCACAATCTCAATCAATATAAAGTACCCATCTAAAGTCTTCTTTCCTCTTGATTGGAGACTGACTTCCAATTATCCTTAACTTAATCGTCCTTAAGAAGGAATCATCCTTAAGGAGTAGTAGAAAGTACAAAGTACAAAGGTCTCCCACCCCTAGGTCACATTGTCTTAATCTTGTCAGTCAGCACTAAGTACCTAAGTACAAAACAGATGAGTTCAGACACCACAGACATTCTTCCTCCCCAGTTCTGCTCAGTTCCAGCACTGCCTGAGCTTTTATATCCTCCATTTGTTCCTGTTCTGCCCTTTTTCTTACTCCTTCCTATTCCAGTGTTTGGCAAGTTCCTCCCACCATGGGCTTCACAGGTTCTTTTTCTAACAAAGACTTGATATAATCACAGGTGGGAGGCTCAATGGTACTTGAATAGCTGAAACAAAGAGCTAAATGTCTGAATAACTGAAACAAGGAGCAAAGTACCATTTTGCTTGTTATTACAGTTATGTATTGTGAGGGAGAGGACTTGAGAGTGATTTGGAGGTTTTCAGCTTGGGTGACTAGAAAGATAGTGGTGACCAAACAAAAAGACATTAGTTTTTGAAAAGAGTAGGTTTTAAGGGAGAGATAATTTTGTTGGACATATATATTTTGAAATGCTTATGGAATATCAATTTGGAAATATTCAGTAGGCAGCTGGAAATGTAAGAGAGAGACTAGGGCTTCATAGACATAGCCATAGACATATTTTAAAGAGGTTTCATGCAAGGAAGGCACTTACATGATGGTGAGAGACACTCAATGTCTCTCTGAAGAACTTTGGAATCAATTGCATGACATGGGAGACACTGGCAAGAGACTATGAAGCATGGTATGCCTGCATCAAAGAAGACAAGTGTGCTCTATGAATGAAGCCGAATTGCAGTAGCTCAAAAGAAATTTGAGATGCACAAATTTAGAGACATCCCCACTCCAAATATTCATATGAACTATTTATGCCCAGCTGTGGTATAGCATGCTAAGCTGGTATTGGTGTGATCAGCCACAGTCAGACACACTGTACCTTGACTCCAACATAGTCATCTTAGTCCTCTTTGACAATGAAGGAAAACCAATTTTATATATATATATGTATCTGTGTGCACAGATATACACATACCACATATACATACAGGCTGTACATGTACATATATATGTATGTGTGTATATATATTTACATCGGGGCATAAAATTGATAATTAAACCCATAGAAGCTGATGAGATTACCAAGAAATTTCATATTCAAGTTTAAACATACTCATCAGTCTAGTAATCCTGACAAAAAAGAAAGGGAAATTAGTATGGCATAGGTATAAAACTCATGCTGTCTCTAACCAGATTCATAGGGTAAAGCTATGACATTAGAGATGAGGCTTTAAATGTTAACTCTTGGATGGCCCTTTTGCTGAGGGCAAATTTCCATGGGTTCACAGTTTCTTCATCTATAAAGAGGATCTTATAGTACATACCTCAAAGGGGTGTTGTAAGGATCAAATGAAATAGTTATATATAAAATGCTGTATTATCATCCTATCAAATCATAAGAGATTGGCTAGTGGGTAGTAAATCCAAAGAGCTTAGGCTGGTGGGAAAATAAAGCAGAATTGGGTGAATGAACTTGGTTCTTCCCCCTCCAATTTAAATGGTATCCATATGATTTTGAGTTATACTGATTTTGAATAATATTAGGCTTATTACACATGCTTGTCTCTGTGCCCCATATTCAGCTGAGACCAAGTTGAGGTTTGAAAAAAAAAAAGTTCACTCTTTGTCTCATTCTTGGCTTTGCTTTCCCTATCCTGATGTCAATGTAAGTCTTATTTTTAGGGGTACAGTGAAGTAAAAGTGAATGGCCTGGCTTTTCTGCCAGCTCTGCAATATTCCAGTGAGTTGCCAAAATGACGAACGCAAAAGGAAAAAGGAGAGGGACGTGTTACATGTTTTCTAGGCCCTTTCAAAAACATGGTATTGTCCCTTTGGCTATATATATATATATGTGAATATATAAGAAAGGTGATATTGTAGATATCAAGGGTATGGGCACAGTTCAGCAAGGAATGCCACACAAATGTTACCATGGCAAGACTGGACGGGTCTGTAATGTTACTCAGCATGCTGTAGGCGTTGTAAACAAACAGGTTAAGAGCAAGATTCTAACCAAGAGAATTAATGTACGTATTGAGCATATTAAGCATTCCAAGAGCAGAGATAGCTTCCTGAAGCGGGTAAAGGAAAATGATCAGAAGAAGAAGGAAGCCAAAGAAAAAGGCACTTGGGTTCAGCTGAAACACCAGCCTGCTCCACCCAGAGAAGCACACTTTGTGAGAACCAATGGCAAGGAACCTGAGCTGTTGGAACCAATACCCTATGAATTCATGGCGTAAGTGACTAAAAAAAAAAAGAACAATAAAAAAAATCTTGGATTATGAAAAAAAAAGTGAATGGCCTGTTAAATGTTAAATAATTTTGTGGTCTATACCTGTAATTCACACCTCTGGGTCTTCTGACAAAGTATGTAGAAAGCATCTTCAACTGAGACTCAAAGTGACAGAATCTAAGAGCTGAGAGGGACCTCAGTGGTCTTTTAGGCCATACCTGAGTAGGAATTTCCTCTACAACAACCTGACAAGTGATCATACAACCTTTGCTTAGAGACCTTCAGTGAGGGGAAGCCCACTTTCCACTTTGCTTGTAAAGTGAAGTAATTTTTTTTCAAGAGCAAATGTTTATATTCTCAATAAAAACTCTTTTCCAGCTTCTACCTATTGTTCCCAGTTCTGTACTTTGGGGCCAGACAGAACAAGTCTAATTTCTAATGCCTCTTGCATATGACAGACCTTTAGGATATTTGTAGATGGTCATCATGTCCTTTCTAAATGAAGCAGAATGGTACAATGGATAGAATGGTGGATTAGGAGTCAGAGGACCTGGGCCTGAATTCTGGCTGGGTCACTTGTGTGACCTTAGACAAATCATTTAAATCCTAGGGTCCTCCATTTACACATTTATAAATAAAGTGCTGGACTAAATGGTCTCTGAATTCCCTTCCAGCTTTAAACCTATGAATAGATGATCCAGGCTGCATCACAGTGATCATATTTACCTCCTAAATGTACATACACCATCCTTTTAATAATGTCAAAATTTTGCAAGGCATCCACATCAAGACTATGACCTATTGAGTCTTAAGAATCCACTCTATTGCCTTTTTGAAAACGAAGAATTTTCCTTTCACTGAATTTACAGCACCTCTCTCATTCTTCGTTTTTTGATCACCAACAGTGCCTACAATTCCATTGGCCAATTTCTTTTAGTACCTGAGATAGCATTATCTGTACCCAGTGACTTAAAACTCATTGAGGAAGGCTATGGACTTTCTCAGGCAGCTAAGTAGCACAGTGGATAGAGCACTGGCCATGGAGTTCAAGTCCAGCTTCAGATATTTTCTAGCTGTGTGACTTTGGGCAAATCACCTTATCCTGTTTGCCTCAGTTTCCTCATCTGTAAAATGAGCTGAAGAAGGAAATGGCAAATCACTCCATTATCTTAGCCAAAGAAAACCCCAAATGGGGTCACAAAGAGTTGGACACAACTGAAACAGTTCAAAAACATCACGGTCTTTCTTGCCACCTTCTTATTTGTCTTGGATTTCAAGTCCTTATTAACCATTTTTGTTCTGTCTTTCCTGATGCTGAGATTCTTCTTCATTGTAATAGAAACATTTAATTTAATAGTCTAGCCCTTTTTCATTCTTTATCACTGTCCAGTTCAGATTGAACACTTCAGAGTGTTCTTTGATCTTTAATTTAGGCCCATCTTTGGGGTGCCTAGGTGGTGCAGTCAATAGGGCACCAGCCATGGAGTCAGGAAGACCTGAGTTCAAATCTAGCCTCAGACATGGAACACTAGCTATGTGAACTTGGGCAAGTCACTTAACCCCAACTGTCCTGCCTTCCCCCTCCAAAAAGAAAAATTTAGGGCCAGCTAGGTGGTACACTAGGTAGTCATGGAGTCAGGAAGACCTGAGTTTAAATCTGCCCTCAGACATTTACTAGGGGTGTGACCTTAGACAAGTCAATTAACCTTTCTCTGCCTCCCATTTCCTCAATTGTAAAATGGGGATAATAATAACACCTACCTCCCAGCGTTATTGTGAGGGATAGAATGAGATATCACTAAAGTGCTTAGCACAGTTCCTGGCACATAACGGGTGCTATATAAATGATAGCTATTTTTATTATTAGCTATTTTCTTGCTCCAACTATAATCCAAAGAGCCTACTTCGTTGTCCTTAATATTCATCAATAGCTTCAGTTTGTTAAATTTTGCCACTCAACACCATTCTTTCAAGGCCATTCTATTCTTTTGAATTAATTCTACTTTCCCTTCCATCTCCATACATAACATTTTAAAAATCTAAATTGGTCACTGAGCTCAAAGTGTGTTCACATTAGTCTCTATAGATAGCTCCCTCCCCCTTTTCTTTTACATTTGAATAAATTGTGCTTTCTTATTTTTGCATATCTCATCCCTCTTAGATTAACTTCCCCTATAGAATCCTAGGTCATGGGATTCTACCTGTTTTTTCCTCTGAACTCTGCTCTCCCCAAATCTAAGGAACTTTCTCATTCCTTATCTGTCATGAATGAAGGAATGTAGTTATTATGGGAATCAAATCATATAGTTGATAATTTGCCATGACACAAAAAGCCAGGACTGGAACCCAGTTCTTCTGTATGCTCAATTTATTTTGTCCAGTATTTGTTGAAATACCTCTTCTGTGCAAGAGATTGTATGAGGTGCTACGAAGAATCCAAACAAGACACAATCCATTGCATTTTCACAATCAGTATGCTTAGAATGAATGTTGCCCATATGCAAGACATTGAAGATGCACAACTCATTTCTCTGAACTACCATTATGACTATAATCAGTGCAATTATAATTTGATTATTACCCAATTAAATTATATAAGTATTTCTTACTTCCTTACCACAGCATAATATAAATAATACTGACCTTTTAGTCAGAAGATTAAGTCCCATCTCTCACATTTACTAATCATGTTGCTCTTTGACTGCTATGTAAACCTTTAAGTACTTACCTTTAAAATGGAGGTATTAACAGTGCCTCCTAATTATCAAATGAGAGAATATATATTGATTCAGGGTTGTCCTATAACTTATCTTCTCTCCAAGAGACCTATCTAGGAATTTGGCTTTGTCCTGGAATTCTGCCTCCTCAGGATCCAGTTGGCCAGACCCTGTAATTCTGCCTCTTGCTTGGAACCCTTCTGTTGTTCCAGTGCTAGACACATACTATTGTGTTTGGATAGATATAATGGAGTTTTCCATTAATTCTAGAAGCTTCTTGGCTTTTCCTTTCATGATGTGTCTTGACTACAATCATATCTATGCCAAATAAGTGTAAAATTGAGGCAGTATTCTTTTCAAAAAGATTGCTGGTTTTTCCTTTGCAAGGGTTGAGAAGAAACTTGGGTAGATAATCATGTACTACAAAGTAGATTTACCTATATTCTTAACCAAAATCCTGACTTGGATAAAGTTATTTAGAGTGGCCTTCGGTGGGTAGATGACCTTAATATTGAAGTATACCTCAAATATTTTGCATTATTGGGAGCACAGCTAAGTCCAAAATTCCATGAAGTAGCTGCATTATTCAGATTTGTACCACACATTTTCATTGAGCAGAAAGTGTGAATTTGAATAATTTATTGAAGAACTTGAATGATAAACTGAGATTTTCACTTATACTCCAGAAGGCAGTAGGAAATCACTGTGGGGGTTGGGGCAGACATAAGATCAGTGATTTAAAAAGATTTATTGAATATCCTCCCCTGAAATACTATTCTAAAACCTACACCTTGTTGTGGCACAGAGGATAACACAGGGTTCTCAAAGGCTTTGCCAGACAGCACAGACTCAGTCAAATATTCCCCAGAAATAACAGTTTTCGTTGATACAGCACCTTAAGGTTTGTAAAACACTTTCTTTACAACAAGCTGTGGCAGGTGAGCTGGGGAAGCGGTACAGTCAGTAACAGATTGTTGTCTTTTTAAAGGACCAGTGTAGTGTGAAGAGGCTCATCACCAGAAATTAGGCCAACAGGTAATGCATATTTTTGGCTACAGCAACTTAAAAACACTATTTGAAAAGTATAGAGTTTCAGTCTATATCGACAGAGGGAATATCCACGCTGATGAAATAGTAGAATCTTAAAATATTTAAGGTATATATTTGGTAGCAGTAGTGGGATAAAGGGGAAGAGAATAAAGGAACGGGAATAAGCAATACGTACTTAGTATGTGCCAGGTGCTCTGCTAAACACTTTACAAATATTATCTCATAAAACTCTGTGAGGGAGGTGCTATTATTACCTCCATTTTGCAGTTGAGGAAACTGAGGCAGGCAGAGATTAAATGACTTGCTTAGGGTCATACAGTTAGAAAATGTCTGAGGCTGGAGTTGAAGCCAGCTCTTCCTGGCTCCAGGCCCAGTAGTCTATCTGCTCTACCACTGGATAGAAAAAGCATTGAACAAGAAGACAGATCCGGATTTTGGCAGCTATCCATGTTATATAATAGTTGTATGACCTTGAAGAAATTATGGCACCTAACTTAGTTGATTCATCTCTAAAATGAGACTTAATTTTGAGATCCAGAAGAGATCATTTAGATAATATTTGTAAAGCAATGAGCATAGTGCCTGGCACAACAGAAGATGCCATATAAATATTTTTTACTATTCCTTGAGGTTATTACAGTTTTGAGATATATGACTTTTTGTCTTAAGAATATGAGTTGGTGGGGCGGCTAGGTAGCGCAGTGAATAGAGCACCGGCCCTGGAGTCAGGAGGACCTGAGTTCAAATCTGGCCTCAGACACTTAACACAAAAACTAGCCATGTGTCCTTGGACAAGTCACTTAACCCGAACTGCACTCCAAAAAGCAAAAAGCAAAAAAAAAAAAAAAAAGAATATGAGTTGGATTTGAGTAGATAGATAACAGACAGGAAGGTCAAAAAAGCTACACTTAGGGTAGTGGATATACAATTAAAAAGAACAGAATGAATGGGAGAGACGTTGAAAAAAAAGAAACAACAGGACTTAGTCATAGATTGGTCACTGAAGCTGAGAGAGAAGTCAGTTTTAATTTACAGGAAAGACTTGGTTGGTAGGAATGGAAACTGGTTTAGAGGGGGAAAATGAGTTCAAATTTTGATGTGTAGAGTTTCAGATTGATTCAAGTGATAATTCCCAGTAGGTAGATGGAAATATAGATTTAGGTATTATTAGCATAGGGATAACATTTGAAACCATAGGAGTAATTAATCATAAGTAGGCAGATAGATAAAATGTCACATTGGAAATATAATTTAAGCGTCACTAGCAGATTTAACTTTTGAGACCATATGCATGATACAGTCTCCTAAGGAGTCAGTGTAGAGGAAGAAAAGCACCATCCCCAAAGCCTGTGCCTGGAGGAGCACAGTAACTAAAGATGAAAGACAAGATAAGATTAAAAAGCAAGAAAAGAAAAGATTACATCTTTAATACAACCTGAGATTGCTCAGAGGAAGCACATGGCTTACTGGAAGCAAGAATGATAAGCAAGGTTTGCTCTGACTTCCAAGATCACAGAATATTTTAGAGCTTGAAAGAACTCAGTTCAACCTGTTTCTGAATAAGAACACACCTGAAGAGTAGTCATCAGCTTCTGCTTTGGAAACCCCCAATGAGGAAAGAAACTGCTACTTCTCAAGGTATCCTACTGTACTTCCCTACAGTTCTAATTGTTAGGAAGCTTGAGCTTTCCTTAATCCTACACTTCTCTTTGTAACTTGCACCCATGGTTCCTCATGCTGACTGCTTAGTGCCAAGCAAGATGGGTTTATGGGGAGGGTATGGTGAACAGTTAGTTTAGTGGAGCTAGGCCTAGAATTAGGACCTGAATTCTAAGTTAAGACACTTACAACTTTGTGAGACTGGGCAAATCACCTAAACTCACTTTTCTCATTTATAAAATGGGAATGATAACAGCACCTATCTCCCAAGGTTATTTTGAGGATCAAATAAGATAATCATAAAATGCTTAGCACAGTGCCTGGCACATAGTAATGAGTATACAATAGCTGTCATTACAAGATAATGACAGAAGAAAAACATGGGCTTTCCTACTCCATAAATTGCTCCATTTTATCTTTTTCTATTCTTTTTTTCCCCCTGTTTTTTTTTTTTGGGGGGGAGGGCAATTGGGGTTAAGTGACTTGCCCAAGATCACATGCTAGTTTTTGTGTTAAGTGTCTGAGGCTGGATTTGAACTCAGGTTCTCCTGACTACAGGGCCGGTGCTCTATTCACTGCACCACCTAGCCGCCTCCATTTTACCTTTTTCTAAATCATATCCTTTAGGGTTTTTCTTAAATTCCACCTCCTTCATGAAACCTTCCTTGATCATCTCAACCAGAAATGTCAGCATTTATTGCCTCTACTTTTCATGAGGCACCCAATATCCACCAGCTTCCACCACTATTTAATATATAGGTCTTATCTTCTTTACTGGATTCTAAGTTCCTTAAGGCAGGGAATACATACATGCATACATATATATATATATATAGCTATACATGTGTGTAGCTTTATATTTTCCACAGCTCCTTGCACAGTATTTTGCTTAGAGGAATTTAGAATATATCTTTTGAATGATAAATGTTAATGCTAAGGAAGAGGTTTTGTATGTCTAGGAGACATCTGATGAATTATGGCATACAGACATTCTAATCAATGGTGGAAGTGGGTAGGAGTATATTAGGAATGAAGTCAAAATCCTAAAGGGCTATCAAGTCTATTTTGGAAGAATTGTCCTAGAAGTAATGAATGCATCATCGAGCCCCAGAAGGAAGTAATGGTATCAGCCTTTTTTGACTAGTCTTAGTATTTCATTTGGTATAAGAACTTACAGTGAGAAAAACTCCTTAAATAGTCACAGCTTGATTAAACCCCCTTAAACAGTCATACTTTGCTATTAGTTATTTGAGGAAGGACATCTAAATCTCTCTTCTAGCACTGATTTGAACAATTCTTAGCATCTAGTTTTAGTTGTTAGTTTCTCAACTCTGTTCTTCTTTACCCAACTATATTAGCACCAGAGGAAACCCGAAGCCTGAGGATTGATCATTTGAGTCAATTTTTTTGTTTTTTTTTACCCCATCCCCAAGGTTGCGTTAGGGGCTCCTTCTTGACTCAGCTTCTCATTATAGTTCTCTTGCAGTAAAATCAACTATATCCTGAATAATGTCAGAAGCAGCTTGGTGTCATGGTGGCTAGAATGCTGGACCAGGAGGCAGAAGAACCTGAGTTCAGATCTGGCCATGGACACTTATTAGCTGTGTGACTGTGAGGCAAATTACAGAACCCCATTTGTCTCAACTTCCACATCTGAAAAATGCGAATAATAATAGCAACTCTCTCCCAGAGGAGTTGTGAAGATAAAATGAAAAAAATATTTGTAAAGCACTTTGCGAACCTTAAAGTGATACATAAATGCTAGCTATTATTATTTCATACCCACAAAATCATATAACCACTAAGTTGGAGGCACCTTTTTTAAGAAGACCCATATTAATGAAAATATTCATAATACCATCTACCTTCTCATGACAGATTAGTTTAATAAAACTTGTCCTACTCAGTCCTATCCATAGTTAACTCCTCAGATAATGGTGGGCCCAGTGTTGTTACCCCATATTAAGCAATCAAGTACTATCGAATTCAATTCTGAAAGGACAATCTTCCAAATATTTGTATACAAGTAACAGAAACTTTACTCTGAAAAACCTGAATGAAGTATTAAAATATCTTATGAAGCTGATTCTTAAGTAAACACAGTCCTACATAGTATCAAAAAGCTTTTGCTTTCCTTATTTATACCATTTTCAAATTTTCCTCAATATTCCTTATTCTTATAATGTGAATTTTGTTCTAGGTCAGTTCCATGTTTGGCAGATGTACGAATAGGTAACATGCAACACAGTGACCTTTAAAATTTTTCATAAATTTCTACTTCTAGCTTTCTAATCTCCTCTATTCTCATCTCTTCTGCCAAAAAAAGTACATTCAGTGTTGTAAAAGTAAGATTATTGGATTGTTTTATCCAGGTAAGGAAATAGAGATCGGCAGGTATGGGAAAGTGAATCAGAGAAAGCATAACCTGCCAATAACAGGGGAAATGATGAAGGAATACTAGAAAACAAGAAGAGTTTTGACAGTATGGTAGGGAAAAGGTTGTACTAATTAGCCAGACTATTGTTCATAGGGTCTCTAAGGATTCCACTTGTGGGTAATCCAAATGCCCTAACTGGCATTATCATCCCATTAGAGCTCTGGTCAGGCACACACATATGTTGACTAGCTATTTACTAAAGTGCTGCACAGGGGAGTCTAGTTTACTCACCAATTCCATTTGTCAATTATATTTAAAGGGATATAAGTTTTGCACAATTATCATGGATATTTATTGAACTTCTAAAGTGGACAAAATCCTGTAAAACTTAATTACAACGCCATGGCCCCTGCTCAATAGAAATATACAATATGCTAATTTTACATAGTATAAATTACACAAATATAGCACAGGTGATACAGAACATTCAAATTCTTTTAAATTTAGTTATTTTGTTGGAGTTTCCTCATCTTTTTGGTTATTTCACATTTAACTTGAGAGGATTAGGTTATAAGTAGGTAGAGAAGAAAGATGATAAAAGGCTAGAGTATGATATAACAAGATGTTGTCTATCTCAAAGGATTCCTTCTGGGGGAATGTAGACACTGAAGTCAAGGAAAGAAGTAGGCATGTGGAGATGCATTTATTCAGAACCACTCACCCATTTAGATGCTTAGGACGACGTTAAGGGTCCTAATGGAGTCAACGGCTCACAGCAGGTGGGATAAAGAAAGGCAGGCAATAATTTCTACATCATTACTGCCACTCTTTCCACATTAAGCTACTGTCACACACATCCTTTTCTCCTGCACACAGACACATTAAGTATCTTAAGTATCTATTTTATTTTTGTTGTATGTTCTCAACTGTGCTTTTTCTTATATGTCTATATCTACATCATCCATTTAAAACGTGAGTTCTCAGAGGGCAGTTAACTTAAGCTTGCTGTATATAGTACAATGTACAGTACATATTATGTGTGTAATAGTTTTTCAGTGATAAAAATTTACTGAAATGTTTAACATTGACACAGCGTTGGTACACAGCCTCTCTAGTGAGCTGATTTCATAAGCATGCTTTTTCCTGGGGGTGTTCTATCCCTGTGTTCTGTGTTCAGTGTTGCCTAACTACAAAGTTCTAACTTAATCACATGACTATAAATGATACAAGAGAAAATAGGTATGAAATCTTAAGATGATTCATTTTTTTTTTCTGGTAAAATTATTCAAGAGAGATAGTATAACAAAAGTAACCTACTGAAGAACAGGATGACTGCTTAAATTCATTCCAAAAATAAAGATATGGTTTTTTTATTTCTTAAAAAAAAAAGGTTTGAAGTTATGATTGTTCACATTTTCCCTAGTAATTATTCTTCCATTTTCATTATATGCTCTGTATCCATTTTTTTCAATTCAGTATTCCATGACCTGAGTTGTTGGATACCTAGATAGAATTTTTATAAATAACTTAGTAGCTTGACTGTCATAAGAGAAGGTCTGTGCATTGGTCCAACACATTTCTGTTTTCTCCATCCTCTCAAACAGGAATAGTTAGGAAGGGCTTGGCGCTAGTCATCTTTAGCATCTCATCAAACCTTTTTTTTTTTTTTTTTACTAAGCACCTACTATCTATCTGCATAGTATTGAGTTGGGCACTGTAGGGGAAATGAGTATAAGATATGGTTCCTGCTCCCGAGGTACTTAGAATCTCATACTTGGGGGCGGCTAGGTGGCACAGTGAATAGAGCACCGGCCCGGGAGTCAGGAGTTCAAATCCAGCCTCAGACACTTAGCACAAAAACTAGCGTGTGACCTTGGGCAAGTCACTTAACTCCAATTGCCCTCCAAAAAAAAAAGAATCTTATGCTTGGGGAAGTTAAGATATGTATGAGTGAAAAGTTGAAGCATACAAGGCAGTTTGTGATTAAGTGTTAAAAATGGTACACCAAATACTATGAGATCGTAAGAGAGGGAAAGATCACTATGAACGGGAGTTTTAATTAAAAAAAGACTTAATGGAAACAAGGGAATTGAATTGGACCTTTAAAGAAGAGTAGGATTTGGATAGGCATGGGGTTGAAGAGAGAGAATCTAAAAACAAAATGAGCAAAGACACAAGACAGGAATAGCAAGGTGATGTTGAGTTGCCCCGTTTGACTGGAATGAAGTTTGATTTGGGGAGTTCTAGATCAACACACTGGAGCTAACTGGAGAAAAAGCTTTAAATATCAGGCTAAGGAGGTTCCCTGTAAGATAAAGCCAAGGGAGGTTTTTAAGCAGGAGAGTAACGTGATTTAAGTCATGTTTGAGGAAAATGAATATGGCTATAACATACAAAAGGAAGTGGATGAGGGAGTCAACTCAAAGTAAGTGGATCATTTAGATTACAGTAGTGATTCAGGCATGAGATAATAAAGGCCTGACTGGATTGGTAGCAAAAGGGAAGGGGCACACATGAAAAAAATTGACAGGACAATAAAATAATTGTATAAAGGAGACAACAGAGTCAAATATGACTCCCAAGGTTTCAAGTCTATGTCTGGGAGAATAATAATATCTTTCATGTGTATAGCACTTTATTAGAAAGTGCTTTCACATCCATCATCTCATTTGATTCTCACTATAATCTGAGGTAGGTAGAACCGAGAGGTCCAAATGGTTTGTTCAAGATCACTCAGCTACAAAGTAAGGGTCCCAATTCCATGTCTTCTAATTCAAGGCAAGCACTCTTTCCACTATGCCTCTCTGTCATCACAGCAATGGAAACAGGGCATTCAGGAAGGCAGCTACATTTCTCTTTTGAGAGGTGGTATGTGTGAATGGTGGAGATGAGTTTGGTCTTTTATGTGTTGCATTTGTGATAGCAGTGAGGCATCCAAGGAACATGAAGATTGGTAGGTAAAACATCATGAATGGTATCCAGAAAAGAGGCTAATGATGGAAATATGGATTTGAGGGCCACACATAGAAAGGTGACAGCTGGAACTGCGGGAATAGAAGAAGTTTGTTTGGGGACAATACAGAAAGAAAGCAGAAAAAAAAGAATTGGGTAGTGGGATTGATTAGAGGATGAAAATGATTACGACATGAAAACATATTCTTTTCAAAGAGCTCTCTCTCAACCCTCTATGAAAAGATACTCATATTCCAAATTTTGTTTCAGGAATCTCTGAGCCTCACCTCTAAATATGCCTTGGCAAATTTAGAAGGTAGCATGGAATGAAAAATTTGGGGAAATATTGCACAGAAGAAGAACTGAAGAAAGGATTACGTTCATAGTATTTCATCACGATAAGTTTGATTATTCCAATATATATTCATTCTCATTCTGAGAAAAAAAAATGGAAAAATCCTGACCATGTCAGACTGCTTTAACTAATGATCCCTTAGGTAATGGGTTCAGCTAACTACTGTTATCTCTGAATTTTAAGAATAAATGTCTTAAGAGTAAAAATGAAGTGTTATTCCAGTTTCTAAAAGAAAGCAAAGATTTTTAAATATCAGAAACATGTCCCTAAAACTATTGCTCGTTCTTAGTGCCCCAACATAGTAAAGCTGGATACATATAGTATTTTTTTAACACAACCACTTCAAGTTTATATTTGTTTTTATAGATATGATATTATTGAATTATACTGCAACATTAATAAAAATTTCACACCGGCGTTAGATTCTAGTTATTTGCTACCACATATATATCATATATATAGTAATATATATCATATATATCAGAGTCGGCACCAATAAAATGAAAAGTTTTTTTTATTCATTCTTAATTTAGTAGGACTCAGAAAGTAACGATTGAAATAGCAAAATTTCAATCAAATTAACACAATGTGGGGCAAAAATACATAAAAATTTAAATCTTAAGGCAGAAGCAAACATCACAAAACCAGCATTTCTAATAAAGTCTGTAGAATGTCAGTCTTAAGAGATGTATGTGTTTGTATAGTACTAAGAGAAGTTCTACCAACTGGATCTAGATTTCTAGGGTTATAAAAATTTTAGGCTACTGGTAGAAATTTAACTGTGTAAATAAGTAATGGCTGCTAAGATGCCCAAGTGATTGGTTTTAGGGCAAAGGAACAAAGGCAAATGTTTTAAAATTCTATAAGATTGTACAGTATTAGATACACATTATTATCAAAAGTCTTTTCAATCTCCCTGCCCTCACTGTCTCCTTAACACTATTTAAACTATTTTATGAAATTATCTCCCTCCACAGCAGGTTTATTCTATTGGTGACAAAGCAGCCAATCTTGGGGTGGTGCAAAAAAAGCTTATTCATTGCCTAAATTACAGCACTAATTTTCCTGGTTACAAAATGATTCCCCCAAACACAAAATAGTTAATGAAATGAGTGATTCACTTATCTCTATTATTTGTGATTTAGACTTCAACCTGAGTACAGAAAGAGAAAAATATCTTTATGTTTATGTGCTATTAACAGTAGCCCTTCTGAATAGCAGTTAGGGTTAGCATTTTTCAATTCTTTAACTGAATAGAACTATTTCTGTAAAATTTAAAATGCGTTAAACCAGATTACAAAAATGACCTAACTTACAAATTCTAGTGAGATAGAAAACCAACAATGTCAAATTGGTCAAATGTCTTAAAGATATCTGCATTTAAATTAAATTTGAGAAACAGATTGAAATATTTGAGATAAATGGGTTTTTAACAATAACATTAAGTAATAGCAAATTATATATACCTCAGACCTCTTTAATATAAACTTTTAAACTATTTGTAATAAAACAGCTGTAGACTTACAATACTTCTATTAACAGTTTGGACGTTCATCAAAAATGTTTTAAAATTCCATGTTCATTCTGATAAAATGTAGGAAAATACAGCACTGTAAAGAATTCTCAAAACTACTAGAGAATCTGTGAAATACTGATTTCAGGTTTTCTATGAAGCCAATTTAGTCCCATCCAGGATCCGGCATTTAAATCATGAACACTATTACCAGTCTTGACTGGAGATATAAAAAGTATGATCACTGTTGCCTACAGTTAAATAGTACTGGTATTAAAAAGGTAAAAATACAGCCATGCAGACCCCCCTCCCCCATTCAATTTCAATTTAATTTTCATTTTTTTAACTGATGAGATACAACCATCAAAAGAATGTATGTGTTTCTAGATTATCTCACCTTTTGAAAATTTATCCTCAGAACACAACACAGCACCCATGTAAAACAAAAGGGGTAGGGAGGTGATTTTTCATACATGCTACCCTCCTATATCCCCCTTACACTTAGGTACCTAGGTGTCATTCCCAAAAAAACTCTAAATGAAGAGCAGAGGGATGGAGCAGAACATGTATTGAACCAATCAAGAATATATTTGTTTATAAAAGAAAGCTTTCAGCTTTTTCCCACCATTCTGGATATGCTATGTTCAACATATAAACTATATAGCCATATTTCCAATTTACCAATTTAAGGAAACAATTCAAACTAAAAATTTGAAATAGATACATTAGCTTGCTTTAAATGCAAAGATTACAGTTTTTGTTTGCTTTGTTTATTGGTTCAACTATAAAAGAACCAAAAACATATCTGGGTTTCATAATATAATATACAAAAGTTCAAATATATACATATGTACATTTCTCTATTAAAGTTCTCTATTAAGTTTCTTCATAGTTGGTTTTTAAAATAAAAGACAAGAAACAATGAAGCAGAAATGGTTCCATTTTACAGCAATTCAGTTTTTCTGCAGTTTTCTTTCTGTACAGAATTTATACATCATTGAAGCGCTGTTTCCCATAGTCTGCAGGGTCCATTTGAAGTTCACGTTCTTCATCATCTGTAAGTGAAATGTTTACATGTCAAAAATAAACTCTTAAAAAGGCCACTGCAGAAATTCATTTTAAATGATGTCTCAGAACTCTTCTTTCTCCTCTGCTTAAGGATAGCTGGCTGTGTTCAATGTTTTTTTTTTTTTTTAAGATAGACATAAAATTTATGTTACTTCCTTCCCCACAAGAAAATGACGATGAGGTTAAGACCATTGAGATATTTATGACTTCCATTATAAGCTCATGGCCTTGATTTAATTTTTAAAATGTAGGTACTGATATTTTATGCTTGGTTTTAAAAGGTTGCATGTTTGCAACAGAAGCCATTTAAAAAGATTTACAGTAAAATTTTACCTGAAACCTTTGGAAAATATGTTGTTCTGGATAGATAAGTTTTATAGTTATTTAAAGATGTACTCTTTACACACTAAAACATCTTTTATTTTGACCATTTTGCATAGAAATCTTTTAAATGCCATTTCTCTGCTATACCCAACACAATTTAAATTTTTCTCATCGATTAAGGGTCATTATTATGATAAATATCAGTCCCCATCCTATGCAGCAATACAATGATGTTCTTGGGTCCTGATGGAGGTATACAGGGCTAGGACCATAACTGTATAATTGGAAAGGCCCATATAGATCATCTAGCCCAGTATTCTCAGTTTTATAGATGAAGAAACTAAGGTATAGAGAGGTCAGGAGACATGCCTGAAGCGGCAAAACTAAGACTCAAACCCAAGTCTTCTGACTCTACTTCCAGTGCTGTTTGCCCTGTATCATATTGTCTTACCTGAAACTAAATGTTATAGTATAACAATACAACCTGGAATAGAAATTTCTAAGAGCTATTGCTTTGTTTCTGTCTATATAGCCTAACCAAACTGACCATAGACTAATGGTTATTATTTAAAGCAAAAGATGCACACAGACTAAATGGGGATATACTAATATTGTTCATTTCTGTAAAAGAAAAGTATATTAAAAAATCTCATCAATATAGAATGGCTCTTAAAGGAAAAAAACCAATTAGCTATCCGAACTTGACTGAATTTTGTAATGTCTCAATTCCTTCTGCAGCACAAAGTGAAATACTATTAAGTATGGGGTACCTTGAGGACCATGTTGATAAACGTTGAAGAAATGGCTCTTAAAAGTACCTACGACACACCTTGAAGTTTAATCTGTATTATTAGCATTTTTTCCTTCACTGTCTTAAGCCTAGACAATCAACAAAACAGAAAATCAAGCCCTGACTTGTATCTACAGATTCCCAAGGTATAAATGCTCACATTGACAATTTAACAACCTGCTCAGAGCCAGCTTGACCTGGTTTCAGCACTCCTCTGCCTATCTCCCATAAAATGGGGTCTATGAATCTCAATAACTAGGCAGGTTTTCTGGGCTAACAACTCAATGGTGTTCCTTCACTTTCCTTCTCTTAAGAATATGGGCCAACCTATATCACTGGACCTGCCTTCTAAAATTATCCAAATCTGGGTACCATACACTTCTATTAATTGTTTGTTCTTTAATTTAGTTACCTCTAACTATTTTGGATTCTATGAATCAAGATGGACACCTCCATAGGATTGCTGATGGAAATTATTTTGTTATGTTAATCCTTAGTTTTAACTACAGTCTGTAAACATATATATTGAATGAACTGAATGAAAAGAAAAGGCACATCCAGTATTCAGTGTGAAAATTCATGGAAAGTGTTCTAGGGGTTTGGGTTGTTAGTCTTAGGGCCTTTTATTATGAGTTCTGTTCTAGAAGTTGCTGGAATCAATTTATAGCAAAGCAAATGAAATCATATGTAGGACTCTTTAGATCATAGAAAAGTAAAGCACACAATGCCTTATGACAAATTGTTTTTACTCTGTGGTAGTAAAGAAACAATGTGCAGACTGGGAAAATATGCCTTAAACAAAATCATATTTTCCAAGGAAATGTTTTTTATTTGGTCGCTGATTTAGACATGCCCAGTTTATGAATAACTTATATTTAAAACATCACCACAGCCAGTGCTAAAGCTTTAGCCCCTAAAGCCAAAGCCCCCTAGAGAACTAGCTGTTGGAATTAGAACCCTAAGAGCTGGGAACTAGAGACTCCAGCAGTGGCTGGAGCAATGTGGAGAGCTCCATCTGCAGGGTTAAAGTGAGAAAAGGTGTACTCAGTAGTGGCTGTGGTGGTACCTCTGCTTATGGAAGCTTAATGAAGGTTCTGTTCCTACTACTGGTGGCTCCTGGTATATCTTGGGTTAGAATCTGCAACTTTTAAAAAACAGAATCAGTTACTGATGATTGCATTTATATAATGCTTATAAGGTTTGCAACGTGTTTCATAAATATTATCTCATCATAACCTCACAGCAATTCTAGGAAGCAAGTGCTATTATTATAGATGAGGAAACAGAGGCATTTGGAAGTTAAATGACATGGCTTGCCTCACACAGCTATTAAGTGTCTGACACTACATTTGAACTCATGTCTTCCTGACTCTAGGTTCAGTGCATCATCTACGAGCCATAATGATGGTTATATTCTAGTGAAGGATTAAGCTACCTTCTAGGCTAAGTAGGCCTTTGTCAGCTCATTTAGAACCCTAAGCATCATTTATAAAACAGCTTCTATGGGAAAATATATTAAGGAAGCATGGGATGATATATTTAGAGTGGAAATAGAACTTAAGAGTTTGCCTCGTCCAACCATGTAACTTTACAGATAAAGAAACTGAAACCTAGAGGGGTTGAGTAACTTGCCCATGGGCACATGGGGAATAAGCATCAGAGCCAAAGACTGCAAGGCTCTATTAAACCGCAGAAACATAGAAGATTTCCTATATATTTCTCTTCATAAAGGATGTCATAAAAGCTACTAGAAACTAGTTATTCTTTACTTTTGAAAAACCACTGTTAACTTAGCCCCACTACTGGATAAGTAGAATACAGGTCTATGTCCTAACTTTGCATGCCTATATTATAAATGTTTTGTGACTTTTGACATGTATTGTGATCCAGAATATGTATACACATCTATAAGAATATGGGCCCCCTTTCAGCATTTATTATAACAAGTTTTAAGAAACTTGCACATATTTGCGTACAAGACACATCTTTATCATGGCAAACCCACAGGAACTATCAACTTACCTGCTCCTTTAACAGTATCACTTTTAACAATTACTTTTAACTTTAAAAAATTACCTCTAACAATTACTCAAAATACATCTAAAGAAAGATTGTACCTAACAGTTATATGATAGCAAATAATTCCAGTATTCCAAAAACACTATTTTTGCCACCTTAAAAACACTGTGGGATTAGCAACTGTGCCTTTCTTTGGTGTTTTGTTATTCTTCCTTAGGGTCCATACTACCTGACACAAAAGAGTCTGCCACAAAGAGCCTAGTGTTCATATACATAACTCTGATGCTTCTTCTTGAGTGTTATTGGTACATTTAAGTTCAGTTCTAAAGTCAAAAGAATAGTGTTTTACTCTCATTTTAAGATTAGAATAGCAAAAAGCATTTTTTCAAACTATTATTCAATTGTAAATTAAATTGTCACTTAGGAGTACCTGACTGACTATCTTATGCCTCAGCTATCTTCTGCCTAATGTGATCTGAAAAACCCTAAAATTTTATTTCTGTTCATAATTACCATCTTGGGGGGTAATATTAAAGGTCCTGTTAAAATGCAAATACCCTTAAAATACAGTATTTTAGGTCACTAACATCTTATGTCACTGAATTTTGCACCTTATTATCTTCAGGTGACAGGATTGATAGATTTACATCAGAGCTGAACTTCTAGGTTGAATAGGTACATTAAAGAGAATGGGAAAGGAGGACAGAATGGGCCTATTTCTTAACTTTGTCTAGCACCAGCTTTGAATGAGTTTACTATTAAGCTGAAAATTCCTTCAAAATTACACCTCAGAAAGATAGCGAACACAAAAAAATGATTGTGAATTACAGATGGAACTAAGCTAACAGGCCTAGACAAAGCTCCAGAATTATCTCACGACAGGATGAAAAAAATATGAAAGCCCTTCAGAAAGAAAACTGGAGACAGAACTAAATATAAACAATTAATTATATAAATAAAAACAGAAGATCATGGGACATTCAACCAAATCACAGTTAGAAGCACAAAAGCTCAGTGAAAGAGGAAGACATGTCAGTCAACACTGATTTCATACTGGTTATGGGAAGTAAGTGGAGACAAACAAAAGGCAAAAAACAAAACCAAAAATCGAATTCCTACTCTCTAGGAGCTTACAATCTAATTGGTACACATGCAAGAAAAATGCTTGACAATTACAAAGCACAAATAACTTCAAAATAATATGATGCAACCAAAATTTAAAAGGGCTGAGGATAAAGAATAAAATTAATCAGTGGGATGAAGTTAGCCAAGGCAGCTTCTCTGGAGGAGATGGTAATAATAAAGAGAGGTAGGTAGAAAGAGAATTACAGGTGCTTTCATCATACAAAAGAAATTTGTTCATACAGGGAGTCATTTATGCCTCTTCATATAGTTTTTAGCAGCCATTCATAAATCTTCTTTCTTAAAGACTCTAGTCTTGGAAAGCTATGGTAATAAGCAAGTATATGCTTATGTGAAATTTGGTAGCTCAAAGTTTTTATTCCTGTGAATTGTGCAATACTTTTAAAATCAAATATATCTTCTTTTAAATGTCACAGCACAGTTTAAAGTTGGAACTTTAGTTACAGTAATGATAGCAAGGGAGAAATCAAGAGTGAGTTAAACTTACAATCACAGAAATATAATTTCCCATGCTTCAGTATTTTAAGATACAATAAGTACATTATACATGCTGTTTAATTTCATAATAAACTTTTGTAGAAAAGAAAAAAGTTCCACAGGAAGCTACCTAAATTACATGTAAAGAGTCAGAAAGCAGCCCAGCAAAATGGCAATAAAACTACATTCCCTGAAATACATACAATATTAAAACACAAGAAGGGCAGCATGCTCACAAGTAGTTTCTGAACTTTCATTTAATTAAAAGCTCAGAAGTAACACTTAGCAAGGAAAATCTGTTGAATCTGTGTATTACAGACAAAAAAAATTGCTAATCTTAATGAACTGATGAGTATGACAGTTTAAATTTTAAACCAAGGGAAATGAGCCAAAAATTCCCTCACTACTTAACAATTGTGAACTAAATAGATCTTTAGTGGAGACGGGAACCATTCCCTTTTGTGCCAACTACCCCTGTAACCCAACGGTCAGCTGGGTATTATTTATAGGTAGGATAAAAATTTTTTTTTCAACATTAGAAAGAAGTTCTTTTTTTGGTGGAATTGCCTTAATAAAGACTAGAGGCATGTGAAAGAACATTAATTCCTATTCAAAACTTTTGAAGATTTTAAATTTCTAAACTGAAACAAGATCATGAAGACATTTAAGATGATAAGCCAAAACAATTCTAAAAATAATTTCAGAATCTAAAACTACATTAAAGCATTCATAAAAATTTTAAAACAAAAACTAAACTGAAAAATTATATAAGCCTCCTTTGTATTAAGGCAGTTCTCCTAAGAAATGGAAAAAAAATTCTACACAAATTCAACTAGTAGGCCATAGGTGGATTTCATTGTCACAGCACAGAGGTCAGGCCCAAGCTCACCTTGGACGTCTTCTTCTCCACCATCACCATCTTCTTCCTCATTGTAAGCCAGCTCAGCCTGCTTGTCTGCCTCATACTCACCTACGTTACCATCATCCCCATTATAATCCGCCAATTTAGAGCCATGCTGCGGATCAACAGGGGATTCATTTTCATCAAAGAACCGGCCTGTGAAGTAGGCAGAGGATTAAGTCAGAAGCAAAGAGAAAAGAAAGGAAGGAACCTACATAGAAAGCCAAGCAGAGGGTAGGCTAATGAATCTGGGGAACTTTAGGGTGCTAGTTAGGAAAAGGCTATTTTGTGAAGGCTATCCATGATAAAAGTTAATAGAACTGCAGTATTTAAGAATAATTCTTAAGAACTTCTCACTTTTACTTTAGTGCTCAGTTACTTGATACTTCTTTAAATCAAATAGAACCAATCATTTTTCAACTCTGTAGGTTTTTCCTCAAAATTGAAGGTTTTTCTACCAAGTCTCTGGTTCCTTTATCACTTCATAATAAAAACAAAAATTATTTCTATCAAGAAAAAATGGGAATGATCATTATTTTGTGATTAGAGCAATATTTGGGCATTTCTGCTTTTCTGTTGTTTTTAGTTTAAATTAGTCTAATTCTCAAAATGTACCTTTTTTATGGTGCTTTGTAGACTAGGTTAGTTTGTTTGGAATCCTAGGAAAAACTGATGAGTGGAATATAATGATCATATTCTTCATGTCTTTAGCAAAACATTTTGAAATGGGAAATGAAAAACAAAGTCTAGAAGGTACCAAGATACACGTATATATATTGATCTTGTTCAGAAGAAGTATACATTTATGGATCACTGAGAGACAAGTGGAGTTTTTAAAATCAAATATAATGAAAAATCCATTTAAGGAAGTTATTAAACTGGTAATGAAAATACAGTAATATTAGGCATATAAAAATGTATGGCTGATTCATGAAGATAACAAGGAATGAGACAGACATCAAATTAGAGAGTATTAAAATGATTTCTTTGTCTAAACACCAATTAAAAATATAGATGAAACTGATAGTGTAAGAATGTAACTTTTTAAAGGGGAAGTCTATTTGTGATGCAGTCTCCATTTGTTTGTGTTTTCCTTCAAAATGCTTTTTGATTTATTTGGAAAATAAGTTTAAACTTTATTTCAACTGAAACTATGCCTTAAAAAGTTTTAAAGAAACAAGGCCATACAAGGTTGCAAAAAAAGCGTAATTCATTATAAACTTTTTTTCTTGCTAAACATACAGCTTATTTGCCAACGTGAAAGTGAAACAAAAAAAGTTTAATATATTAAACTTATACCACGTAATTATTTGGGGCTATAAAAACTGTATTTGGAGATTGCATTAGGGCCAATATACGTTGAAACTATCACCAAGGAATTTGTTAACAACCACTTTGCTTGTGATAAAGGTAAAGCAGATGTGGAAAGAACCGGTGAGTTTGGGTTTATTGCTCAGCTGGTTCATCAGCTCATTTGTATTTCTAATTATTGGATAAGGGAAGATAAAACTAGTCACAAGAGTAGAGATTTTTTAAGAAAAAAGACATGAATTTGGAGCTTCTCCTCCAAAAAAGATGATGCACAGAAATAGGGTGAATAAGTAACTGAACAAAAAGAGAGAATTAAGAAAAACGTCAAGATTCAGATACCCTACTTTCAAGAAATCCAGAGATTGTTTCTTAACAGCAACAACATGATATTTTGGCAGTACTGACTGTTCCTTTCCCCAAAAGTTACATAAATGGTACAAATGCTAGCAGTAAAAAGGATAATTTTTCTAAAAAGACCCAACTTATATGTTTGCATTCCTTCAGCATGCAACATTTAAAGATGTTAAGACAAAGTAAGCAATATTCTTAAATCCTATTATGAAATCAGAAATTCCCCATGTGCTTTAAGTATTTAATATGTTGGTACCTATATGCAGACAACTGTTTATATATTCTTGTTATTAAACTTTTTCAGTTCCTCAAAGCACCCTGTAGTTCTTCTAAGAATGTCCAGGTTTATGAAAAGAAGGCTAAGAAAAGCAGAAAGTCAAGTAAAAGAATCACAAAATAGGGCTACATTAATTGATACCACCAGAAATAGTATGTTAACCATATAAATAATAGGTTGTTAGGACAAAGTGAGATGTCTTAGAAAACTTGAAAGCTGAGGTTTCAAATAAATACATTGACTTAATTACCTTGGATTCATTCATAAAACGGATGACACTAGTATTAAAGTGATTCTAATGGGCAATTTATTTATTTATTTTTGCTGCTTTTTGGAGGGGGTAAGGCAGGGCAATTGGGATTAACTGACTTGCCCAAGGTCTCTAGTGGGTAATTTAAAAGTTAATATAAATATAGATAATAATAGATTATTTTAAAAGATGGTAACATAAAGGCCGTTTGCTAAGAACTAATTAGTGCTAAAATATATTCAAATTTTCCATTTTTGAACAACAGCATTAAAATTCTGATATCTGTCTTAGAGGAAACTTATTCCATCATCCTAATTCCTGTTATTATCCCAAACCAGGATATTAAACTTAAAATATTGTTTGGTCGGAATTAAGAGAGAATTGAGAACAGAGAGAGATCTACAGTATTTTTCTTTTAGGAATAATAATAATAATTGACATTTATATGATAGTGCTTATTTATGTGTACAAAAAGCTTTATGTAAACTATCTAATTTTAATAAAATCCTATGAGATAAGAATCACAAATATTATCCCTATTTTATAGAAAAGGATACTGAGGACAAAAATGCTAAGTGACTTGCTCCTAGTCACAAAGCTAGCAATTGCTAGAGGTAAGGTTTGAACCTAAGCTTCAGCTGACTCCAAATCCAATTCTGCTTCCTCTACTTCTTTCTCTATTATATAATCTACTCCTCGATTTCATCATATCACAATTATTCTTCCACCACATTTATATACACTGATCTACTTATATGAAATTTGCAATGAGAATTTATTAGAATCCCATATTCCTTAAGTACGGGTTGTTATTGTCAGATGCATCACTGAGTAGTAGCTTGTCTACTTAGTGGAGAACAGAAGGAGGTGCATTGCATAAGTAGGTGACTTGGCCCTTTCAAGTGACAGATAAATGGATGCTGCTAATCTTAGCCTCCTGTCTTGCGTAATTTACAAGCTAGGGGTAGACTTCTTAACCCAACAAGAAATAGAAATGATCATGACAGATAAAAATAATTTTGGTATTTAAAAGTTTTTATATAAATATATCAGAAAAGCCATTCCCCAACAAATAGGTTGTCAAAGGATATGAAGAGAAGTTTTCAAAAGAAGGAATACAAACTATCAACAACCATAAGAATGCTTCAAATCATAAAAAAAGAGGAAAATTGCAAATCAAAACACATAAGCTTCCACCTTATAACTATCATATTTGCAAAAACGACATAAGGGGAACCTAGGTGATGTAACAACAAAAGATGTCAAAAAGTTTCTTATTTTAAAAAAGATAGCTGTAAAGCACTTTACTCATATTATTTCATTTGATTAAACAACCCTGTGATGTAGATACTATTTTTATCCCCATTTTATAAAGAAACTAAGGCTAAGACAGGTTAAAGGACATGACCAGGGTCACACAGCTAGTTGCTGCCTGGGGGTAAGTGTTCAAATTCTAGAGTTCTTGAATCTTAACTCCAGCACTCTATTTACCATGCCACCTAGTTGTCACCCCACCTTACCCCTTTCCACTCAGGTGATGATATTGAAGAATAAACCAGAAATCTACCAGCAATAGTATAATTTGTTATATAGTTTTATCAGGACACCACAAATAAAGAAATTTCATATCTAGATTCATTTTAAAATCATCTTTTAAACATTATAAGTTTTTAGCAATATTGAAGAATTTTTTAATTAGTCTGATCAAGTAGGGCATGTTTGTAAAGGAATGTGGTATAAACAAAAACCTCAATGAAAACAAAACACATAATCTTCCTACAGGAAGATAAAGTAACTATCTTCCTTTTAATTCATGGCATATGAACTAAACTCAAATTCCTCATTTAACTATCACAGAATAAAACTCACTGCCTGCCTCTCAAGGATTTCCAGTGGCTCCCTACCATCAACAGCATCAAATATAAATTCCTTTGCTTGGCAATCAAAGCTTTTCATAACTTACTCCCTTCTTATCTTTCCAGTTTTCTCACACATTCTTCTCTTCCATGCACTTGATGTCCAACCATATTGGCCTACTTGCAGTTTCCTCAAACACAACACTCCCATCTCCCATCTCCCATCTCCATATCTTTGTACCTACTGTACAAGGGAGGAATCCTCTACCCCTTAGCCTCTGCCACTCAATTTCCATGACTTCCTTCAAAATTCAGCTCAGATCCACCTGCTCCAAGAGATCTCTGTCCCCCCAGCTGCTAATGCTTTTCTATCTCCTACCTCCTTCCATCTCCTCTGTATAGATTTTGAATGTATCTAGTAGTTTACATGTTGTGTCCCACATTAGAATTAAGCTCCTTGAGGGGAAAGGACTGTTTTTGCCTTTGCATTCCCAGTACTTAGCATAGTACCTGACATGGTAAGAGCTTAATAAATGTTGTCTTGGCTAATACCTTCCAACTGCCATTAGGCAGTATATTAGAAACTTGTAATAGAATAAAATACATCAAACACGTACATTTGACACCCCCCTTGCCCCTCATCCTCACTCCTAGATGTTACTACCCATAGAAGTAACTAAACATAGATAGATATGAGATAGAGGTCCGACATTAAAATCTTTGCTCTCTTACTAACTGTGTGACCTTGGGCAAGTCACTGAGCAGATTAGATTAGACCTCTAGCAACATCCCTTTCAGTTCTGAATCCATGACTGTGAACTTATCTATCCTAAAGCACAGAACCCATAAAGGAAACACCAGTTTTAGGATATTAGAATGATGAATACCATGAAAATATGAGTAGGACAAAATCTACCATTCTCTTGATAAACCATATTTCAGTTTTTGTCTGACTTTTTGCTTGCCATTATTTAAAATATCAGAAATCTTGACAGACATCTAATTTAAATTAGGAGATAAAATATTGTTGATGGAAAGACAGAATAGAAATACAGAAAAACTTTGTTTAAAAAAAGAAGAAAAGATGATAACAAATGTCATTGTCAACTTTCTCAACCATAAAAAGCTCTATTAGCCTAGAAGAGAGAAAAAATATTTCAAAGACTATTTCAGTGTCATAATGCAGACTAAATTTTTCAGAATCACTAAGGTGAATCATTTCAGTGCTTCATTAACTTGGGAAACTTATGCTGTTTGGTTTTCCAACTGTTCTGTTATGAAAATCTATTTTTAAAAAAATTATGTCATTCTATTTAAAGCATCATCATCATTTACTATAATCCCAATAACGAGTTGTTCTCTGAATGGGTATGCTAAAATTAAGTACAGAGATAAAAATCTTTGTTGTAATGATTAATATGTCAAGTGAAATTTCACACATTAAACATACAGTAGTACACACAGGATAACTTATCAAACTAAAGGGAAATACTACTATGGCAGGAATGAGGATAAAATGATTACAAGAGATTTTTACTTTTTCTTATGTGACTAGATCTTCTCAGACTATAAAAGGGGAATACCATCCCAAATAGTATCACACTGTTCAAATTAAAGGACACATCTCTCCTTTGTTTTAATAAATAATAAACCTGCTTTCATTCAGGAAATATTTTTTTATGAGGTAGGGAGAAGTATTACATGGGTGTTTGTAGGAAAACCTGTTATTTGAATCTCAAAATGAAATGTATTAAATATTTTTTTACAAGAAAAGTGGAATTAGGGGGCAGCTACGTGGCATAGTGAATAGAGCACTGGCCCTGGAGTCAGGAGGACCTGAGTTCAAATCTGGCCTCAGCCACTTAACACAAAAAAACTAGCCATGTGACCTTGGGCAAGTCACTTAACCCCAATTGCCCTCCAAAATGCAAAAAAAAAAAAGTGGGATTATTTACAAATGAGAATTCAGAAATAAGTCAACCAGCTCACTATGACCCTTGCCACACACTTCATAAGTCATTCACAGTTAATAAACAATAGTTAACTGAATAAGCATAACTCCCAAAACACTCCAAATTAGCAGCAGCAATAGCTAGGGTCATTCCTATACTACAGTGATCTCTAAATTACTTTGTGTACCTCATTAAAAAATAAATTTTTGAGCCTTCCCTATATGTTATATACTTATTTGCAAGTAAAACATACATTGCTATACTAAGAATTACTGTATGTTATAAAACACAAAACAGAAATTATAAAATGAAATAATATTTGAGTCTGAAGTCAACAGGAAGCCACTAGAGTTTATCAAGTAAGAAAATGACATAGGCCAATCTGTGGTGCAGAAAATAACTTTGGGAGCTGTGTGGAGGATGGGATGGGTTGCAGTCGGAAGAGACCTGAGGCAGAGAGACCAATTAGGAAGCTACTGTGCTAGTCTAGGAGAGAGGGAGGGAGGTGAAGAGGATTTAAAGTAGGTTGGTATATGAGTACAGAGAAGCGAAAAGGTGTGCAAACATGTAGATAGAACTGGCAAGAACTCTAGAGACCATACAAGAATATTGTACTTGATGGCCTTAAATACTTCTAATTTTGTAATAATTGTGTTAGAGTCAACAGGAGTCTGCAGGTATGCTTTCATTTGTACCTAATTCCAGATATCTGTGGATTTACAATGTTATCCAGCAGTGGAGAACCTGCAGCCTCAAGGCCACATGTGGCCCTCTGGGTCCTCAAGTGTGGCCCTTTGATTGAATCCAAACTTCATGGAACAAATCTCTTTAATTGAAAGGATCTGTTCTGTCAAAAGGCTGCACCCAGGCACCTAGAAGGCCACATGTGGCCTCAAGGCTGCAGGTTCCCCAACCCTGTATATAGTCACTTGAATGAGGTGCATTAAGAGGCTTTATCTATCACATCACCACATTTTAAAAAGAACATGACATCCTCTTTCCCATGATCAAATTCATCCTTCCTAGCTCCACTCACATTTCCAACTCATCAACAAGGACATACTATGGACCTCATTATTATAAATCATTGTCCTATCTCTGTATACTCCAATATAGTTTATTTTTCTCCTTCAACACTCTGAATCCACTCACTTTTCACCTTTTATACCCCTCCCTTCCTGAGCTAGTGAATGCTTTCAGCCTTCAACCCACCTACTTCATTAGTCTTCAGCTGTTCTGGACTTTGGCCATTAGCTACAGTCTGCCAAATTACCACCTCCCTAGTAGACTATGCTTCTCTTACCTCTACCAATCCTTCAGTGTCTCTAACTGTTCAACTCCCCCCTTCTCCCCATTCCAGCCCAATCCTTGTTTACTCTGGCCTCTTCATTCCTGTATCAATGTTAGTGAGAAAGTTCTACCAACAGGGTAGAAGATTGGATGTCAGTGGTGTTCAGTTACCCAGGTCTCCTCATATTTGCTCCAAATATCCTTTCTTTTCACTTAGAATTAGGAATTTAAAGCTGGAAACAGCCTCAGAAATCATCTAGTCTGTGTGTGTGTGTGTGTGTGTGTGTGTGTGTGTGTGTGTGTGTTAGACCTCTTTGGTAAGAGGGTGAAGCCTATAGACCTTAAAAAATTTTTTTTTAATTTTTGGAGTGGGGAAGGCAAGGCAATTGGGGTTAAGTGAGCCGCCCAAGATGACAGAGCTAGTGTCAGTTGTCTGATACTGGATTTTGAACTCGGGTCCTCCTGACTCTAGGGCTGGTGCTCTATTCACTCTATTCACCTAGGTGCCCCTACACCCTTTTGCCTATATTTATAACTGAAGGTAGTACTAAATTTCAGTTAGAGGTTAGTAAAAATAAAGATATAATTTTTTTCTCCCTAATCCAGATTCACATCTATCCATGATTCACCCTTGGGGAGGCAGTCTATGGATTTTAGATTAAGAACTCCTGATCTAATCAAACCTCTTCATTTTGCAAATGAGGTATCTGAGGTTCTGACAGGTTAAGTGATATGCCTACACTTAAAGACATAATCAAGTGGCAGCCCAGACACTGAAATCCAGGCCTCATGAATCTTTATCCAGTACTCTTCCTCTTAAAGCTGTCCAGAGATGGGGAATATCTTCCTTTTACATAAATTTAGCCTAAAGAGAATGTAGTTTCCAACACAGTGTTTTTATATTGAGCATTTGTCTATATGTTATTTTTCATATAACAAATGATTTAAAAAATGTTTATTGAATCCTCCAGTGGAAATTTTATGTACTTTTCCCGGCCACCCCTCCCAAACCCAGCCCTCTAACAGGATAGAGTCCAGTTATTACAAAAATCCTTCATCTTTCAAAAACAAACCA
>CM053598.1:157209865-157230954 GCA_028646575.1 Pseudocheirus occidentalis | reverse complement strand
TCAATTAATTGGTTGGTTTTTTTAGCTCTGTGAAACTCTGCTTCCAGGGGGGAAAGCTCTGTTCCAAATCACTGGGGTTTTCCCAGCTGCCAGAGCTATTAGAGGGGTGTTGCAAGTCCCCCCAGCTTTGGCTTGCTGAAGGCACACCCCAGGACCACCACCCAAGACCACGATCAGGATTCAGGCCGCTCAACGCAAGAGCACTTGGCCCTGATCAATCGATTCAGCCCCCCTGCAGAGTCCACAGGCCAGGTGCTCTGATGTAGCCCAGTGGGCCACAGCCATTACAGCAGGTCCTGCCCTTCCCCCACTGCTTCCTTGCCCCGGGGGCAGATTGGCCCAACTGCTTTTCCTCCCCCAAATTTAGTTTCAAAGTTTCACTTTCACTGACTGTCTCTGATCCTGGTTTGTTGGATTTGAAGATCTCCTCAGGTGCTTTAGATCTTCTCTGAAGTAGACTCCTCTCTATGGGGCTTGGGAGACTCGGCTCCTCCTGGCTGTCCTGGGGCCTGGCTACGTTGAGGTTTTCAGGCTGGGCTGGCCTGCTGGATGTGTCCCTCCTGCCAAGCTGCCCCTCTCCAATCCCTGTTTTACACGGCTTGGTAGATGTGGAGGTGCTAGAGGCTGTAGATCTTCTCTTCTACAGACTGGCTGCTGCGCAGCTTGGCTCTGCTTGGCTCAGCTTTGGCTCCTTCCCACTGCCCCCGGCCTGGCTGCGGTCTTGGCTTCAGGCTGGGCCGGCCTCCGCTCCCGGTTCACCGTGATGAGCCCCTGCTGTCGAGCTGCCTTCAGCGAAAGATGTGTTTTCTGTATTTTTGTGAGTCTGAGAGTCCTAGACTTTGTCTGGGGTCATATTTTATGGATGTTTAGGGTGGTTGTGTGGGAGCTGCGAAGCCCTGCTGCTTCTATGCTGCCATCTTGGCTCCGCCCCCAAACACAGATCTTCTTGATTCCCAATCTTACACTTTATCCACTACAGCATGTTAACAGAAAAACTATCAATATTGATTAACAAATCAGATAAATAAGGCCTATATCTGTTATCTGTTTTTAAAATTCAAAGGGGAAATCAGAAGAGGATCTGATAAGTGTTTTCTCAATTGGCTTAGGACACAGAGACCTGATACCATTAATAAAATTGGACCTAAGTTGATGCTGCTTGAATGAAAACAAGTATTTATTAATTAAAATGATATATAGATATACTACCAGATATTCAATGTGGTGATTTCACAAAGCAAGTAATTAAAGGAACCCATGAGGTTTATAACTGAAAACTAATGGGTTTAGGAGGCAGGGAAGGAAGAATTTATACAGGAAGAGTTTTGAATGTCCACGGGCATAAGGTAAAAAAAAAAATCCAAAGAATTCAGCATCATGGAGAAGGGAAGGAAAAAACTCTTCCCTCCTCAGGAACCCTTTACCATCTAGTTAAGATTTAATTACAGATAATAGTTTAGTCTTTAAAAAAATAAAAGAAATCTATTTTCCACAGTTGGGGCAAACATACCCATATCCCCTACAGTAACATGGGGAACAGGGAAGAGAATAGATTAACATGGGAGCATGGAATTTTCAAAGCCTAATTCTCCTTCCTCCACACCCCCTTTCTTTAGACTACAGGAGAAATAATATTATGAAAGGTAGAGTCATGCTGAACTTGCAGATAAATAAGTTTAAAAGTTAAAAGTTAAAAAAAAATCTCAAAATGTTTTGGTTTTGTTCTCTTTTCCTTTGTGTTTACCATACCTTGGTGTTTCCTTTTGTGAGTACCATGGCTGGGTGAGTTTTGGCTCTAGGGATTAGCACAGAATTCATGTTTAACTATTGTGGAATAAGGTAGGATCAGGACAAGTTTAAGTGGCATATGCCTCTATTATTATAAAGTAATAATAAATTAACACAAATTCAGAGTTATTTAAGTCTAAGATTTTAGTATATGCAAATTTTTAGTGCTTTTTTATGGATGTAGTTAAATTATTAAAACAATTTTCTTGATCCTTAAGTCTATAAAAATAAAGGTTTCTGCTCTTAAGTTATTTTATAAGAAATTTTTTTTTAACACATATGAAACAAAACCTGAAATCAATTGACCAATCCTTTAGCTTATGAAACTATTCTTTGGCTTCTCACAAGACTTAAAATATTTTAAAATCATAATATAGTATTAAGAAAAAATAGATAAAACCATTTATCTGAAATATTTCAAATAAAATGTAGCTTATGCTTTTCAGTAACACTTCAGTCAAAGATGATCATTTAAAAATATTCATATGTGTTATCTCTTCAAAAAGAGACAAAAAAGAAAAATGATGTTCATGGTTAAACAATCAAATATGTAACAAAGGCAGCGAAGAATCTCATTTGGCGGAGAAGGTGCTACCCTACTTTAGGAGAAGAAATGTCCTTACCAGAGACTTCCCTGTACCACTGAAATCAGAGGTCCAATTCCTAACCTCTGGTTTACTAAAAAACAAAACCATAAATCAATATGAAGACAGCAACAGAGTTTATTCGAAAGGATAGATTTACAGAAAAAAAGAAAAAGAAACAAAATGAGATGTTGTATTTTCTTATCCAGTTACTATTTATCTACCTAGAGGGTGACTATATTTTCCATTTAGTCAAACATTTTCCATTTAGTCAAAGATTTTAGGGAATGCTCTATTATATAGTACCTAATTATTTTTGTGTATAATTACTAAATATAATGCTGAGACAAGGCGAAGTAGGCAACCATAAATATCTGGGGGTAAGAGTGAGAAATAAAAGGATCAAATAAGGGATTTTTTTTTTTTTTTTTTTGCTTTTTGGATGGAAGAAGACAGGGCAATTGGGGTTAAGTGATTTGCCCAGGGTCACACTACTGGTAGGTGTGTCAAGTGTCTGATGCTGGATTTGAACTCAGGTCTTTCTGACTTCAGGGTCAGTGCTCTATTCACTGAGCCACCTAGCTGCCCCAGGTATATTTTTTAATATTGCTTTTTATAAATTCACATGTTTGTAAGGACAAAATTCTGCTCTACAAAGTATATTAGGCATTTATTTTGGGATATCAAGTCGTAAGCTGTAAGTGTGAAGGTTCATGAGAAACTCAGAAATGCTCCGTCCTAGCTCTGATGAATATATGTGCTTTTCACATAATATTTTGTAAAGAAAAAAAAAAGCACATATATTTTTAAAATATCAAGGACAGAAATCTGTTGAAAAGCAAAAGAAAATTAGAATAATTGCACAAGGATTTGAAATCTAGAAAACTAATTATCACTAAAACAACAAACTCATAAAGCCTAACACTCTATAAATGTCATTTTAAGTCAAATCAACAAACATTTATTAAGTGCTTACTATGGGCAGGCACAGCAGCTAGGTGAATAAAATTAGGCCTGGTGTTAAGAAGACTCATCTTCCTGAGTTCAAATCTAGCCTCAGACACTTTAGTAGCTGTGTGACTGTTTACCTCAGTTCCTCATCTGTAAAATGAGCTAGAGAAGGAAATTGTAAATCACTCCAGTATCTTTGCCAAGAAAACCCCAAAATGGGGTCACAAGGAGTCAGACACCACAGAAATGCTGAACAATAAATAGGCAGGCATCGTGCTAAGTGCTGGGGATACAAAGTAAGGCAAAAACAGTCCTTGCCCTCAAAGAGCTTACATTCTAATAGAGAAGAAAACATACAAACACAACTATGTACATATAGGACATATCCAGGGTAAATTAAAGATAATTTTGGAGGGAAGTCACTAGTTTTGGAAAGAACTAGGAAAAGCTTCTTGTAGAAAGTAGTATTTGAGCTAAGTTGAAGAAAAGCATAAATAAAACTATATTTTCAAAGAATTCTTCAATTTTTTTACCTTTTCAAGTAGGTACAAAAATTCACCAGTTCACCAAAATTTGGCTCTCTTTGACCTCAAGACACAGTTAAAATAATTGAAAGCAATACAAAAAAATCTTCTGAAATATGAAACAGTACACTAGACTCTACTGACATTTCATCTTTTTCTGTTAAGTTTCACCATCTTTTCAGTTAATGCTACACAGGTCTGAATATAGGTAGAGCTTTTTTCTCACATCTAACCTGAATAAAACTTAAGAGCAGCCTGCATTTGATTTTTTTTTCCAGTGCATACCTACATTTTTTTCTTTTCAGAAATATCTCATTGTAGAGGCACAGACTATATTTGAAATGATATGATAAAGAGCTGGAAAGAACCTCAGTCACCATTTAATCTACCTTCCTTATTTTACAGGTAAGAAAAGTCAGGGTCAGAGATGTTAAGTCACTTGTCCAAGGTCACACAGGTAGTAAGTGGCAGAGCAGGGATTTGAATCCAGGCCCTCAGATTCTAAATCCAAATTTTTTTTTAAAGTAGTCCAAGCTTTCTTTACATTAGAAGAGGCTGTGTCCAAAGTGGAATACATCACTCGGAGGAAGATCTTACTATGGATATCAAAATGCTTATTTGCTAAAGATAACAAGGAAGGCTAAAGCTTCAAATTTGTGAAGATACTAATTAATAAAAAAATGCCCTTAAGAGTGATAAATGATCGTAACAAATTGATTCTTACTTTGTTGCATCTTATGGAAGTCACCAACTCTATCCTTTGAAGCCTGCTTTAATATGTCTGTTTGAATTTTGTGTTCATTTTCATTCTCCAAGTTAGGGCCAGGAATTAAACGCTGTAGAGGATTGGGAGGGATCTGCTTCAAAGTGTCAGGGTTTCCATTGTGGTTAACATGCAAATCTGTAGCACAAAAACATCAAGTTAATTTTGTATTTTGAAAAGATCTACCATTTTACAACATCTAAATGATTCAGAAGAACTAAGAAAACTTGACCTCTTGAAGCTGGCCATTAATGTGACTTTCCCCTCCTGGCCCTGCTTCTAGTTTCTGGACTTCACAGCCCATACTTCTTGCTTCATCCTGGAACTTCCTTGAAAGCCTGCATCCCTATGGCCTCTTGGTCCTGAAATATCCAACCACCTCTATGGTCTTTTCAACCTAGAATATCTTTCTGTAAGATCTATATCCTTTTCCCGTAAGTAAGTTACTGCTGGCCTTTATTCCCCTCCAGGGCATCCTCATAACTATTTCCTATCCCCTACAACCATGTCCTTCTGCTATTCAGCTCCCTTTTGTGTGTTGTCTTCCCCCATTAGAATGTAAGCTCTCTGAGGGCACAGACTGTCTTTTTTCTTATATTTACACCCTCAGTGCTTAGCACAAATCATTGCACATAGCAAGGGCTAATAAATCCTTATTTCCTTCCTTCTTTTTTTACCATTTTATTATTTCTTGAGTTATCCCTAGCTACAAATATGTTTTCAAATATTCATTTGAAATATTCATTCAAATATGCTGTTCATTACCAAGTGTACATCTATAGTATTAATTACCAAAATTCTCTCTAAAACCAAAAGATTAACATGGTAGAGTTACCTTTTCCTCTAAAGAACTTTCTTCAACTGTTGGCAATACCAATATCCAATTTTTAATTTATTCGTTGCTGGCCACCCTTACTTGAGATATGCCTTGGCCATGAAACATTTTAGAACCATACTCTGAGATGCTAATAGTACACAATAAGAACAAACACTTTTGTGTGTGTGATATGAGTATGGTATCTCATATGGTCATTCTGATTTTCTAAGTGGTTTCAAATAGATTACAATATTTTATATAGAACAAATATGTGAAGCTCTTTTCAATAAAGTCTTTTGAAACTATATGAAATGGTGTTGATCAGTAATCAGGCAAGGCTGAAAAAGCCCATTCATTAGTCGCTTCCTAATGTCCTCATTCTTGGTAATTAGCAGGGAGCAGGGTTTCTTAACCTCTCTTTGTGTCATGGATCGCTTTGGCGGTCTAGTGAAGCCTTGGTTGTTTCCTATACTCATAATTGAAAGAAATTAAAAATTTCAGTTAGAGATTAGTATTTGTTTTCCGTCCAAATTCTGGGTTTCCATGAAATCAAAGGAGTATTTGGAGCCCAAGTTAAATATTCACAGAAAAGAATGTACAATAGAAATAGGATGAATGAATAAAGAGGTCATTAATTTTTTAAAAACAATTTTAAGAGAGACTGTTAAGTTTTTGGTGTTCTATGGGCAAAAGGGGGGAGGGTGCACAAAGTATTTTATGAATCTATGACCACAAAAATATTTTGTACTTTGTTAGTGTATAGTAATAGACATGATACTATGCTAGATTTTATTTTAAAAATTATCTTAAATTAAAACATTATAGTTCTTTGACTCATCAGTGATCATATCTTTCTTTGTTTCTTGAGATCCAGAGCCTTTCAGTTAAGGTGTCAGCAATGAGCAAAAGTATGTGTTGCACAATCTGATGAAGTGGTACAGCAAGTGATAAAGTAGATGGTCTTTCAAAACTGAATTTGATATGCTGAATAAATATTCAGTCTTCTGATTTTCAAAATAAGCAAGGACACTCTTATAAGTAAAATCCACTTTAAAAATAACCCATGTGAATATGGATGTTCCTCATGTCTTCATTCTTATTTAAAATAGTGGTTCTCAATGAGTACAGAAGAAAAGTTTTGCACACCCCAAAAACCTATTGTAAATGTATTACTATTTAGTCTAGTCAGGATGTATTCATTATTCAAGTCATTTTAACCCAGTTTTCAGACTGGATTTAGATTATGCTTCAAAATATAAAATAATATTTACATTAATTGAAAAGGTAACCTGTGTCCAATGCTAAAAATCAGAGAAATATATGCCCCTTTTTTAAGAGAACAGCTAAATATCCACAACTTTAATCTCTCATGCCATTAGCCAATATGCATTTAAAAATCCTAACGGAAGATGCGAAAATATAAACGCTACCTGACAGTGTACCTTAAAAAGCTGTCTACATTTACTAGTTCTCAAAACCTGATTTCATTGTAGTTTCAAAACTGGTCATGAAATATAATTATAACAGTAAAAGTTCATACCTGGTGCCATATTTGGGGGATGAGGCTCTCCAGTTGGAGAATGTACATTTTCTTGATGGCTTTCATGCTGAGAAACTGAAATAAGGGGCTTCTTTAAAGCTAAAGAAAACAAATAGACAAAAACTTGATTTTTATCAAACAATCAGATATGTATCTACTGCAGAAGTATTATGTTCTCAGTAGTATGCCACAAGGCTTGTTCTCATTTTTAAAACTTTTTGAAATTTGATACATTTATTTCGACATAATAGGTACTTCCCAATATAACACTGAAACATCACATTTCCCCAAGTACCTTCCCCTAAATAATCAATCAACTATTTAATTCTGACAATACTATATAGTACAGTCTATTTACTGAGTTTTTGTTATTTCACCATGCTAACTTTATTTACATTATTGTACTAGTTATGTATATTCTTATTGTCCTAATTTTACCAAGCTTACAGATGAAATATTTGAAATTACAAAGACTTAGATATTTACAAACTCCTTCATTATATCATTTGCCACACATTAATCAACAAAAATAAGTGTTCGATTACAGTGTTCCCTAGAGATCAACATGAACAATATAAACTGAACTCAAAATCTATCAGCTAGCTAAGTAACCTAAGAAAGTAGCACTCTCTCTTGTTCAGACTTTGTACGAATACCAAACAAGTTTATTTCTAAATGGGGATTTCATTTTTGAGGAAGAAAAAAACACAAACAATAAGTTGATATTGCCAAAAGTGAAGTTTTATAACCCAGTATAATAAGGTCCAATTAATAAAGTTTTGAGCATTGTGCTAAGTGCTCAAATTTACCGTTGTGAGGCTCAGATTCATACAGGGTTCACTGTCCCCTTGAATGAAGGAACAGCAAAGATGGACAAGTTCTAACTATTATTACCTCCACCACTGGAGGTAGGAAGTTGGGAGGGACATGATGGTAAACTTATCAAAATTACAGACTAAATAAAACTGGAATTAAGAAAGATGTTACAATGCTGAGCCCAATCAAATAAGATGAAATTTAACAAGAAAAAAATTTTAAGTCAAATATCAGGGTTCAAAAGTCATTTTACAGGATCAGGGAGGAATGGCTAGAAAGTAGCTCATCTGAAAAATATGTAGTGTTTTTAGTAGACTATAAATTTATTATGAACTAGCAGTGTGCTACAGCAGCCAAGAATGATGTTGCCATCTTAGGCTATATTAATTTTAATGCATTCCCTTTGAGAATACTCCACAATGTATCCTGTGTATATCTATCTATCTATAGATAGAGATATATCTACATATACATTTGTGTTTGTACATAATTGTTTTAATGTTGCTCCTCTATTAAAAGTAAGCTCCTTGAGAACAAGGATTGTTTACTTTTTACCTTTATTAGTATTCTCAGTTGCTTTATGAAGTGCCTGGAATGTGGTAGGTACATAATAGTGAGCCGCCCTATTGATCAGGCAGTGACACAGTGGTCAAGAAGTGCTCTCTATTCTGTTCTGGTCACATCACACCTGGAATATTATATCTCAATATAACTTGGAAAATATTAAAATAAAGGTACCCAGGACAGTGAAATATTTCAAGTTCATACATTCATACATAGAAGAAGCAGTTGAAGGAACTAGGGACATTGAACCTGAATATAGCGCTCCACAACATCTTCTGCATCCAACCCCTTCTCTCTGCTCAGATATTGTACTGCCTTAGTTCAGGTCTCCATCACCTTATACCTACTTTACCACAACACTCAAATTGGGCTCGTGTCAATTTTCTCATTACTCTAGTTCATCCTACATAATGCTGCCAAAGTGATTTTCCTTAAATATAGATCTGACCACATGATTTACCTCCAGGGGCTCCCTATTACAAGGATAGAATAAAATAAAAACTTTTCTGTTTGGTTTTAAAAGCCCTACATACGCTGTATCTCAAGACTCACTGAATGTCATTCCCTAGGCACTCTGTGATCCAGGGACACTTTCCTTCCCTCTTCTGTTCCACACACAATGACATCCCATCTTGCATCTTCATACTTTTGCACTGGCTGCCCAGGGCCTCATTTGCCAAGCTGAGAATTCAGTCCCTCCTCACCTCTGCCTCAAAAAATCCTCTCTTTAAGATGCTGCTCAAGCACCAACTTAGACAGGAAGCTTTGCTCCTTAGCTGTTTCCCAGGTCAGTTATTTTTACATAAGATAGCTTACATTTTCTTACATTTTTCAGACTTTTGACTTTAAAGTTTTAATATTTCTGGTTGTCTCATGGAGTTACTAGCTTCTACTTGGTTCATTCTAATTTTCAGGGAGTTGATTGCTTGGATAAGGTTTTGTACTTCTTTTACAATTCTGTTCTCTTTCCAATTCTTCCATAACTCTCATTGCTTTTCCAGTTTTTGCCTCCAACGCTCATCTTCATTGTAAAAACTTTTTTTTTTTAGCTCTTGCTTCATTTCTTCCAAGAATTATAGCTGAATTTGTGGTTAGTCTGTGTGTGCATAGGTATATGTGTATGTTTGAGGCTTTGCTTATAGATGTTCTGTAGTTATTCCTTTCCATTGAGTTTATCTCTTGAGTGTCTCTGTCACAATAACAGCTTTTTATGGTGAGGATTCTGGTTTTTTTACTCCTTCTAGACTGCTTCCTGACTTTGGCCTTTTCTTCTTTATGGAGGAAATGTCTAGGCTGGTCCTGTTGCTGAATCCTTGGGGTACAAAGAATTGAATCATTTCAGGACGTCAGGGACAGCTCAGTTCAAGGATACGAAAGCTTTCAGCGCTCTCAAAGTGTCTGACACAAGGAAAAGTTGCCTTTCTGTCTACCTGGCCTGAGCTTTGCTAATTCCTGACTTGGGTCTGGGTCTAAGCAACATGCTTGTGGCCTTATCCTTCATTTGAGTTTCAGCAGACTGATATTAGATTTAGCCACTGTCTGATTGCTGGGAAGCTCTGTTCATTCAGAGTAGCAGAACTGTAGGGTGTCCTTTGGTCTGGGATTCTAGCTCTATTGCAGGCTTCAGAGCAGGCCAGAGGTTGAAACTGAGATGCTGCTCTACTTCTTCAGTTGACGCCACATAAATGCTGCTTGCTTGTGAACTTGTTCCTGTGGGCTGTGGGCATGCAACTATACCTCACTCTAGAATGCCACTCCAGGATACGGGTCCTTCTCACTTAGGCCTAGACCCTATAACCAGGAACTGAGATGTGAGCAACAAAGTAGCCAGTTGGCACAAGTTTAGTTACCTCTCCACTCTTCTTGCCCTCATGCACAGCTCCCTTCTGGGCTGGAATGCCTTGTGAGGTCTTTCCTGACCAGATCCCATTCCCAGTGTCCACGGACCTCTATCTCTCTCCTTATGTTGACCAGGGGTGGAAAAATGACCCACTGTTGGGTTTTTTTCCCACTGGATTTCCTAATCAGGACTTGGTCTGGTGTATTTTTTTGAAGTCTGGAAGATTTATGGGGTTGACTTAGGTTGTACTGCTACTCTATCATCTTGTCTCCACCATCCTATATATATAATTGTAAATGTACCTGTCTTCCTCATTAGAATGTATGATCCTTACTTGTGAGTAGGTATTACTTCATTCATTGTACTTCTATCCCCAACACTGATCACATAATGGGTATTGATTGTTATCTTATCAACCATAGTGGCTAGCCCAACACCAGGTTAGCCCAACAAAAGAAATGTAACTTAATATGACTGATTACTGTACTGATTCCTGCCTGGAGTTCCCCATTTCTGAAATGAAGGTAGGCAACTTGATTCTCATATCTCTTCTTTTTTTCCCAATGGAAACGTTAAAAAGGCTATATTGACATCCACTTTGCTATTGCACCCTAAAGATAATTGGATCTTTTCATATGACCTGCAGCTGACATCTCCTATATGCGTCGTCTCCTCCATTAGAATGTGAACTTGTAGGGGCAGCTAGGTGGCACAATGGCCCTGGAGTCAGGAGAACCTGAATTCAAATCTGGCCTCGGACACTTGCCACTTACTAGTATGACCCTGGGAAAGTCACTTAACCCTGATTGCCTCACACACACACACACACACAAATAAATAAATAAAAGAATGGGAACTCCTTGAGAGCAGAGACTCACTTTTCAGCACAGTGCTTTGTACATAAATGCTTTTTCTTTCATTCATTCATTGTTAGGAGCAAAGTTTAGACATCATAATTTCTTAGCGTCCACTAAATTTTTTAAACAGACTTGCATGTAGTGTCATAGGATGGTTTACAAAATTATTAAGTATAAAAAGCATCATTTGATGGTAGAAACATTGGTATAACCTGGAGCTAATGATATGTTCAAAATTATGTTGAGTAAAGAATAAACAAAGTATTTTGGGGTTGTTCCACTTGCAGATAACATGGAGAAGAGATTTAGCAATATATCTGAAGACTTTTTCAGTATATTAATTGAAAAATTAAGATCTTCCTTTTTTTAGGATAAGTAGATGAAATGACAGATGAAGTTTAGTATTTGTTAACTTGTAAATGCTTGATATTAAGAATGATGTAGAGGAAGATTTCTTCCCTTGAAAACCTACTGATGCAATGTCTCCATGATGATAGAGAGATTTTCAATATAACCAACAGATTTAAAAAATTAAAGTGATAGATACAATTTAGGAGAAATGTAATGGATTTTTCACAGAAGGAGGTCAGTATTAGGGCAATCCAGTAATCAACAAGCATTTATTAAGTAACTAATATTTGTAAAGCACTATGTTAGGTGCTAGTGATACAAGGACAAATGAAAGAGTTCCTGCTCTCATGGAGTCTACATTCTACTGGGGGACAAAACACACACATACACACACACCTACTCATGTATACAATGCATATGTGTGTGTGTGTGTGTGTGTGTGTGTATAATATAAAGTTGTTTAGGGAGGCTGGCTTGTAGATTATGGGATATATGAGGCTAGAAAGGTAGGTAAGGGATAGGTTATAAAGGGCTTTCAAAGTAAAACAAAGGAGTTAGTTTTATTCTAGAGGTCATAGGGAGATATTAGAGTTTATTGAGTTTGGGGAGTGCCAAGTTCAGACGTACGGTTAAGAAAAATCACTTTAGGCAGGTATATGGAAGATGAATTGAAAGTAGGGAGAAACTTGAGGCAGGGACACCAATAAAAAGGTCACTGCAACAACTCAGGAAAGAGGGCCTGAACCCAGCTGGTGGTTTTATGAGTAGTGAGAAAAGGACAGATGTGACAGTTATTTAAGAAGTAGAAATGCAGGTCTATAAGCAGTAGTTTAAAATGTGGGCACACATATTACATGCTTCACATAGAATCACATGTATTAAGAAGGTGCTTCATACAGGTTTTTAAATTGTTGCAAGAGAAATCAACTTTGTAAAAAACAGTTTATGAAAAGGAAGGCTCTTTGCAAAATCACATGACCATATAGGGACAGAGCAGTAGACACTTCCAAGCTACAGTACAACAGGCTAGATTTCTCATACCAAAAAAACTTCAAAGGATTTTTGAGTTCAAAAAGAAATTGCCATTTTTCTAAGTGATAATAATAAAAAGAAGCAAATTTATTTTGTAACCAAAATTTCCTGGGGCCGCTAGGTGGTGCAGTGAATAGGCTACTCGCCCTGGAATCAGGAGGATCTAAATTCAAATCTGACCTCAGACACTTAGTGGTTACTAGCCGTGTGATCTTGGACAAGTCACTTAACTCCAATTGTCCTGTCTTCCCTCATCCAAAAAGCAAAAAACAAACAAACAAACAAACAAAAATTCCTCCTGAAATTTAAGTAGTTGGCGGGTATTTTTTTTTTTTAGAAAATATAGTATTCTAAATAAATCAATGCATGGTTCTCAAATTTTTACTGTTATTCAGAGAGATTAAGCAATTATAATTATAAAATATTTTCAAATTATAAAATGATTTATACTTCACATGAAATAGAAGGAAAGATTTTATTATTAATAACTTGATGAATCTAGAATAGCAACAAGGAACATACTTGCCATGAACAAATTACTTTATCTTGGCAAGAATAATCAACCGACATCTTATGACAGTGTTATGAAAGAAGCATTTGAACCTGAAAATCTCAAAGGTTTACAAGTGGATAATTCTCTGACACAGAATTATACAAACACTAGTGACAGAAATGAGAGAAAGAAATTAAAGGCATAATAAACAAGAGGAGGAAAAAATGTTTATATTTGGTAATAAAATAACATGATTGTTAATTTAGAAAATCCTAGAGAATCTGCAAAGAAAGTGGTAACTTGAGACATTTAACAAGCTTCACTAAAGTAGCAGGATACAAAATAAACCCACAAAAATCAATAGCAATTCCATATAGTAACAATAAAATTAAAGAAAGGAAAATAGAAAAGGAAATTCTATTAAAAGCAAGTACAAAATACAGAAAATATCTGGGAGTCAACCTACTAAGACATGCATGCCCAAAACTTGTACAGATATGATGCTAAAGAAATAAATAACAACTTAAATAGTTGGAAATATGTTATTCAGTGCTCGTGGATGAACTATGCCACTATAATTTGGAAGAACAAAAGGTCCAGAAACTAAAGGGAAATAATGGGAATGAAGGGAGGAACAACACTTTTACATTTCAAATTATGCCGTAAGGCAATAATCATGAAATTATTTGGTTAAATAGTTTGTTTAAAATTTGGTTAAAAAATAGAAAAGAAGATATTTGGAAAGCACTAGAGAAGGAAGAATCAGAAACAACTCCATAACCTAATATCTTAAAAACTGAGAACAAGCCACTTGGGAGAACATTTACTTATAGGACAAAATTGCTAGGAAAATTCAAAACGCAGCTTATCAGAGATTAGGTTTAGACCAACACTTTCACAATATGCTACAACAAGCTGCAAGTGGTTACATCTCCTAGATATTATGAGTCATGTTATATTAAAAAAAATTAGAAAAGAACCATATCATCATTGACAGCTATGGCTAGGAGGAGAATTCTTAACCAAACAAGGGATACAGATGATTCCAAAAGATAAAACAGATAATTTTAATTGCATTAAATTGAAATACTTTTGCTCTAACAGTCATTCAATAAAAATTTATTAAGCACCCACTATGTATGTCCTAGATACTATACCAAACTCTGGGGAGAAAAAAAAAGGCAAGAGTCTGCTCTCAAGAATCACTCAGTCTAAAGTAGGGGACAACATGAATGAATGCATGAATCAAGCAGGCAAGCATGGATCAAACACTGTGCAAAGCTCTGTGATAGGTACTGAAAAGACAAAGAGAAAAGTAGAAGACTTCTTCCTCTCAGGAGTACATATTCTAATGTGGGAAGTTTTCCAGGAAAGTTTTCAGCTACAAGTCAGAAGAGAAAGTCGTATGGTACTTACAGTGCAGTGGGCAAAGCAGATGTCAGTGCTTCTTCTTTAGTGTCATTTTGACTGATAAAATCATATCAGTGTCTAATGTAGAACCATCTGATGGGATCAAGAACTCTAGTGGCAAAGAACTTTTCTCTCTGGCTCTTCAGCAGCTGTGGCTGCAGCATTTGCAATACCAGGTGTCAGGCTCTGTCTCTATAGGTGTTGCTTCCCAGAATGATGACTAAACTGGGCTGGAAGCATTTCTCAGTTATGGATCCCAGATGACAACAGATAATGTTTAAATCATTTGCAGGGTATGTGACTTTGACCGAAGTCTGTAAGAGGAAGGTAAAAGCCTACAAACTACTCAGATGTTAGCCAGTAAGACTATACACACGTAAGTAGCAAAACCTACCAATGGTTATAGCTACTCAAAAAATAATGGTGATATTTAGAGATGATTTCTGAGGCATGTGTGTGAACTAACATCCTTTCAACACTGGAGTTCCAAACACACGAAAAAGAGAACAGAACCATCTATAGCCCTAATCTTCTCCCTTTCCCCACCGTCCTCAGGTGATATACTAGTTCAATATACCATTTTTGGCCCATGTATGATTATATGCCAAGAAATATGACATTACCATACTATCTCTTTTTCTGTAGAATGAAGGATTTAGACTAGATGACCATTAAGTTCATTCAGAAAAAAGAAACTGAGGCTTATAGAGCAGTAAAGTGATTTGGCTAAAATCACATAGGTAGTGAATGGCAGAATCCGTAATCAAACCCAGGTCCTTAAGGCTAAAAATGGTGTTCTCTTTTCACTGCACCATGTTGCCTCCTTTAAAAGTATGAAATGCATAACTAATGTGCCATTAGATATTTGTATATTTTTCTCATTATCATTTTACAAATAATATCACGGGGACAAATGGAATATATAGTTTAACAACTTGCAGATTACAGTTCCAAAACATTTTCCAGACTAACTGGAAGAATTCAATTTTGTTTTTTAGTGGAAAATGTTATGAAGAAAAAAATGCTTATTTTACATAAATTGATTTCTACAGTATTCTCTGCTGGAAGAATATTTTTAATCTGAATTTACTGACTGTGATGTTTTTTTTATAATAGACATTTGTCAATATGTCAAAGACCTATGATTTTAATGGTATGGGAACTGCCTCCTCTGAATGCACATCACAATACATTATAAATTATGTCTCAGTTGCCCAAGGCATAAGATTTTTAAAAAATATTTTATGTTACATATTATTTTCAGACCTGTGATTTTTACCAATGTAGGGAGTTTCCTGATGAAGCAACTCTGTCTACCAATGCAGACTATCAATTTCCTCCACAATTTGCTGTCTTAGAGAGTTGCCTAGGGTACTGAGAAGTTATATGACTTGGCCAGAATCACAGATATGTCAGAAATGGACTATGAACCTAGGCTGTAGTGATGCTAACACTGGCTCTCCATCCACTCTACCATACTGCTTCTCTAAATTGTAACAAAGCAACAAAATGGTATTTTAGTACTTTGTAGAGAATGCTAGACACATACTACTTTCCTCCTTTACAAGTACTCTATTCTTTATAGAAAGAATCTTTACAAAAGTGATTAACCAAATTATTTCTCTAACAAATTTACCACATTTTCTCTCTCTTGATTCTTCTCATCCCCTATAAAGACAAGCATAAATAATATACCTTCCTTCTATATAACTTGATTTTCTTGCTAATAGGAAAAACCTATGTTCAATGTCCCCTTTTCAATGATTCTAGTTTTAATCTTTGATTTTATGATTTGCCTTTCCACTCTCTACTCTCTTCCCCTTGGAGACTGTATCTACTCCAGTGTCTTCAAATCAATTAAAATTTTTTTAGCCCCCAATATACTTATTTCAAAATTTTGGTTACAAACACTTCATCTTAAAATCTAAGTAGGGCTCTTTTCTAAAGGTCACCACTAGGGGGAGGTTTTACATATGCTATGAATTTCATTACTTCTCTAGAGTGGGCACTCACACCATAAGAATGGAGTTTCCAAATAAGAAATTGTGCTAACATATATATATATTCCTAACTTCTAAGGATATCTAAAATAGCATCTAAGTGAGTATTCCAGCGCTGTTAAGTATTACTGGAAGCAGCCACAAAATTATACTGAGCCAGAAGATTATAAATTCATGTTCTCTAGCCACAGGTGTGACTTCTGCTTCTAAGCAAATCTTTTATTCAGCTCTTACAAAAAGCCTCTAACAATCTCAAGTAACCTTCTTACCAAGACCACCAACTGTCCCTTCATCCCATATCCATAGGAGGTAGAGTAAATTGAGGGTCCCACAAAGCCAGAGTAAAAAAATTCAAATCTACAAAGAAATTGGAAACAGAGAAAAATAGTGGATTATGCCAATTATAGGCATATACACGTATTATCCCTCAACTCTCTTAAGGTTGCAATTTAAAATAGTCCAGATCTATTTTATCACATCTTTTGTGGGATTGGTCCAAATCACAATAGTAAGGTCAACTGGTTGAAGAAATCTTAAACAAAGACTCTCCAATAAACAGCTGAGAAGTGTGCCATGCACACCAATAATACTAGGAAGATTATATTTCTGAATTCTGAGTGAGACCCCAGGCTTGAACCATGGGGTCATAATTTTTAACCATTTTGGATTCTGCAAATGTGCTATACTGCCAAGAATCTATATTTTCTATAGGACTATTAACTATTATTGTTCATTCCTACTACAAGAGAGATAGAAGGAATCTAGTTATTAGAAAAGGGGAAGGTTTCTGGGAAGTAAATGTGCTCTATAACTCCATTTACACCTAAACTTTCTCTTTCTTCAATATCTGAAGAACCACAAAATAAAAGAATTCAACTCAGGAACTATAAGAACACAATTACAAAACACTTTTGGCACAAATAAAGTCAGATCTAAACAACTGTAAAAACAGTAATTTCTCATAGGTAGGCTGAGCCAATACAATAAAGATGACAATTCTATCTAAACTGATTTGCTTATTTAGTGCCATGACAATCAAACTACCAAAAATTATTTTGTAGAGCTAGAAAAAAATCATAACAGGCATAAAAATCATAAAGAAAGGTCAAGAATATAATGGGAATTAATAAAAACAAATGTGAAGGAAGGTAGCTTAGTCGTACCAGATCTCAAACTATATTATAAAACAGTAATCATCAAAACTATACAGTACCAAGATATAAAGTGGTAGATGAGAAATAGATTAGGTACACAAGGCTCAGTAGTAAATGACCATAGTAATCCAGTGTTTGATAAACCCAAAGACCTCTGCTTTGGGGACAAGAACTCATTACTTGACAAAAACTTCTGGGAAAAATGGAAAACAGTAGGGCAGAAACTAGGTATAGTTGAATATCTTACATCATATACCAAGATGAGATCAAAATGGATACATGATTTAAACATGAAGGGTGATACCACAATCAAATTAGGAAAACAAGGAATAGTTTACCTATCAGGTTTATGAAGAAGGGAAGAATGTATGACCAAACAAGATAGAGAGTGTTACCAGATGTAAAATGCACAATTTTGATTATATTAAATTTAAAAGTTTCTGCATAAACAAAACCAATGCAACCAAGACCAGAAGGAAAAAGGAAAACTGGGGAATATTTCTATAGTAAGTTATCTCTGATAAAGGCTTCATTTCTCAAATATATAGAGAACAGACTTAAATTGAAAATACAAGTCATTCCCCAATTGATATATTGTCAAAGGATATGAACAGGCAATTATCAGACAAAGAAATAAAAAGCCATCTAAAGTCATAAGGAAAAAATGCTCTACATCACTATTGAGTAGTGCACACCTTAGTGCACTATTAAGTAAAAATTAAAACAACTCTGAGATACCATCTCCCATTTATCAGATTAGCTAATATGACAGAAAAGAAAAATAAATGCTAGAGAGGATGTAGGAAAAAGCACTGTGAGTGGACTTGTAAACTAGTGGGACTATTTTGGAGAGCAATTTGGAACTTTACCCAAAGGACTATAAAACTATGCACACCCTTTGATCCAGTAATACTACCACTAGGTCTGTATCCCAAAGAGATTTTAAAAAGGGGGAGGGGGAAGATAGAATTTATTTGTATAGAAATATCTATAGCAGCTCTTTTTGTAGTGGCAAAGAATTGGAAATTGAGGGGATCCTTATCAGCTGGAGAATGGCTGAAGAAGTTGTGATATATGAATGTAATGGAATACTATTGTACTATAAGAAATGATGAGCAGGTAGACTTCAGAAAAACCTGGAAAGACTTATATGAACTGATGCAGAATGGAAATGAGTAGAACCAGGAGGACCTTGTATGCGGTAATAGCCACACTGTGCAATGGCTGACCTTGACAGACTTAGCGTATCTCAGCAATGCAAGGATCTAAGACAAATCCAAAAGACTAACAATGGAAAATGCTAGCCACATTAAGAGAAAGAACTTTGGAGTCTGAATACAGATGGATGCATCTATTTGCTCTCCTTTTCTTCTGCTGTTTTGTTTTGTTTCTTCTTTCTCATGGCTGCTCCCATTAGTTCTAACTTCTTTACATCGTGATTAATGTAAAAATGTTTAATATGAAAGTATAAGTAAAGCCTATATCAGATTCCATGCCATCTTGGGGTCGGGAGAGGATAGGATGGAAGAGAAAACTCAAAATCTTATGGAAGTGAATTGTTAAAAACTAAAAAAAAAAAAAATAAGTTAATTATTTAAGAAATAAAAAAGAAAAGAGTTTATGACCTGAAAGAGCTTATGTTCTAAAAGGGGAAGATATCAAATGAGTGATGAGAAGGGAAGAGTGTTTTGTTCTGATAAAGTAGAAAAGGTAGTGGCAGGCAGATGGTGAGATGTCTTGGATGAACTGGATGTGAAAAAAGTACAGTCTGGTGTCTATAGTCAGTCAGCAAATGGATTAGGCTAAGTGGGTTTGTTTGCACACGTTAAGTTACCAATAACCTGGGTTATGAATCAAATGTAAAAGCTCCGAATATAAGTAGACTGGAATCCCCAGTAGACCTGGGCCTAGGGTATATACCACTTGTGAAGAAATTAAGTGGTACAGTAGATACAGCGCTAAGTCTAGACTCACAAAGACTGAGATCTTACTAGCTGGGTTACCTTGGGTAAGTCATTTAACTTCTATTTGCCTCAGTTTACTCAACTGCAAAATGGGGATAATGATGGCTCCTATGTCACAGGATTGTTGTGAGGATCAAATGAGATCATATTTGTAAAGCACTTAGCACAGTGCTTGGCACATAGTAAGCGTCATATAAATGCTTATTCCCTCTACTTCCCTTCTCCAGTAAACACAATCAACCTGCAGTTTTTAATGGCAAACCTGAAAGGGTTTCATTTAATTAAAAAAAATAAACAAAACACTAAACAGGAACAAGGCAAAGAAAACTAGCCAATGGACAATGCCAGTCCATTCATCAGTAATCTCCATGTGCCTGGCACTATAACCTCCCTTCTCTCCTCTGACACTGCCACCTCTCTTGTCCTGGCCTTTATCACCTCACACCTGGACTACAATGACTGCTTGCTTGGTCAGTCTGTCTGCCTCAAATTTTTCCCCATTCCACTCTATCCTTCATTCAGCTGCTAAAGTGATTTTCCTAAAGCACAGGTCCAATCATGCCACCCTACCCCTCACCCCTTCCATTATATAAATTCCAGTGGTTTCTTATTCCATCCAGGATTTTTTTACTGGCTGCTGGTAACTGTAAATGTCAATCTCACTGGTACCAAATCTAAGAAGCATAGCGCTAGCGGAATAAAAAGGATGAATAAAGAGAAAGAAATAGGGAGAACACAGAAGAAAACAGCAACACTCCCCTTCCCCATCATATATTTTTATACTCCTGACCCTGTCCTTATAGCAGCAGAGACTGGAAGTAGAAATAAGTTTGTCAAAAAGCATACCACAGGCGGGGAGCCAAGATGGCGGCGTAGAAAGAGCAGAGCACCGCAGCTCCCACACAACCACCCTTAAAACTCATAAAATGTGACTCTAAACAGATTTTCAAGCTCCAAAACTCTCCAAAATACAGAAAACACATCTGTTGCTGCAGGCAGCTCAGCAGGTGGGGCTCTTCGCAACAGTCTGGGAGTGGGGACAGCCCAGGCTGAAACCCTGGCCTGGACAGGCCCCAGGGCATCAGGCAGACCCAAGTCTATAGGAGAGCAGATCGGCTGCACTGGAGGCAGAGTTACAACATTTATTAGGCCAGAAGAAAAAAAGGCTAAGAGAAAGGTCAGTGGATTTTGCTAAATTTGGGGGAGAAGAGTGGTCCAGCCAAACTGCTCCCAGGGCAAGGAAGCAGCCAGAGGCGGTTGTGGCAGCAGGAACAGCTGAAAGCAGCAGCAGCCTCCACTGGGCTGCTTCAGAGCCCCCGGCATGCAGACAGCAGGGGGGCTGAGGCTATCAATCAGGGCCAAGGGATCTTGCGTTGAGCGGCCTGGATCTGGATCATGGTCTTGAGTGGTGTCCTGGGGTGTGCTTTCAGTGAGCCAAAGCTGGGGGGGGGGCTGCAGCACCTCACTAATAGCTCCAGCAGCTGTGAAGGTCCCAGCAATTTGGGACAGAGCTTTCCCCCTCCAGGAAGCAGAGTTCCACAGAGCTAAAAAACCAAGCAATTAATAGACTGGCCAACATGAGGAAAAGGAAGCAAAATAAGAACAGCAATAAAACTCTAGAATCTCTTTTTGTGGACAAAA
>CM053598.1:157178467-157209365 GCA_028646575.1 Pseudocheirus occidentalis | reverse complement strand
AAAAAAAGGCAGTCGATGGGCTCATCTCAGCAATGCAAGGCCATAAGACAACTCCAAAGGACTCATGATGGAAAAGACTATCCAGAGAAAGAATTACGGAGTTTGAATGTAGACTGAAAGCAAACTACTTTCTCTCTCTCTTTTTTGTTTTGCTTTGTTTCTTCTTCCTTGTTATTCATTGCATTGATTATAAGTCTTCTTTACAACTTGACTAATGTTTAATGTGAAGATATATGGAGAACCTATATTGGATTGCATGCTGCCATGGGGTAGGAGGAGGGGGAAAAGGGGAGGAGAGAACATTAGAACTCAAAAACATGTGGAAGTGAATGTTGTAACTAATAGTAAATAAATTTCTTTTTTGTCCTTTTGGAGGGGGGAAGGCAGGGCAATTGGGGTTAAGTGACTTGCCCAGGGTCACACAGCTAGTAAGGGTTAAGTGTCTGAGGTAGGATTTGAATTCAGGTCCTCCTAACTCCAGGGCTGGTGTTCTATTCACTGCGCCACCTAGCTGCCCCAGTAAATTTTTAAAAAATGTATACGCACACACACACACACAAAATCAAAGGAACAGACTTTATTTCTGTATCCTTTATCTAAAAGATGAAAAAAAAAAGGCAGTCTAAATCAGAGGGCATGGGGAGCCCAAATGGTTGCCACAGTAAAAACTGAATGTAGATTATAGTTTTCAAACACCCAGCTAAAGTTATTGAGCAGGAGATATAGAAACTAAGACTTCTACTCAAATAGTATAAAATAAAAACTAATAAAGACTTAGTTGGCTGTAAAACTGATGGTGAAGGAAAATAATCCTATTAAATAGGTCTCGCATATAAGTGTCATTATATTAAAGCAGGAGTTCTTATCTTTTTTTGTGTCATGGACCCCTTTAGCAGTCTGGTAAAGATGATGTGCTCCTTCTCAGAATAATATTTTTAAGTACACAAAATGAAATACATAGGATTACAAGAGGAACTAATTATATTTAAATAAACATGTAATTCTTTTCCCATCTAAGTTCATGGACTCCCTGAAATCTATCCATGTAGAGGTTCACAAATCCTAAGTCAAGAACCTTTGCATTAAAGTATGATCATATCACCATATAACTGTTCCTTCTTCCTGTTTCACCACGAAACAACAGAGGACAGAAGAAAGCCAAAGGGATTACAGCAAAGCCTTCTAGCTAACCAGAAATACTAAGAAATCAAATTAAGGCTCCATTCTCATTAACTCTACATTCCTAACCACAATAAATCTATATGATGAAGAGGAGATTCTGGAATCATACTTGGAACTAAACACTTGGAGGTAGGAGAATGAAAGAGATGAAGGAAAGTTTCAGGGAGGAGGTAGCATTTGCACTGAGCCTATAAAGATATTATTTAAAGAAGGGAAATCAACCACAGAGGTACGGATGTGGGAAAGCACTAGAATCATTCAGGTAACAGTGATTAGTTCATTTCATCTGAAGCAAAGATTATATGAAAGGAGAAAAGGCTATAACCAGATATTTTGGAGCTTTGAATACCAGGCTAAGGACTTTGGATTTCAGGTTGGTAAAGCAATGGATATCTACTCAAAGGTTTTTAAGGTGACATGATCAAACCTTAAGAAAGCAAATCTGGCAACTAAGTATTGGATATGATTATAGCAGTGAAAGACTATAGATAAGGAAACCAGTTAGGCTAAAAGAGGTAGTAATAAGGGTTGAACTAGATTAGTGACGGAAGAAATGGATATAAGAATCCTGACTTTATCGCTATATTATGTATAGCACAGTACAGTAATTGTTCATAAATTACATCCCTGAAGTATCAAGAAAAAGTTAAGCTCTTTTTACTTAAGGCAGAAAAGTATGTATTAGATTTTTAAAATATTATAATGGTATAAGTTCAGGAATTTAAAGAAATAACCATTGGTTGTCTAGGAAGTCAAACCACATTTAGAGATTATACTCGATAATTATTGTTACTGTATTATTACCGTTAATAAAGTGAAAAATAAAAGTATTTTCATATTATTATAGAAACATACTATCTTCCAGGCAAATTAGACTTGTTCTTATCCCAATCCTTCTCTATTACCAAATCTGTATCTTTTTAAATATATACCACATCAATCAATCAAGCACTTATTAAACCTACTACATGATATTACATATGTGTGTGTCTTTGATCATGCTTTCCTTCATATTAAAACATACTCTTTTCTCAATTCCACAAAGTAAAATAAAATGTCTCCATCTTTCTTTTAGATGCAAGTGCCATATACTCCATGAAGCTTTCCCTTAAACTCCTAGCTAAAAGTGAATTCAATTTCTCGCAGGACTGTGACCAGACCTCTATCTTACACGTAATCATATTTTGCCTTACATTAGTCACTTGTGCATATGTCTTATCTCCTCTACTAGACTACAAGCTCCTTGAGGACAGGGTATACATCTTATTTTATCTTTATATCCTCAACAGAAACATAGTATCTTTTACAGAGAAGGTACTTAATATTTGATGACTAGTATTTATGCTGTTTGTCTCAGATTTGTGACTCTATAAGTTCTACCACCAAATAAAAAAGCAGAATCACCATAAAAAGTTCATCTGTTAAAAACAAGTCTTGTTATTATTACTTACAGGTAGGAAGATCATCAGCTTTTGCAAGGTCATTCTCTTCTATTCCAGGCATGCCTGCATCGCCAGCTCGTTTAATTTGTTCTGCCCAAGAAATGACAAAAATATATTTCTGTATTTTTCCAAAGTAAATTAAAAACATGTGAGGGGAAAGCAACATTTTTCCATCTAATGAACAATTTTTATCTACTTGTATTCTGGATCACCACTCCCTGGAACAAGAAAAGTTCTAAATCCTAGATCCATTTACTTTTTCCCATCTATTAATCAAAGGAATATTTAATTTTTTATAACTTAGGGGGAAGAGAAGGATATGATTTTGACATAATACTGAAAACTTTACAAGCAGAGTGGCACACTGGGCAGAATAAAGCTATGAAATCAGAATCATCTGGGTCCAAGTTCTACCCCTGACATAAACTAGTTATATCAACACTAGTAACATATGTGTGTATGTGTGTACATACATATACATATTTTGACACAAACGTACCTGTATACCCAAACACACACACACACACACACACACACACACACACACACACACACAGGTGCTCACGCGCACACTATGGATCACCTGAAATTGATCTGAGATAATTAAATTAACTTTATAAATTTGAAGGGAAGATTTACAAACAGAAAGAAAAAAAATGCCATTGACATATTTTTAAAATACCTTTCCCATGTGGAAAGTGATTACTTGAGGGTTTCTCATTCTTATCTGCAGCATTCTCAACTTCACCTGGAATATTTTTGGGTACTTCCTGATCTTTTGTATCCAACTCAATTACATTGTTCTGCTGAGTCTTTAGGGCTTCTTGCTGTTGAAAAATACAGATTTGGCAAAAGGAAATATTTTTCAATTCAAAATATTACATGCTTGTTTACTTCTTATACATTCAGAAACAATTAACCTTTCATATATATATGTATACATATACACACACACATATATGTAGGTATATGCTAACATTTCAACCCTATATATAAGAAAGTGTTACAGAAGATATATTGTTTTATATTGGATGGAATAGGGACTCACAAAACTGTGTTCGAACCCTGGCTTTGACATCTGTATGACCACAAAGAAATCAAAGAACTATTTAGTCTGTTTCCTCATCTGTAAAAAATGTATACATGTTGGGTATGTTGGGGGAGGGGGATAAGGAAATGAATAATACTTAAACTACCATCTGCTTAGGATTGTGAGGAAAATATTCTGTAAACTTTAAAGCACTACATAAAGGTGAATTATTGTTATTGTTTAGTAATAGGAAGTCATAAAAGAATAACAAAGTTATGTTTTGAAGCTTCAATGACAATAAATAGCCTAAAATGTTAGGCTTATCTAATTATCCAATTAAACATGTTAATGAGAAAAATATATTTCCTTGTATAGCTATTTTTGTAAAAAAAATTCTTTTAATGTATGTCACATTGTTGGAATCAATAAGTAATGATAAAAAAACATTCTTTGTCACTATTAATAGAAGCTAGAACAATGAGCACAGCTGTTCACCTACCATTACTATCTATATAACCACTTTGTGTTTCTGACAATAGTATCTATCATTTCCCAGCAAATTCTAACCTTGCACATATGTATATTTAGAGAGAAAGATATATATGCATATACATACACACATATACACTTTGTTACTTTGTGATTTCCTATTACAATGCACCTTAAAACCACACTAAGACTTTTGGGACAACTTATGTACATGTGTATCTCCTTTCCTCATCTCTATCTGTAGATGCCATTATCTGGAGATAGTGTACATTAAGGTACAAAACATTTTCAGACACAATGCTTTGACTGGATTATAACCTGTGACACTTCTCATAATAGAATTATAAATTTTTTGAAGTACTTTCTTTTTCTTTCATCGTCTACTCAAATAGGTTTAAATATACAATCAAACTTCATTAATAATTTTCCTTACAGGAGACAAAATCATTTTTAATAAAAGGATGCTACCTTCTATGCTAAATCTTTTTGCCAGATAGAGGATGATTTTATGGAAGCAGATAATTTCAGATAAGCTTGACACTATGTCACCCTAAAGAACAGTTTGACAAGTTTGACAGTTTGTTTCCACAAGGTAAATTTACTGTAGGTAGGAACCTACTTTAATATACATATTATCATAAAGTCTAATTCTACATAATGAGACCATTTCTAGGTTCCAGTTTTTTACTCCTAACAACTTACTCATTGCTTTCCTGATGAAAACATAATTATAAATTCCATTCAATTTTTTTCTACTTAAAAAAATCAAAAGCAAATAGACATAGTCAGATATGCCTGTCCACTAACAATCAGAATATTAACAAAGATCTTCCCTAAATACAGGAAGAATTCTGATGCCTCACTGGGGCATGGTCAGAACCAGGGATATGCTAACACAGCACAATCTCTGGCAGGTTACATACACCAAGCTGGAAGGGCTTTGGGTGGGGTACTATACCAGCTAACTTGAGGGAGGTTTATCACCAGGCTGACTATAGGAAGACAAAATTTTTGGTCATAGTAATTCTTCAAACTTATCAACCAGGCCATAGGAGAAGAACTGGAATCTGCACAGGTAGAAGGAATATTGACCCTGATAAAAATCCAGATTTATCATTAATAAAAAGTCTCATTATCATATGATTGGTGTTGAATATTTTTTTTTGGCTCCAGAAACTCATGAAAGTGTCTACCAAGAAATCGAAGGTATTGGATCTACACTGATGGAGTAAGATCATACACAGAAAACAAAGGTCCTTGTGTTACTGAAAAATATCAACTATCAAAGTATATTTTGGTCTTCAGGTATACTATGTATAATACTAATGTCAGAGTATAAAATGTAAAATATTCTCAATAAAATGTAACATTTCCTGCTCCTTCTCATCCTTACCTCAATACTGCACTGGTAACTATGAAGTGGATGGAGAGGAAAGAGAGCTTATTTACTTCTAAGCACCCTTTCCTGGGGAATCAGGAATTGCTGGTAAGAAGATTGGTGACTATAATGAATCTTTAAAATGAAAAGGATGGACTAGATGACTTCTAAGATTGCTTTCATATTCAAAATTCTAGAATTCTAATTTCCTATTTGTGATTAGATACTTTTGTACTAGGTAGAAAGAAAGTGTTTGAATATGATAAATTGTCCATTCTCTGCAAAACCCTAAAAACAAATGCTCATCAGGTACTGGAGGTCAATCTCTAAAGTGAATAAATTGTGCAACTAAATATCCTGGTACCCATAATTTTGCTGTATTCAGCTAATGTTGAGCCAAATCCATCATTCAAACAACATGTAACTCAACAACCATTTATTAAGCACTTTACTATGTGTAAGACACTGATTTAAGGCATTTGGATACTTCAACAAACAAGTAAGGAATGAAAGAGAGGAAGGGAAGTTTTTTAAATGCCTGATCCCTAACCCTAACCTTACCTCTTTCCCCAAATTAACCAAAACTGCTTCTAGTAGTTTTTGCTTAATTCTAAAATAAGCCTGATGATTATTAAATACTGAACTATTCCTCAAATTTCTTTAAAAAATGGCTCATATTCAGTAGAACATTATTCAGCATGTAACCTGGCAAATATAGCAAAGAAAAAATATTTTTAAAAACTTAAAAGGAAATTTAAGCTAACAGTGAATTTTAAAACCTTTAGACAACTGTAGCCACGTAAACATTCAATCTACCTGGTAATTTACGGTGTCACTATAAAATTGATGTCTGAATTTCCCAAGTTTTAAACAAAATAATATACTTCAATAAGAGAAAATACTTAGAAATGATTTACCTTTTGTTCTTGCAAAAACTGATCTGCTAACTTTTTAATATTTTCTTCATGTTGTGCTCTTAGTTCCTTGATCTGTTGCCCACACTGAAAACTAAAATGGAAACAATCATTCTTTCTTGTTACACTGACTTCCTCTCCAAGTTGCCTAGAAGTGGGCACACATTTGAAAAGGTGTGTATGGTTCAGCATGGCAACAGAAATGCAGAAAGCTAGGAGTCAGTAAGAAAAGTATCAGTTAACAAGTCACCAAAAAAGCAGACTTTAGAAAGAGGGAAGTGTTCAGTATAATTTTGTACTGTACACAGTTTCTACAGCTAGCCTCATCATAAGAGAGAAAAAGATGGCAGCAAAAGAAACAAAATAACTACCACCATGAACCAGGAAAGGATGGGAACCACTAGCAAGAGATTTAATAGGGATTTTCAGGAGGTATTTGTCTAAGAGTTAGTACATGCTTTCATTTTTCTCAAGCCTGGTAATCTAGAAAAAAGTTCAAATTTAAGCAGAAGAATGGAGAGGAGGAAGGATGAGGAAGAAGAATGACCAGGGGGTAATATGAAGGGAAAATAGAATTGTTTTTACAGCAGCCTATCATCTAATGAGAAAATTCTTGCATTTGTGGACTTGAGTCTGGGCTATGGAGGTATATGTGCAGGTATATGTAGGGGCAAGAAGTCACAAGGTAGGAGCATAACAAGGTGGTTTTATTCTACTTTGCCTTCAACCACTGCTTTCACCTTCTCTTATTAGCTCACATGTAAGTTTTATGTACTAGCTTCCCTTTCAAAAGCGCATTTTTCCTTTTCTGTCTTAACCTTTGGTCCTCTACAGAGTCCTACTCCAATGCCTCATCTTGGCACAGGGATGACTCTGGGTTCTCCAATACTTTGCCAGCAGAATGCAAGCACTAGTAGGTTCCACAAAAGTGTAAAAGTATGGCAGTGGCATCTGACTCTTCGTTTTCTGAGGACCAGTCTAAATCCACATCCTTATTACCCAAGGGCTGGTCACTTAGTGATGAATTCTTAGTCCATGACAACCCACAAAATAAACACAAAATGGCCTACACGGCACTCTTCTATTTCTAAAATGATAGTAACAAAGTGGCAAAAAGGGGGATGGAGGATTCAACTGTCGAAAAACATTAATTTAACTGCTGTTGTTATAAATTGTGAGATCCTTGTCTAGTGACTAACGTGAATATGTAAGTATAGGAAATGAAACATACCAATCTTAATATTCTTATTAGAAGTAAAACTAATACTAATCAATCAAATAAGTTGCTAGAGATGAAAATGAAGTAGTTCTTGTCCTCAAGAAACTTAAAATGAGGAGGTAAAAGAAACTACAACTAAATGGGAAAAAATTGCTCCCCTTGGAAAGATGAGTCAATAAAGTGGGTTTTATCTTATGTTCAAGGGCAACAGGAGCCATCATTTCATGGGACATTTGATCACCTTGTATTACAATGTTCACAATGAGCATTTGCAAAAAGATTATAAAGATAATTGCAAATTATGCACTAACATCTACTTCAGAGAACAAGGAAGTAGAGAAATTCTCTAAGAATTAGATAAAAGCTTCCAAATTTAATCAACATATACTTTAATACAAAAATGTGTACTGAAGACAGTGAAAAATTTGTTGAAAAAGTGGTTTATAAGTAAATAAGGAAGGTTAAAGGCTCAAGGCTCATAGACTACATGTTCCATGCCTTTATCTCATGGATATATTTTTCAAACAAAGTCAGGAGTCACTGAGCAAGGGAAATCACAGATAATACTACAAAAATAGAAGGTGATTATATTCTGATAGAATATGATTGGTTACTGATGTGGGAGGCATTTCTTAATGAGCTATCTATGTATAGTCAAGAAGTGGACTTATTAGGGCAAAGATAAAAAATCAATATTTAATTAGAATAATAAAAATGAGAAGACATAATATATAAGTGAACCAACCCCAACCTGATCTATTTAAGCAAATTATGAGCACCAGAAAATAGGAAATGAATTTTAAAAACCAAATAGGCCTCAATACATGCTATCATTACTTCCTAAAGAAGTCTAACTGTTATAAATCATCTCTCCCAAAAGGAGATCAGAAGAGCCTAAAACTACCCCAGCCAGCACAAAATCTATCTTTCTGCAACTCAAAGTAATATGGCAGCCAATGGCAACTGGGCTCATTTGTAACATTTTATGGAAGAAGATAGTAGAAGACTATGAACAGCATCATCTCATAAAACTACAAGGAGCAGTGGAAGAAACAAAAGTTTGCAGAAAGCTTGGCAAGAGACTCAAGTATGCCAGATAGTCTCAGGAGCATCTATGAATGAAACTGGAAAGAAGACACCAAATAGACAAAAATTGGGAAAAAAATCATTAAAAATTTCTAAAATAATTTCCTCCATCAATGACAAGAAAGTTATCATATTTGTACACTAACATTACATTCCTGGTGTACTAAAATAAGGAAACAATTAAATGGGCCTAGCCTTTCCTGATCTCCCTAAATGCTAGAGCCTTTCCTCTGTTGGTTATCTCCAACTCCCATCTTGTTTATGTATAATTATTTTGCATGTTGTCTCCTCCATAGACAGTAAGCTCCTTGAGAGTAGTAAATGTCTTTTACCTTTCTTTGTATATCCAGGACTTAGATTATTGTTTGGCACGTAGAAAGCACTTTAAAAATGCGTACTCACTAAAGGAAAAAAAGCTGGAAAGAACAGCTATATTAGATCAAGTATATATAAAAGAGGTCTACGCTGGAGGCAACACATTTGAAGTTGTAGAAGAATCAATTCTCAAGCTTTAAAGCTTGAAAGAGGGAAGGATGCTAAATACTTGGTGAAAAAAGCATAAAATTTATTCTCTTTACAGAAAGGTTAACTGATTAAACTATCAATAACTGCCCTCCATATATGTCTATATTCACTTTTTTAAAAAAGTATTATGGGGGCAGCTAGGTGGAACAGTGAACAGAGCACTGGCCCTTGAGTCAGGAGGACCTGAGTTCAAATCCAGTCTCAGTCACTTGACACACTTACTAGCTGTGTGACCTTGGGTAAGTCACTTAACACCAATGGCCTTGCCTTCCCCCTAACCCCTCCAAAAAAGGAAAAGTAAGTAATATGAAATTAATTCATATATACACAAAAGGTATCCTGGAACAAACATATTAAAAAGGGACTAGAAAGTACTCTATAAATGACATTATATAGCAAGCCACATTTTTATAGAAACACAAATGACTAAAATGTATAGAAAACTTAAGATCCGACTATAAATGCTCTCTTCCAAAAAAGTACCTCTCATCCATATGTCAAAATTATACAATATTCTTTGGAAGTTGTAACAACAAAAAATATCTGTCCAACAACACTACTGTTTTATTAATATCAAAAAAGATATAAAAGGATGGGCGGCTAGGTGGTGCAGTGAATAAAGCACTGGCCCTGGAGTCTGAAGGACTGGAAGTTCAAATCCGGCCTCAGACACTTAACACTTACTAGCTGTGTGACCTTGGACAAGATAATTGCCATGCCCTCCCCCTCCAAAAAAAAAAAGCAAAAAAAAAAAAGCAAGAAAGAAAGATAAAATAAGACAAATATGTTTTCCCCCAAAGTACACATCACTGTCATGGAAGATGTCCAGTGCATAGCACAAGTAGAAGTGAGGCCCTCCATATGTTTCTGTTTGCAGATGGCATTGTACTAATTGCATCAATTCCTAGAATATAAACAGCTTTTAAATGGAATTTATAACCATTATTTAATCTAACTATCCACAGAGGAAAAACTAAGTGAATAAAAGATTTCTGTTTCCACAGTATAAAATTTAGCTGGAAAGATAGCCTATAAAGCTATAAAAAGTAGCTTTGGCTTATGAAATAATATTGTATCTGATGAATTAAAGTTGCAAATCACTCAAATGTCATAGTCTGGAGCTCAAAATCAAAGATCTGCATAGGAGATAAGGTGTAAAGGACATCATCGGAGAGATAAATGGTTAAAAAAGAAGTGGGCTAGTCAGGTAATGAGAGTGAGGGACAGCCTGCATGCTCCAAAGGTCACCATGTAATGTCACAGATTCTTCAAGAGGGCTACTAACACTTGGGGTAAATACCCTGTAGAAGATTTAAAGGAAGATATGAATGAGTCACACTGGATGACTCTTGGTGGATGGATTAAGATCTGCCACTGAAGGAAATACTCACATTTAGGAAATCATTGATCCAAAAGTAAATTTTTGCCAATTCCTATTTGTTAGGTTTGCTAATGGTTTTTTCCGACACATAAAGATATATGTGCTGTCTTTTCTGAAGGATTTGGCATCTAAAGGATTCTGTTAAAATTCCTGGGCTTGTGTAATACAGATAGATTAAGACAGATAGATCATAGATCCTATGTGCTTAGTAAGAGTAACTACTCTGATTTCCAATGTGCTAAAATGGAAATGTGTCAAATATGGATTCCCAAAGGACAAACAAAGCCAATGAAAGGAGAGATCTGAAGCCAGAAATAGGTAGGGAAGGAGAAGAAAGAGGAAAATAGAAACTAAAAAGGGGAGTGTATTTAGGTTTCTAAATTAAGAAATGTGAATAAATACTTCTGATCTTCTTACCTTTCATACTCTAACCTCTTCCCAAAGTAAGTATTGTTCTTCTTGTAATCATGAAGTTGATCCTCTTGTCGAAGGAATTCTTGACGAAGCTCAGCAAGTTGCTCTAACCCCAAAATAAATAAATAATAACAAGGAAAGTTTACTTTCTCTGATCCTTCCTACTGAAAAATTAAACTAAGTTGTAAGCAGGCTTTCAAAATAAAATTACTGTACATTTCCCAATTAATCTATCCATAATCTTAAGGGTGATAAATAATATCATTAGCATAGCACTCCAATTCTTATATATAAATGGATAATGAAATTTATTTTAAATTTGTGTGGCTTAGCAGTGTTTATTCATACTCAAAACAATGAAGTCACATCTTCTTCTCATACTATGTAGATAAAAAATGCAAGTGAAAGTATAGGACAAATAGTTCCACCTTCTTCACAAATTCAATAATCTGCTATTTCACCAGCAGCTCGGTGGAAGAGTAGAGATTACAAGACCAGGAGTCTGAAAGATCTGAGTTTAAATCCTACCACATGCATTACTATTTGTATAATCTGGGACATGTTGTTTAACTTCTTTCAGAGAAATTTTCCTCTTTTATACCATCAGGATAACAATAGCAACAGCCCCACAGGGTTCTTGTGATGATCCAATAAGGTAATATATATAAAATGCTACAAAAATGTTAGCTATTGTTTTCAATATTATTATCATGGACACTCCCCCTCCATTCATTAGCAATATCTCTACACCCTGTTGATTGCCTTTGAGAGCTATGTTGTGGGGAAAAAACCCTCATCAGCATGCAGCCAACCTGTCTTCTACAGAACTCTTATCTATCCTTTAAATCTCAATTCAAATGCTACCTCTTCTAAAAAAACTTCCATCATCTTGCCAATTAGTAACAATCTCCTTTGGACTTCACAAAGCACTTTGTTTTGCACATCTCTAATTAATTCTCTAAATTAATTTTCTAATGCACATTCTCTAATTCACACACCTATGACATATGGACTATAGTTATTTTTGTGTTCTGACCACTAGCATATTATAAACTCGACTAGAGCAGTACATATTTTATCTAAATTCTCCACCTTCCCTCTGAGCTCTGCACAGAAGAGGCAATAAAATGTTTAGGATTTAATTTATTCATAGAAACAGTATGATCTAACAATATAAACCATCTTTTAAAAATTTTTTTATTTTTAGTTTTTAACATTCACTTCCATAAGTTTTACATTTTCTTACCCCTCCCCCCAAAGACGGCTTGCAATCTAATGTGGGCTCTACACATACATTCCTATTAAACACATTTCCACATTAGTCACATTGCATAGAAGAGTTACAATGAATGGGAAAAACCACGAGAAAAAAAAATAAAACAAAACAAAAAAGAAAATAGTTTGCTTCATTCTGCATTCCAACTCCATGGTTCTTTCTCTGGATGTGGCTGGCATTTTCCATCATGTGTCCTTTGAAATTGTTTTTAGGTCCTTGTATTGCTGAGAAGGGCTAAGTCTATCAAAATCAGTCCTCACATACTGTGGCTGTGACTGCATATGATGTTCTCCTGGTTCTGCTCCCCTCACTCAGTATCAGTTCATATAAGTCTTTCCAGGTTTCTCTGAAGTCTGCCTGTTAATTTCTTATAGCACAAATAGTACTCCATTACTATACTACAACTTCTTTAGCCATTTGCCATTTGATGAGCATCCCCTTGATTTCCAGTTCTTGGTCACCATAAAAAGAGCTTCTATAAATATTGTTTTCCACGTGGGTCCTTTTCCCATTTTTATGATCTCTTTGAGATACAGTCCTAGAAGTGGTATTTATAAACCATCCTAAACACCCTACAGTGGTGACTACTGTTATGGACATTGTTCCCCTGGTTCCCTGATAAAGGAATTTAAGTACAGTGTTGGAAAAGAGTAATTATCTCTATTATTTTATCAGATAACATATGACAATAGCAGTGGAACATGAGAAAAATCCCTTATATTTTTTCTCAGGTTGTAAAATGATAACCACATTCCATGAATGAACAGTGAGCACACATGCCTGACATTAAGATGTTTTGTTTGCAAATTAGAGAAGTTTATTTACTTGAAAGTTGCATCTTCCATAGGAATACAGCTAACAACAAACTAAAAATTAAGCAACAAACTTAATCAGGCATATTTAACAAAATATATAATTGTCATGGTGTTATCTGCTAACAAAACATAAATGAGAATGTGATAGTTCACATAGAATAACTAATTAGGATAAGGATAACTTTTACACAGCAATAAACTTAAGCTTTTTCTCTTTCCAGTTTTATTTTCAAGTATTTCTAGTGAGATCATTTTTGTGATTGTTTGCTTTTAAAATTATATTTAATTTTTTTCAATCAGCAAAAATCCACCTTTTTCCTCTCACATTACAATCCCACCTTCCCTGCTGAAAATAAAAGAAAAAAAAAGCCTTTTTGCAAACACATACAGTCACGCAAAACAAATTTATGCATTGGCTAAGCCCAAAAAATCCAAGTCTGGTTCTGGATTCTAAGTCTTTCACTTCTCTGTCATGAGAAAGGTAGGATGTTTCAGCACCAATACTCTGGAATTATGACTGATCATTGCATTCATCAGAATTCTTAAGCCTTGTAAAGTTGTTTGTCTTTACCATATTGTTGTCATTGTATAAACTGTTCTGGTTCTGTTTACTTCACTCTGTCTCAGTTCATACAAGTCTTTCCAGGTTTCCTTGACACTGTGGTCTTTATAATTTCTTAGAGCACAATAGTATTCCATTACATTTATACACCTTAACTAGTTCAGTCATTCCCCAACCTAAAGCACTCTCAAATTCCTATTCTTTACTACCACACAAAAACGCTGCTATAAATATTTTTGGATATACCTATTTAGAATTTGTTTTTCTTAGAACTAATCTCTTCTTTAATCTGCTCTCTCCTTCCTTCTCTTCTATTTCCCTAATGAATGAAATGTATATATGTACCCAACTCTGTGTTTATGTGTATATTCTTTCCTCTTTGACCAGCTGAAATGAATGTTAACTACCCATCTATTCCCTTTCCTTCATTGAATGTAGAGATGTCTACATGTATACCCTGATTATATTAAATAAATTTTCCAAACCTTCCTTTCCCTCTCCCCCTCACTGTATTCTCTTCTCCCTCTATTTCTATCCCTTTCTTAAGATAAGCCAGAAGATAAAACAGCACCACTTTCAGGACTTCTGTCTAATTAGACTCTTTCTATGACCCTGGATGACGAGAAGGGCCAGAGAAGACACATTATCATCTACCCACATTTGAATGTATACAGTTTATACATGCTTGGTCTTGCATCATCATTCCCTTATAATTATCTTTTTATGTTTATCTTAACTCGTATTTGAACTTCAGTTTCTATGTAGCTCTGGTCTTTTCATGAGGAATGCTTGGAAGTCTTCTTTTTGTTAAAGATCATTATTCCCCCTGTAGCATTATACTAAGTTTTGCTACCTTTGCCTTCTGGAATATAATATTCCAAACTCTCCACTCCTTTATACTGGTGGCTGCTAAATCATGTATGATACTGACTGTGACTCCTTAGTACCTGAATTCTTTCTTTCTTGCTAGTATTTTTTCTTTGGCTTGGACGTTCTGGATTTTGCTATACTGTTCCTGGGAGTTTTCATGTGGGATTTCTATCAGGAGATGATCAGTAGATTCATTCTATTTCCACTTTGCTTTCATTCTAAGAGAGACAATCAGCATTCTATTAAGATTTCTTGAAACAGAATGTCTAGGGTAATTTTTTTTTAATGGACATGCCTTTAAGGTAGTTCAGTGATTCTCAATTTTTTTTTCTCCTTGATAAATTTTTCCAGGTCAGTCAGTATAAGATACCTTACACTTTGATCTATTTTCTTCAATCTTTGGACTTTATTTAATATTTCTTCTTGTCTCGTGGAGTCATTGGCTTCTATTTGGTCCAATCTAATTTTTTTCTTTTAAAATAAATTTTATCATTTCATTAGTTTAAACATTCATTAAAAAAAAACTTTTGAGTTGGGGCAGCTAGGTGGTGCAGTGAATATAGCACCAGCCCTGGAGTCAGGAGGACCTGAGTTCAAATCTGGCCTCAGACACTTAATACTTACTAGCTGTGTGACCTTGGGCAAGTCACTTAACCAATTGTCCTGCCTTTTCCCCTTCAAAAAGACAAGCTTCTCCCCTGCCAAAAAAACTTTTGAGTTCCAAAATTTTTACCTCCCTCATGTTGCTCCCTATTGATATTGAAAGATATCTGGTAGAAAGTAGATTTAGGTCAACATTTTATATTGGATACCACTATTAATTCCAAATTGAGATGGAATTTAAATATGAAATCACATTAAAAATTGAAAGAGAATAGTTCACTGGAATCATGACTGGATTTCAAGTCAGAGAACCACTGAGAAGGCAAAAAATGTGATTTATCAATTATGTATGTGAAATCATCTAAAACAGATTTATCTATTAGTTATGTTGCAAAAAAAGCAAAAGAAAAAAAATTTGTGCTTCAATCTGCACTCGTACTTACTTCATCAGTTCTCTCTCGGAGGTAGACAGTATTTTTTATCATAAGTCCTTCAGAATTGTCTTCAATCATTGTATTATGGAGAACAGCTAAGTCATTCACAGTTAATCATTGCATAAGATTGCTGCTACTGTGTATAATATTCCCCTAGTTCTGCCCACTTCATGTTGCATCAGTTCATATATGTCTTCCCCAAGTTTTTCTAAAACCATACTGCTTGCCACTTCTTTTAGCACAATAGTATTCCATCATAACCATATACAACAACTTGCTCAGCCATTTTGCAACTGATGGCTCCCCTCAATTTCCAGTTCTTTGCTACTACAAAAAGCAGCTATAAATATTTTTGCACATTTAGGTCCTTTTCCTTTTTCTTTTTCTAGATCTCTTTGGGATACAGATCTAGCAACAGTATTGCTAAGTTAAAGAGTATACACAGTTTTATAGCTCTTTTTGGCATCGTTCCGAACTGTTGTCCAGAATGGTTGGACAACCACCAACAGAGCATTAGTGTGTCAATTTTTCCAAACCACTTCTAACATTTGTCATTTCACTTTTCTCTCATGTTAACCAATTGATAAGTGAGGTAGTAACTCAGAGTTGTTTTACTTTGCAATTCTCTAATCCAAAGGGAATTAGAGCATTCCATTCTAATTTTCAAACAGCTTGTTATTTAAGTTAGGTTTTGTACTTCTTGTGCTAGGCTATTACTTCCCCTTCCAATTCTTTCTTCCATCTCTCTTTTTTTCTCCTCCAATTTTTCCTCTAGTGCTTTCATTTCACTGATAAAAAAACTGTTTTTTAAATTCTTTCTTCATTTCTTCTAGGAATTCTAGTAGATTTTATGCACAAGCTTTGTTTTTGTTTTATGCCTGTAGATGTTACAGAGTTCTTCTTCTTCTGAATTTGTGTCTTGAGTGCCTTGTCACCATAATAGCTTTTTGTAGTGGTATCTTTTTCATTTGATCATTCTTCCAACCTACATCCTGAATTCAGACTCAGTGTTAAAGCTGGGATCTGTGCACTTCTGGAAGGAAGGTCTTGGCTAGTCTCGTTGCTATTTTCTTAGGGTATTGAATATAGTGTTATTTAACTGAGGGACAACTCAGGCTGAGGACCTGCAAACTTTCAGTACTCCCAAAGTTGTCTGATACAGGGCAAAATCTGACTGCTGTCTTCCTGGACTCAGCTTTGTAAGTTCCTGATCTGGGTTTGAGTCTGAGCAACAAGAGACTGTTTCTGGACTCAGCCCCTATCAGCCAGCTGGAAAGTCATGCTGGTTCTAAGTAACATTACTAAACACTCCCCTTTGGTCTAGATTCCTCACCTGGTTATTGTTCTGCTGGTGTCACAGTGGGCTAGAAGCTATGACTGAGATACAATTTTCCACTACTGAGGTCTGAGCCACTCTACTGCTGCTTACTTCTGAATCTGTCTTCCCTTGGTACATTGCTAGGGTCTATGACCTATTGCTTTTCTAGAATATTATCCCTACATATGCAGATCCCTTTCTGAGTGTGCCCTGGATTTGTGAGTAGTGACTGACAAAGTTGGGAGTTGGCACTTGTTCCCACACCCTTAAAAGGGTTGTGGTGACCCAGTATGGGTCTAGGACCTTGTCTTGCCCAGGTGTACAGCCTCTCCCTTGCAAGAGTGCTGTGTATAGTGTGCTCCCGGTCAAAGGCATTCTCAGGGGTCTACAGAACCCTTTTTCTATTTTCCAATGGTGACCTGGACTAGAAAAAAAACTCAATATAATATATTTTTTAAATTTCCCCATTAGGATTAAGTTTGGAGCATTTTGGGGGTCTGTTTGGAGGAGTTTTGGGGTGGAGGCAGAATTAGAGTATTGCTTCCTACTACTTCACCATGTTGGCTCTTATATAATAGTCAGTCTTATATCAACAGTCTCTCATCACACAAACATTTACAAATGGATAATTCCTTAAGTTCCAAATTCTCAGGGGATGGAGCCAAAGTTCTAAATTCTCTCTCTTCCCTTTTCCCACCTATTGAGAAAGCAAGAAAAAGAAAATTTATGGAGAAAGACCCACACTTCAAATTCTCCTAAGGAACTAAGCCAAAGAAGTTCACTTCCAGTGAATCAAATGCTTAGACTAATCATCCCCTTTTCAAATGTCATTTATTAGGTATTTTAATAGGAGAGGCAACAAGTTTAGTGGCAAAAAAACAACAACAAACCCAAACCTCAAAAAGAATGAAGTCCCACGGAGAATCATATTTGGATAGAGCAAACTGAACTGAGGTGGGAGAATTGTGAATGTGTAGCTTTCTAACACACCCCTGAGAAAGAACTGCCTGAGAAGGAAAGAGAGGCCTCAGCTTTGGCTTTGGCAAGTTTTTTGTCCTCCCTCTACTACCGCAACTTTGATCAGAGAAAGACTTTGCCAGCTTTAAAGGGTCTGAAGGATGCTGAACCTAACCATCTTCCAATTGTCACACTTCTGGAGGGAAGGTCTGGGGTGTTCTTATTGCTATCTTTTGGGGCATTGGGTATTCTCTTATTTTAAGATCTCATAGACAGGCTGGGGACCTACAAGTTTTCAATGTTCTCAAAGTGATCTGATCCAGCATGAAGTCTGATTACTGCCCTTCTGGTCTTAGTTTTGCAATTTTGTCACTTGAGTTTGGGTCTGAGCAAAAGTAGACTGTTGGGGCAGAGCCAAGATGGGAGGGTAGAAGCAGGAACTTACTTGAGCTCATCCCCAATTACCTCAAATATTTGTAAAAAATGACTCTAAACACAAAATTACAGAGTGAAGTAGATCTCCAGCTGAGGGTGGCTTGGCAAATCAACAGGAAGGCTCCATCACACTGGCCTGGGAGTGGGACATGGTCCTGCATGGGCCATACTGGCATAGACCAGCAGCACAGACCAGCTGAAGCAGACCTCTGGCAATTGAATCCCTGGCAGCTGTAGTGGTTTCCAGACTTCTCAACCCATAAATGCCAAAAATAAAGTAAAAGGTCAATGGGGAACTCTGTTGGAACTGGGTGAGAGCATGGTCTGGTCCCTGCCAGTGGGGGTAGTGGAGGTGGTGGAGGTGGCAGTGGCTGCAGTTGCTGTAGCTGTGGCTGTTGGCAGGGAACCAAGTAGTTGATCAGAGGGCAATTGCAAGAATCTCTCTGATGGTGCTGAGGCAGGATTCTCTTGCTTTGTCCTGCATGGATCTGGGTTGTAGTCTTGAGTGGTAGTCCTGGGGTGAGGAGCACTGGCATGGCAGAGCTTGTTGAGGCTGTGGAAAGGCAGTCTTCCTCACAGTTTGGCGGCAGGTGCCTAGAAGAAGCTCTGACAACAGCTGCACAAAACCCCAGAAATTTGAGACACAGCACTCTCCACTCTGGAAGTAGAATTCTACCTTTGCAGAGAGTTCAAAAATCAAGTAACTGGTTGGCAAGATTAGCAAGCAGAGGAAGTGCAATCAGACTACAGAATCCTTTTTTGGTGACAAAGAGGATCAAATATAGAACCAGAAGAAGTCAACAAAGTAAAAACTCCTGCATGAAAAGACTGCAAGAAAAATGAATTGGTCACAGGCAATGAGGAGCTCAAGAAGGATTTGAAAATCATGTAAGAGAAGTAGAGGAAAAATTGGGAAAAGAAATGAGACTGATGCAAGAAAATCATGAAAAATGAGTAAACAACTTGCTAAAGGAGACCCCAAAAATAATGAAGAAAATAACACCTTAAAAAATAGACTAATTCAAATGGCAAAAGAGGTCCAAAAAGTCAATGAGAAGAATGCCTTAAAAAGCAGAATTGCCCAGATGGAAGAGGAACTTCAAAAGCTCACTGAAGAAAATAATTCCTTCAAGATTAGACTGGAGCAAATAGAAGCTTATGACTTGATGGGAAATCAAGATATAAAACAGATACAAAAGAATAAAAAATAGAATGCAATGTGAAATATCTCATTGGAAAAACCACTGACCTGGAAAATAGGTCCAGGAGAGATCATTTAAAAATTATTGGATGACCTGAAAGCCATGATAAAAAAAAGAGCCTAGACATCATCTTTCAAGAAATTAACAAGGAAAACCACCATGATATTGTAGAACTGGAGAGTAAAATAGAAATTTAAAGAATTTATCAATTGCCTCTTAAAAAAGATCCCCCAAAGAAAACTCCTAGGAATATTATACCCAAATTCCAGAGTTCCCAGGTCAAGGAGAAAATATTACAAGTTGTCAGGAAGAAACAATTTGAGTATTATGGAAACACAATCAGCTTCTACATTAAGGGATCAAAGGGCTTGGAATATGATATTCTGGAGGTCAAAGGAGCTAGAATTAAAACCAAGAATCATTTACCAGCAAAACAGTATAATATTTCAGGGGAAAATATGGGCATTCAATGAAATAGAGGACTTTTAAGCATTCCTAATGAAAAGAACAGAGCTGAACAGAAAATATGACTTTCAAATAGAAGAATCAAGAGAAGCATGAAATGGTAAACAGGAAAGAGAAATTATAGGGAACTTAAATCATAAGGAATTTACATTCCTACATGGAAAGATGATATCTGAAACTCATGAGACTTTTCTTAGTATGAGGATAGTTGAAGAGAAAATATATACATAAATACACACACATACATACATATGTATGTATACATATATGTGTGTACATATATACATAGACAGAGGGCACAGGGTGAGTTGAATATGAAGGGATGATAGCTAAAAAATAAAATTAAGAGATAAGAGAGAAATGGATCGGAAAAAGAAAAAAGGGAGAGATAGAATAAGGTAAATTATCTCACATAAAAGAGGTAAGAGAAAAACTATTTTTTTAAAATAAATTTTATTTGTTTCTTGTTTATAGCATTCATTTTCATGAGATTTTTGCATTACAAATTTTCTCCCCATCTTTCCCCTACCCCAACCCTAAAACAGTAATCCCACTGTAAAGCCCCTCCCTTGATCTGCTCTCTTACTTTCTGGTAGGGCAGGGAGGGTTTCCCTAACCCAGCCCCTGAATATCGTAATTCCTAGTTGCCGGTATTGCAGAGCTTTAAATTCTAGATTTGAGAAAAACTATTACAAGCAGGGAGGTGAAAGGGAATGAATCAACCTTACTCTCATTGGACTTGGATTAAGGAGGGAATAACACACACACTCAATTGGGTATCTTACTCTACAGCGGCGGTTCTCAACCTGTGGATTGTGACCCCTTTAGGGGTCGAACAATCCTTTCACAGGGGTTGCCTAAGACCATCGGAAAATACATATTTCCAATGGTCTTAGGAACTGTGATATTGCTCCTCTATCCGTCTCCAGGTGGGTCCACCCACATGCAGATACACCCACATATAAGCATTAAAGGGTCATGGCATTAGGAAGGTTGAGAACCACTGCCCTTCAGGAAAGTAGAGGGGAAGGAGATAAGAGGGGGATGATAGAAGGGAGGGCAGATTTGGGGAGAGGATAGTTAGAAGCAAACACTTTTGAAAAGGGACAAGGTCAAAGGAGAAAATAGAATAAATGGAGGGTGGGATAGGTTGGAGGGAAATATAGTTATTATAAAACATGACTCTATGGAAATGTTTTGCATAACTACATATGTATAAACCTATATTGAGTTGCTTGTCTTCTCAGTGGGGGTGGGTGAGGAGGGAAGAAAGGAGAGAATCTGGAACTCAAAGTTTTAAAAACAAATGTTAAAAAATTGTTGTTACATGCAACCAGGAAATAAGATATAAAGGCAATGGAGTATAAAAATCCATCTTGCCCTATGAGAAAGTAAGGGGAAAGGGGAGAAGGGGAAGGAAAGGGAATAAATGAGAAGGCAGACCAGGGGAAGGAGTATACTTGGCATCTTGGGATAAGGGAGTAGGGGAAAGATGGAAAGAAAATTTGGAACTCAAACTCTTGTGGAAAGGAATGTTGAAAACTAAAAATAAATAAATAAATTCTGAAAAAAAAAAAGAAGTGAAGCCTAAATAAACTTCATGTGCATTAAAAAAAGAGAAGAAAAAAGAAATAGACTTGAGATTTTACTGATACTCCCAAATAAGGAAGTTCCCTCTGACTAATCCAGATGAACACATTCTCTGTAACATCTAGGCTCCATTCCCTAGAAGACTAAAAATTTAAGTCACTTCCACAGGGTCACATAGGCAATACACAGCAGAGGCAGGATTTGAACTGGGTTCAAAACTGGCTCTGTGTCTACCACACCAGATGTGTCAAACTCTTGATTCTTTGAAGCCTGCAAAACTCCCCAGTACTGTCAACCAAATTAAAATCTAATTGGGAAATAGTTAACAAAAATTTTTTTTAAAGACCAATACAACATAGATTGTGTTTAAAAAAAAAAAGTAGACTGTTTCCAGACCTTCAGTTCCAGTTAGCTAGCTGAAAAGTTTTGTTAGTTCAGAGTCACAGAACTAGTGTCTACTTCAGTCTGGGATTCCTGCCCTGGTTATTCCTCTGCAGGCTGGGCTACATGCTATAAATGAGAATCTACTCCACATCAGGACTCTGTGTTGCTGCTGCTAGCTTCTGAACTTCTTCCTTTCTTGGTACATTGCCCAGTGTCTCCCCACTTAGTATGCCAACTTTTGCATAGATCACCTTATCAGCCTGCCTGGATCTGTGATGTGCAACTCAGCAGGGGCAACCAAGCTGTCAGTTTGTACATATCTCCATCAGTTTTGCAGTACGGATGTGGGATCTCCTTTTTTGCTTGTGCACAGTCTCTCCTTTGGTGTGGGTCAGCAGACCTTGTCTGTCTGTCTCCTTAGGCTGAGCTGGGCTAGACAAGTGACCCACTGTAATTTTTTTCTAGATTTCTCCATTAGGATTTGGTCTGGTGCATTTTATAGATATTTTTGGAGAAATTTTGTGGAGGAGGACTGGGCTGTACAAATTCCTACCACTCTACCATCTTGCCTACATCTCAATTGTAGTACTTTTTTCTTTGGCACAAGCTCTGGACTTTGGCTATAATCTTCCTGAAAAATTTCATTTTGGGGTTTCTCAGGACATGATCAATGAATTCTTTCTATTTCTATTTTGCACTCTTGTTCTAAGAGACCTGAGCAGTATTATTTTACAGCTTCTTGAAATGTAGTGTTTAAGCTCTTCTTTTGGTCATGGCTTTTGGATACTCCAGTGATCCTCAAATTATCTCTCCGATTTTGCTATGAGATACCTTTCACATTCATCTATTTTTTCCTGTCTTTTGACTACATCTGTATTTATCATGAATGAGTTTCCTTTTGTAATTTATTCCTGCCAATATTTATAAATATGAAGGCTAACAAATCCTGTGGACATTCCTGAGATTTATGAAATAGTAAGGTATAATGGAAAGAATACTGGTTTTAGATTAGGACATCAGGGTTCAAATGCCAGCTCCACTTCTTATTGCTTATATGGCTGGGGATGAGTTACTTTACCTCTGTGTGACAGTTTCCTTATATCAAAATGAAAATGACCTCAACACCTCTTCTTGTTCTAAATCCATGAACCCAAGATCCAATGCAGAAACAAATGGAGATAAGATTCAATGTCTGACTTCAAGGAGTGTACTTCTGGAGGGACATATATGTACATAGCTAAGTAAAACAAAGACAAACTATGTTTTTTAAGTAGAGGAACTAAAGGAATGAAGAAAGGCTTCAGGCCTCACATAGGTGGTGCCCAACATAAACTATGCAAAAGGCAGAGATGAGTGAGAGCATTCCAGACCTAGGGTATGCCTTGTACAAAGACATGGAAGCAGATGATGAATGTTGTAAAAGGAGAACAGTCAGTTTGGCTGGGGATAATAACCCTTATTATTAACTTATTGGCAAACTCCCTCTTCTTCTACTCCAAATCTCTCTCTAGGTAAAAGTCCCTTCCTCTCTGTCAATCAGGGAAAAAGAAAAATCTTTGCAACAGATACCTCTGATATGGGTTTTATGTACAAGTAATACAGAAAACTAACATAAATATAAGACCAAGAGTGATTCCCCAATAGAAAAGTGGTCAAAGGATATGTAAAAACAGTTCTCAAGAGAATTATAAATTATTAACAGGATGCTCCAAATCACTAATAATAAGAGAAGGACAAATTATAACAACTCCAAAGGTTTATTTAACACTCAGAAAATTGGAAGAAAATATTTACAAAAGATACAAAATGTCACTGTGGGAGTGACTATGTTAAGAAAAGCACTATAACACATTGGGATAGAACTGTGAATTGGTCTAACAATTCTAGAAAGAAATTTAGAATTATATTTTAAAAGTTATTAAGATCTCCATTTCCTTTGACCCTAAATTAAGGCTGCTTACATCAGAAATCTGAATAAGGGTTTCCTAAGCTTGAGGAACTTGAAAATGAAGAAACTTGATCAATTTCTCTTACCCATTTCAGTTCTTTTATCTGGTGGCAAATGCCTCTCCAAATGAGTGATCGTATGGTATTTGAGCATGGGAAAGGAGACTCATGTACAAGACTTTTATATTCAGAAAAGACTGTATATTTTTTCCAGATAGTTTGAAAAAGGATTGGGGATTCCGTAGGTCTCCAAAATATGTATCTAGATTGGGGCAATGGGAAAGGTAGGATGAATTATGGAGTACCTGAACTAGAAAAAATACCTGCATTGATGAAAGCTTTGACCATCAATATGATGATGTAATACTTGAATAAAATAAAAGTTATACTTGGCTAAATCATAAAACTTAGCTTAGGTTGGCCTGGTTAATAAAGTTTATGAACAGCTCATTCAGCTCAGTCTAAAAAGCCTCTGATATTTTCTAGTATAAAATAACATTTATGGAAACATTTTAGGATACTGTGAAGTATGCATGACTACAGATATAACTAGTTTTAAGTCATATTATATATATAAGGTTTCTGCTATTTATGTTCACAGATGGAACACACCACCTCTTGGGCCTTAGACATTTAGTACTCATTTACTTATACTTAATCTACAGTGAAATTTCTTACCTTTTAAACGATGTATGTCTGCCATCTGATATGATATGTTGTTCTGGAGTTTAACCTGAAAAAATAAAATTTTATTTTACTAAATAAAACATAACTTCATATTTACTGTGGGTTTAATAATAAAAATCAGAGCAGAAAGTTTTGATTCTGTAATTGCACAAATTTATTTTCAGTTTGCATATAAAAACATTCTTTTCCATTTGGTATATAGCATACAGTACAGCATAGTCATATGAAAAAATACTAAATTTGTATGCTGCTCAATAATTTTTTAAAAAGTCTAATGGGAGGCTATACTTCCTAACTCCAATTCATAACAGGAAAGATTAATTTTGATACGTAGATGTACTACAATAAGATAGGTACAAAGATGTATTTAAGGTGCTCACATCTAAAAGCAAACTAGGGATATTAATATGTAATAAAATGACACTAGATGACTAAAATGTGTCCTTTTTGATAAACTAATTAATTTAGAAATGTAAATAAAACTCCAGGTAAACATGCTTCCAAATTCATAAGTAATAATAATATATAACCCATGGCCTAGAGCCTTCCAAAATTCTAAGCTCAAGAGAACTGGGTATCCTTCTGGGGACCAAACTTCTAAAAGAATAATTTTCTTTCTGGAATGCTGCCCCCATTCCAAATTACTCCAGGTAAACGTCCTAGTATATAGAAAACTAACATAAATATAAGACCAAGAGCCATTCCCCAATAGAAAAGTGGTCAAAGGATACGTAAAAACAGTTCTCAAGAGAACTGCAAACTATTAACAGGATGCTCCAAATCACTAATAATAAGAGAAGGACAAATTACAACAACTCCGAAGGTTTACCTAACACTCAGAAAACTGGCAGAAAAAACTTCCCAGTATAGAGATGATATACCTGATTTCTGAGTTTCCCAGAACATGAATAGAAAGGGTCCTTCACCAATTCCAGTATATATATGTAAATATAAGATATACATATTTATATATATGTGTGTGTATGTAAATGGAGAAAAACTTTTATTTCACAAAAAAATGAAGATGCAAGACTTATATATTCAGAAAAGACTGTATATTTTTTCAGATAGCTCAAAAAAGGAACACAAACAAAAGCCCACAGAATTTTAAAAAATACACATAAAATGCTCAGCCCATCAGCAACCTTCTCAGAAAAGAACTGAAATTGGTGTTGCTTTTGGGATAACCCTTTGACATTTCAGTAAGTCCCAGAGCATCCCCTATGGTGCCCCCCCCCCCACATTCCTAGTATCTTCATGTGATTTAGATTCCCCTAAAAGGTAAACATACTTTGGGGGCTATTGAAAGCAATCCTCTTTTATTCTTTGTCCTGTATTATACAATGGCCTTGCTCTCCAAGTAGGGCACTGCTCAAGAACTATGCAAATGATCCTTTTCTTTTCCTAAGGAACAAGTTTCATTAGGAAAACTCTTTCTCCCAAAGGTCTGATCCTGGAATTTTCTAACTTGTGCTAAGTGGGCACAAATATATATTCTTCTTACATTTACTTCTGTGGGAAGCCTCTCAGTGCCCTGGATGCTACCATTTCTTGAGCTGAGAAAGTCTAGTCCCAAGATTTCTTCTGTTAGTTTGTGTACAAATACATGCACATCTACCATGTACTTCTTCAGGAATCCTAGTAATGCCCCAACCATTGTTTTTTCTTTGGCTATGAATATCCGCTTAGGAATTCTTTCTCTGACTCATGCTCAGAAGTTACAAGTGAGCACATGTAATATCAGTAGTCTCTTAGGTTTTCTTGATAAGGTACTAGTGGGCATGCCCAGTTCCATGGAGAGATACCTCTTAGATGTCTCCAAATAAGCTATCTCCACCCAAATCTCATTGGGATAACTGAAGAGTTCATCACAAAAAGGATTCCCTGATCAGTCCTTCCTACAATAACAATAGTTAACATGTATACAGAACTTCACAAAATGTTTCATATGTATATAAACCATCTCATTTAACCCTCAAAACCATGAAGGATATAGTATATTTCCCCAATTTTATATATAAGGATTAAGGTTCAAAATGGTTGATTGACTGGCACCAGGTCATACAGCTAGGAAGTAGCAGAACCAGAACCTGCAACTACAGCCTCTGAATCTAGATATAATAATGTTCTTTCCACTATATTACAACTGCCTGTCTAAAAATAATTGTCTCATTTCTTTCCTTAAACACAGATGCTTCACAGGGTAAGGGAAATAGAATCACAGATATAGAACTAGAAGAGACCTTAGAAATCATCTAATCCAAATGCCTCATTTTTACAGAGGAGGAAGCTGAGGCCCAGGAATGTTAATTCACTTGCCCAAGGTTACATAGGAGGCAAGCAGAAAAGACAGAATTAGAACACAAGTCCTCTACTTCCAGATCCAGTGCTTTTTTCAGTGTGCCCATTAGTCTTGAAAGGCAAGGGTCTAATCGCAACAAAAGACACCACTAACAAGATATTAAACTGACTGTAAAATTTCAGTCACAAAGGTAAAGGGAAGCCACTCATCCTCAAATAATACCTCTTGCTATTTTGAGAAATGAAAAAAGTAGCTTTGTTCTCTGAAACAGGTAGGTTCACAGTGATCCAATGTCAGATATTCCTTTACAGATTAAGTAAGGAGATAATGGAAAAAAATATTTTGTGTCTCTATCATATCTAATTCATTCAAATATTTATTGAGCACCTGCTATGTACAAAGGTAATATGGCTGAGCAAAAGATGAATAAGATGCAGTCCCTGCATTCAAGGAAGGAGTTGACAATGTTTGCAATCTGGTAGGAAAAAAGTACCTCTACACACATAATTACAATACTGGCATTATGTCATAAATATCATGGACATTACCAAAAAAGTTAAGATAACACATTTAGGTGTGCTGATCAGCCTAACTTTGTGGGATTATTGTTGAAACATTTTAGTAGAGACATGAATGGGTAAGATTTCGATAAATGGACATTGGGGGAATGAAGGAGGGAAGTTCACATTCGAAGTAGATGACCAGCATGAGTAAAACCAGCAGAATGCAATGTATGAATAACAAATAAAAGATGGCAGTTTAACTAAAATAGAGGGTAGCTATAGGGAAATAGTGTAAGATAAAGCTGGAAAGGTAAGCTAGAGCTAGACTATATAGGATTTTGAATGATGGATAAGGATCTGGATGCTTATCTGTGTAGGAGAGCATTGAAATGAAAATTTCTGAGTAAGAGAGCATGAAGCAGTATCTTGAGTAAGTTAATCTGGTGGTAGTACACTGTATGTATATCTGACCAGTCTCATTTGCTCTTCTTTTCCCCAACACTGTTTTCAAAAATTCTGTATAGCAGTTACTTACAAACTCAATACACTAAAAATACCAGTTTTCCTTTTAATCTTTACCCACTATTATATAACATATTTTCTCTTCTGACAAATTCTTTTACATATATGTGTATATATGTGTGTGTGTATGTGTTAAGCATTTCTGCTACCCAATAGTCTTTATCTAGAATACAGATTCTCTAATCTTTTTTTCCCCCTTTCCTTTCAATAAAATTCAACAAGCTCTGTTTCTTTAACTGTAGCTTGCCTCCTCTCTTCTTCCAATCATGATTTCAGAAATGTTTTACTTAGGTGAATTCCAAGACTAAATGTTGCTGTATTTCTTCCTCCCAGTTCCCTTTTCTTAGACACGTACTGTCTTGCTACCTCTCTGAATAGGAATTTGTTATGTATACATTTCATATATTTCTGCTTTGTCCTAGTTCTGTTTCGAGTTGCCTACTGATGTTTTCATCTTCAAATGTGCCAATTTCCATTTTATAAATAACTCTCCCATAATATTTCTTTTAAATTATTTCCCCCCCTTTTTATTTTTGGATTTGAAACTCCACTCTGCTGTTTTCTTCATAGGTTAATTTTTGGTACTTCCTACTTAATGCCTTTTTAAGACATAGTTGAAATCCCCTCTAATGCCATCCTTCTTATCAGGTGCAGAAAAGGTACTGTTTCTATAATAAGATTTTTTTACTTTCAAATTTCTTTTACAATATACATACATTTTCAAATCTGATCTCCCCAATTCACAATAATAATTATAAGTCTTCCAAATCAGATGACACATTTTGAACATCTATAATACATATTAAAAGTCTCACCCCTAGTTCTGGAAAGACTACATTTTTGGTGGAGCTGCAAAGTGGTCGAAGATCTCTGGAAAGCAATTTCAAATTATACAAAGAGAATGATCTAAACATCCAAACCCTTTGACCCAGAGATTCCATAGTGAGGCATATACTTCAAGAAAGTCCAATGAAAAAAAGAAAGATATTATATAAACCAAAATGTTTATAGCAGCACATTTTGTCCAACAAAGTAAATGCCCACCAATTAGAGAATGGCTGAACAAGTTGTGGTATATGAATGTAATAGAATACTACTGTGGTATTTCAAAGAAATTTCAAGATATGATGAAGCATGGGAAGACTTATATTAACTGATACAGAGTACAAAAAGCAGAATCAAGAAACAACAGACACAATTATACAATGTAAATTACAAGAACACAATAAAACAATTAAAACAAAGTGCTGTGAAATGACAATAACCAGGTGTGGCCTGAAGAGGAGATATGAAAAGGCACCTCTTCTCCCTCCACCTTTGCAGAGATGAAGGACTATAGGCATAGAAAACTGTATGTAATGTTAAATATTTTTGATATGTTGGTTAGTTTTGATGAAGTGTTTTCCCCCTCTCTTTTATTCTATGTTCTGGGAGAGGGAGGAGGAAATATTCATTGGGAAATACAGATAATATAAAAACTAAAGATAGCAATAAAATTATTATTTTTTTAAATCCCACCCTATTTGGGATGGGATACTAAACTTCTTTTGAGAACACTTTGCTAGTCCTTCACATGAGAAATCACATTTTTATTTAGCCCTAAATATACTAAAATATACTAAAAAATCATAAGGAACTTATCAAATTTGAATTATTTATATACCAATATGGAAAATGATACTATGCTAAATTATACTTATACTAAATTATTCTTATACTAAAATTAGTTTTACTTATCTCATAGCCCCATAGGCTACACTACTCACTTTCTTCATTTTATGCTATTTGTAAGATTTGTAAGACATGTTTCTCCTTTAAGCTTTATAATTCTAATTAGTCCTCCAAGGTTTTCTTTGAACTCTTTTTCCTCCTCCTATTCCCTTAGCCTTGTCTCTTTCTTCCTCTTTACTTATACTAGACTCTATGTTACCTTCTTCCTGCTTCTTTGGGGCCTTGATTTCTATACATAATGAACTGGTTTTTCTTGTTCTTTGCCTCCACTCATTTTTTTTTACGATGATCTCTCTATCCCTTCCTTTCATTTTCTGTGATCTTTGTAACAGATCCATTTCTTCTGAGGCAAATATTCTCTGTCTCCTTTGTTTTAATATAAATTTTCATTTGTTTTCTTGTTTACATCATGCATTTCCATGAGATTTCTGAGTTACACATTTTCTCCCCATCTTTCCCCTACCCCAACCCCAAAACAGCAATCACACTCTAAAGCCCCTCCCCTGATCTGCTCTCTAACTTTCTAGTAGGGCAGGGAGGGTCTACCTACCACAGCCCCTGTATATCTTAATTTCTAGTTGCATGTGTTGCAGAGCTTTAAATTCTAGACTCTTTCGGTTCCTCCCTTGTCACCCACCCCCACTGGAAGGACAAGCAATTCAATGCAGGCTGTGCATGTGTAATTACACAGGACATCTTCACAGTGGATTGTGACAGTCTGATCATATGTTCCTCCTTCCTATCTCTCCCCCTGCCTTGTTCTGTTCTCTACCCTGTCCCTGTCCCTTTACTAAAGTGTGTGCTTCCAGCATCCCTCCCCCAGACCCTGCCCTCCCCTCCATCATTCCACCTCTCATCACCATGTCCCCTACTCTCCTGTGTGGCATGATAACCAGTTTAGAGTTTGTGCCATTCCTTCCCTAAGCCAAATTCAAAGAGAGTAAATGAGAGTAAAGTTGTAGCAGTTATCCCTTGCCTCTTCTATATGGGATGATTAACCCCATTTTGTCTCTCCCTGTCTCCTCTCATTCTAGTCTTCTCCCACCTCAGAATTTCACCTTTTAAAGTATCATCCCTTCATATCCAATTGATCCTGTACCCTCTCTGTACACATATATACACATGCTCAGATATATATTCATATGCATATATAGCCTCCTATATAGACATATGTGTAAGTATACATACATACATACATACATATATATATATATATATATATATATAATATACAC
>CM053598.1:157130666-157177967 GCA_028646575.1 Pseudocheirus occidentalis | reverse complement strand
TTTTTTTTTGCACAGCTAAGTCAAATATAAGGTAAGAGACAGAGAACTGTGTCGAAGTAGTTAAATTTTTTCACCCTCACTCCTCTCCATTTCTGCCTATAGAAAACTTTTTTCTTCAGCAGTTGTAAAAGGAAGGGACTAAACACTTACATAGTCCTTATTATGTGCCAGGTACATAACAGCTCTTTACAAATATTTGATCCTCACCACAATGTTGGGATGGAGGTAGTTACTGTCCTCATTTGACAGTGAAGATACAGGCAAACAGCGGTTAAGTGATTTGAGCGGGATCATACAGCTGCTAAGTATCTGAGGCTGAATTTTAACTAAGATCTTCCTGATTCCAGGCCCAGCACACTCTCTACTGTGCCACAAGCTATGAGGGTGAAGATCAGATTTCTTCCCTGCAAATATGGTGTCATGTCAATCACCTTTGAAAATTTCTGAAAGGAAAATGTTACCCAATTATCCCCAAATGAAGATTTTTTCCCCAATGTCTGTATACATGTACCATTAAAGCAATAAGGAAAGAAGTTCTTAAGGAAGACATCATGAAAAGAAATGGGAGTTATGAAGCTGGTTGGTTGATAAGCCCAGCAAAAAACAATTAAGTATCACTTCAGAAGTTCAGTAGCAGTCAACCTTGAGTTATTTAAGATATTTCAAGGTCTGTGCTTATTTAAACAAATAGATTCTTATTGAATAATGATACAAAAATGGAAAAGAGCTGTAAAACATAATCTGAATAGTATCTTAATGATAAAAAACTCCTTCAATCACTTATCCCTTTTCATTTAGAATGACAGAAAGTAAACTGAACTAATTTAAGGCTGAGTCTTTAGATCTTGAATAAGAAAGGCTGAAAGAAGGTTGAAGCAAATGAAATTATGGGAAAGCAAAGGGTGGGATGTTCTGCTGTAGGCTATCTGAATTTATGTATGGGAAATGTAGCACTTCCTTTCTAAGGAAGTGGACAACATTAACAAAACACATACTGCTTGGTACATAGTAAGAACTTACTTACATTTTTCCCCCATTAATTCACTCATTCAAAACTGTGGCTAAGAACAAGGGATTGTGTTGTGGCTGTGGCTGATAATGTCATATGGAAGTCTGAGGCCCTTCTATAAATGATGTTGATAGCTTTCAGCACTAAAATTGTTCCCTAAGAATCCCTGTCCAATCCCACTTTGAAATTTATTTCTCTGATTTAATGTGTCAAATGCTAAAGGCATTCAGACTTAAAGTTTAACTTACTCTACAATGGTCTCTGAGGGATCCATGGCCCCGACCCAATTACAAGTTCAGGTACACTGGAACAATGTGCTGGATAGTCATACTTCTTCCTCAACCTAAAACCATCACATCTTTTGCTCTCTTGGCACCAAGGCTCAACAGATTCCATGGTCATTAATAAATGAGGAAACAACTAAAAAAGGTAGCAGAAAGAAGGATCTGATAGGAAAAATTCTTTTTCAAATATCATATTCCAATTTTTGAAAGCTCCAACATATATTACAGTAGTTAAGAATTTTGATTTGCTATAAACTGGGGCTTATCACTGCATAAAATGTTACCCCCCCAAAAAATGTAATAAGCAAAGGAATCACAGACATCATCCCTGGGGCTATGGAACCTTAGCAACAACCCTGTTCTGTGACAAAATAGGCCAATGACAGCAATTTCTTTAATTGTCCCTCTCTTCCCACCCCCATCAACATCTCAAAAGCATTATGTTATTTAATGTAAACAAAAAGTGAAAGTAATCTTTACAGGTCCCCAGAATTCTCCTGATAATATTAAAGAGGAAATTTAAGTTAGAATATCCTGCTGCCTCCAAACACGGGAAGAAACTAAGAAAGAACCTACAAATAGCACCTAGAGATAAAACAAAATTGATTCTCTTATTAGAATAAGTCCAAGACTTTCCCAGCTAAGTTCCAAAGATCCCATCCCCATGATTCACTTCTAGTATAGGTCCATGTACTATGCCAAATGGTTGACCAATAGTAGCTGAGTTGTATCTTATCCACCTTGCAAAACAGTGAAGAGCTAATTCCTGCAAGAATCAGGCCCTAGAACTTGGTAGGAGGGTGAATAACAGACTGGGGAGTTATGTTTAAATGATGATGGAAATACTGTGTTTCAGGACCATTCCAGAGGAATAAGTTTTATTTCTACCTTTTTGCCCCAAGGGGTGCTTTTAAGAAACTTACCTCTCTATTTCAGTAAGGCTGGCTTGGTAATATCAAGACTAAAAGTTAGTTAGTCCTAGGAAACTATGTTGACCCCCCTATGGCAAGTTTAAGAACATTTAGGGGATAAGATTTCTAGACTCTGTAAGCCTTCAGTTCAAAACAGTGGTTTTTGTTGTTGTTTGGTTTTTTTTTTTATTTCTTCCCTTTAGTTCCTAATAACAAAAATCTTTTTGGAAAATCCAAACCTGCCATTTTGAATTGTCTTACAGGACATCTTGCCCTGGCTATGTACCCTGAATTCAATATATCCAAAATCAAGGTCATTCTCTCTCACTCTACACCTGTTCATCATTTTGAATTTCCCATTTCTCTCTTACCTCGTGCTTATAGCAGCAATGGTGAGCTCATTTTTGACTCTTCCCTTTCCCTCATGTCTTATATTCAATTATCAAGTTCTATTTGTTCCAGTTTTGCAAAATCTCTCGGATCCATTCTCTCCTCTCTAATTCACTTCCATAATATCCCTCATTATAGCCCACCTAGACTATTACAGTAGGTTCCGAATAGATTTTCCCTCTTCTATTTTCTTCCTCCTACAATCCATCCTTCACACCACTGACAGAATGATATTCTGTACACAATCATCTGTGCATGTCACTCACTCTTCTCAAAAACTCAAGAGAAACCAAGAGCCACATACTCCAGGCAAAAAGAAAAGGGGGGGCACACAATTTTCTAGAGTTTATTCGAAGATAAGAACAGCATATAGAAATATCCAGAGGATTCTTTAAAAATGGAAGAAAATGCAAAGGTCACCTAAACCAAACCACTTATTTCACAGATAAAAAAAAATACAGATCCAGGAAGGTTAAGTGATTTGCACAAAGTCACATAGGTAATAAACATCATATGTAGGTTTTGAACCTAAAGCCTCTGACTCTAGAGTTGATGCTCTTTCCCCTTGCCCATGCTGCCTCCTCAGGGCATAGAGATAAAAGAAAACCACCTAGTAAGAGCTAATGGCACTGGAATTTGCTAAACTAATGTCCATCTAGCTGAACTTTGACTTGGCCCACCTTTTTGTACCCAAACTATTCCTCAAGTCTTGAGTCAATACACTCCAGGATGTTAGTTCTGCTTTGGTTTAACTCAAGAAAGGCATCTTTAGTATCAAATAGCTCTATGCCAGGGCTTCTTAACACTTAAAGGGCTCGTGAATGGATTATAAGGAGTTCATGAATTTGTTTCAAAAATATTTTCAGGAAGGCTAGGTGACGCAGTGAACAGAGCCCTGGACTCAGGGGGGACTTGAGTTCAAAACAGCTTCAGATACTTAACACTTACTAGCCATGTGACCTTGAGGAAGTCACTTAACCCCAACTGCCCTGCTTTCCCCCCTCCAAAAAGCAAAAAAATATATTTTTAACAAATCCATTTCAACATAATTGCTTTCTTTTGTGCTCTTATAAATTTTGTTTTATACATTTAAAAACACTATTTTGAGAAAGTATCTATAAACTTCACCAGCCTGCCAAAGAGGCCCATGACACTAAAAAAGTTAAGAACTCCTGCTCTATGCCAATTTGCAATTTCTCTACTTAGGTACTATGGATTGAGCTCATTCATCAGTTCTAAAATTTCAGGCTCACGTTCAGCCGTTTAGGAAGTCATTTGATCGTAGGCCATTTGGCAGACCATTCAAAAGTCTTTTTGATCACTGGCTCCCCTGTCTCTGCACAAAGTAGAGAGTGGAAAAGGAACTCTTAGGATATACTACCTTGTGTCAAATTACAGAAAAACCACATAAAACTAACATGATACACCCTCCTTTTCCTTATAAGTCTCATGGAATAGGTGGCATTTGAGCTACATCATAAAAGAACAGCAAGATTTCAACAGGGAAGGATGATGACAAGGGCATTCCAATAAAAGAATTAGCCCAAAGGTATGGGAACAGGAAAATACTGGACATGTTTGGGGAATACTGAGTAGGCCAGTTTGGCTGAAATGTGGAGTATGTGGAAGGGAGTCATAATGAGATAAGATAATATTTTACATTAGTGACAATTTCTGGAGGGCCTTAAAATGCCAGATGAAGGAATTTAGACTTCACTAGGGATATAATAGGTAAGTAAACTGGCAGTTTGTCTAGCCTGTATTTAAGTAGGAAGATTGGTAATGAGCTTAAGGTAATATGCCAAAGATACAAGAAGGGCCTGAACTGTAGTAGTGAGAAATAAAGAAAAAGTCACATATGCAACGTTATGGAGGTGCAGGTGTGACTGTATCACTCCCCTACTCAACAAAACGTCAGTGGTTCCCTATGATCTCCAGGATGAAGTATAGAATCCTCTGCCATTCAAAGTCCTTCATCATTCAGTTCCCTCCTACCTTTCCAGTTTTTTTACACCTTATTTCTCCCCACATACCCTTCAAATCATTTAAACTGACCTCTCTGCTCAGAGCATTTTCTCTGACTGTCCTCCATGCCTAGAATGTTTTCCCTCCTCATCTCCAACTCCTAGCTTCTTCAAGTCTCAAAATTCCATCTTCTACAGGAAGTCTTTCCCAACTCTTCTCAATCAAGTGCCTTCCTTTCCTAATAATTTCTTATTTATCCCATACAGAACTTGGATATATACACAAACACATACATACATATACATACACACATATGTATGTACTGTTTGTGGTCTCTTGCATTAAATTATAAGCTCCTTGGGGGCAGGAACTTTCTTTTGCCTTTTTTTGTATCCCCCAGTGGTTAACATAGTGCTTAGCATATAATAGGCACTTAATAAACATTTACTGACTGACTAGAGGAAGCCCCTAGTAGGCTGAGTGGACACCCTGTGGAAAAGTATGAGAAGACATGAGTGAGAGTTAAGATAAACAGGCACGGAGGGGTTGTGATGTGCCTGACACACATCAATGAGATCCTCAGTCCTGGAGTATTCGAGTATAGAGCAAGGTTCATCCTTTATATAGTGCCAAAAATAATCTTCCTGAGGCACAAGAAAGATACCACATCATTCTCTCTACTAAAAAAACTTGGAGTGGCACCCTATTGGCTTCGAGTTAATTTATGAACTCTTTAGTCTGAATTTAAGGCCTTCCACAACTTTGCTCCCAATATACCTTTCTAGTCTTATTTGACATTATTCTCTTTTACCCATTGTATATTCCTTTAAAATCGGATTATTAGCTAGTCTCCAAACTCAACATACCTCTTACTTCTGTATACTTTCAGGTCATCCCTCAAGCCTTCAATTAACTTTAATTACTCATCTTAGTCTTTCAGATTCCTCAGTATCCTTTAAGGTTCAGTAAGGTATTGTATATGATGCTCCTAGTTAATAATGTCACCTTCCTTCCTAAACAGTCTTAAATTGCTTTGCCTGACCTCTCCTTTCCCCAAATCACTCCCTACCCTTGTATTACTAATATTTATGTGTCTACATCATACTTGCTAGTAGAACATATGCTCCTTGAGGGAAAGCATTACTTTATTTTTGTATCACCAATGTCTTAGCAAATAAGAGGTGCCTAAAATGGCTTCCTGAACTGAGCTGGTGCATGCGAAATTTTATATGGACAAAACCATGCCAGGACTAAAGTATGAGATGCATTGTTTTTTGATCCAATGCAAACAATATTTTAATAAAACAAAACCATGCAAGGTAGAAATCCAAGACAAAATCTCTTTCAGAAAGATATCTAGAGTTAATATTTATTCTTATTCTGCAAACTCTAGACAAGAGCTTTATTTCCCTAGGTACAAAACAGCCAAGACTCCTACTGTAAAATATAAAAAAAAACACACACAAAGGAAAGAGAAGAGTGAGATTTATTTTATAGCTCAATGGTATTTTCACTTTTGCCCATATTAATTCATCACAGTCTTCAAGGAACACAGCCTTTGATTACCTTCAAATTGCAGAAAAAATACATTACATCTATCTACCAAACTTCCTTAGTTTGCTTGCAAGTCTTAAACAAATACTATTCTCTTATATCTTACCAGGTAACAGATACCCCTACATTCTAAGTTTTGGCAAAAGTCAAATGCTATATTTCCAACTAGTATAAAGGAACATAAATGAAATATGTTATTTGCAAATGTAAGAAAAATCTTCTGTCATTTCCAAGAGGATGGCAGTTAGTGTTTGAAAACAGAGAGAATATGTTGATTCAGGGGATTTAATAAATTAACTAGGATATTGTTTATTGTACTTTAATATAAAATAAGAAGTACATTACAGGTACTAAGCTCTGTTATTCCCACCAAGCAGCTAGACACCTCTGTTTGGACAACACTCTTGTATCAGGGACTTGAAATATATAAAATTGAACTCATTATTTATACCTTCCAAGTTACTATCTGTCTTGACTCTGCACTACTAAACATTTAGGAACTGTCATCTATACTCCCTGACTACCTTGCATAATCCTAATGCTGATAACTAATTTTTAATAGTACTTTAAGTTTTACAAAGAACTTTTCTTATTACTTACCTCTCAAGCTTCCAGGAACCCAACTTCCATTCCCATTACTCTTTTCAAGTTGCTCTCTCAGCTGACTAAGCTTTTTTCAATCAATCAGCTCTCAGCTAAGCAATGTCTTTCTTCCAATCAGCACAATTCCAACAGAACAGCTGTAGAGCATGATGGTAAGCTCAGCTCCTGTATTCTGTTTCTGTTAATGAGGTTTTCCAAATGGCTTTTATTCCTGATGTCTCCTATACTCACCTTCCGTTACTGCTTGGTTCATTTCCCTAACTCCTATACCTTGGGGGGGGGGGGGTAAGGAAGGGATAGGATGGAGGAGATTCAGGGTTAAATGACTTTCCCACAGTCATATTTCCCACAGAAATGTCAAATTTCTGAGGCCATATTTAAACTTGGGTCCTCTTGACTCCAGAGCTGGTGCTCTGTTCACTGCATCACATAAATAAGGACTCCCTTGTAAACAACAACCTATATGTTTTATTATGTGAAACTCAAAAAAAATCTACCTTTTAGATATGACTTTAACAGTTTTTATAAAATTGCCTCATAGTTCCCAGTTATATTATTTGTAACTTCTCAGTTATAGCCTAAGTTATAACTATAAAACTGAAAAGTCATATGTAAATGAGCTAATGGACCACAGTATCCTGTAGTCATGTTTAACACAATCAGTCCTTTACCTTCAAACAGTTCTTCTCAGTACATTTATCTGAGGGGAAATTTTCTCTCAGGTCCTCATAAAACTCTAAAAACTTTAAGCATTTTTATCTGGGGGGAGGTGCTATTTCTTCTCAAAGGTGATTTTATCAGTATTTCTTATAGAAATGTCCTTTTTTCTGCCTTTTTCAGTAACCAGAATGGCCTCATAACAAAAGAGCAATACCTAGTAGCACTAGGAAGACAATACAGAAGCTGACAAGAGTTGAGCTGAGACGTAGGCAGTGAATGCATTTTGCTGGAAGCTTTCCAGATGGGAATGTGACAGCTAGGTGGTGTGATGGCTAGTGCGAGCCTGCAATGAGGAAGACTCATCTTCATGAGTTCAAATCTGACCTCAGACACTTACATAAAGAAGAAAAAGTCCCTAACCTCAAGGAGTTCATTATCAGGGGATACACATGCATGTGGATAAATAGATACAAAGTACATATAAAGAAACACAAAGTACTTTCAAGATAGAGAAGAAGAAAGCATATGGTCCGAGGGAAAGAGCATCAATTCTGGATCTAAATCTGGTTTCAAATCCTACCCTGGATGCTATGCTGCCTCTGTGATGAGAGACAGCCTCCATAGGCCTCATTATTCTTGTCTATAAAACATGAAGATTGGACTGGATCATTTCTGAGGTTTCTTTCAGCTCTAACTTTGTAAACCTAGCTGTGTGACCTTGGGCAAGTCACATGGGCAAGTTGCACCTCTCAGGGACAAGATCTCTCACCTGAATTGCTCTTGTGGCTCCATTCTTTCTGGTACTTAATCAACTTAGCTTGACCATAACACCTGATCATGTTTTGACAGAGTTTGTGTCTGGAATATCAAATATGTATCAATTTAAAAGTTGTTATTTTCTTAAATTAATTATAATAGAAAGACTAAAATCAAACGGATCATTTATTTTAAGATATTTACCGCCACTAATATAATAGAACTTAGTTACTCTGGGCAAAGTTGAGAAAGGTCAAGTACGAAGCTTGAAAAAATTCCTTTAAATTGGGGGGTCAGAGAAAAGCAGAAACATAGAAAATGAGGGTATACAAGGTGTTAAAAAGTTGGCACAAAACTCTGCACTTTGATGGATCATTTTGGAAGAAGGTAAACACAATTACAACCCGGCAAGATCTGTCCATCTTGGGGGGAGAAAATGGGTACAATGTGTTCTAAATTGAGATAAGGATTAAACAATGCAGGCCTGGAAAAGCACTGAGAGTTCCATTAGACATGCATAAACTATAGTGCATCCAGTACACTCTGACCATTAGAGAAAGAGATTAAGAAACATTTTATCAACTTGAAATTATATTAGCCTTCCAAACATCCCAAAGTTCTTCTGTTAAAACTGACTTGATGGTACTCAGCAAGTTCACTTTTACCTACTTCTCTTTATGTCTATGCCTAATCATTCAATAAGAAATACAGAAACTAAGGAAAATATTTGGCTCTACCCTTTGAGAAAGTTGTGTCCACACATACATGCTGTTCAATCCTAGCCCCCAAAAGCATGTTATCTATGTGCTATGTAGAAAGACTAGCAATTAGCATAGAAAAGGTAAATGTAAATTCTACAGATAAATAAAAATCTTCACTGACTATACTGAGACCAAAGCTGTAACCCAATTCTGCTATTTAAGGAATCATCTGTCAAGCATTGTGTTACTAGGCAAAACACTGGAAAACTCAATTGTAAAAACTAGCTCAGCAGTTAGAGACAGTAAACTTCCTAACTAGCATCTTGAAGTTGGAGAGGGCACCTTAAAAGGTCACCTAGTCCAATATCCTACTTGAAGGAGGATTCCCCTCTACAAGATTCACAACAAGAAGCCAACTAGCCTCTACTGAAGACCTTCATGGACCTTCATGGATATGAAACTTATTGTATTTCAAGGCAACTCATTCCATTTTTGAAACCCTCTAATTAGGATTATAGATTTAGAGCTGGAAGGATCCTCAGAGATAATATTCATTTTACAAATAAAGAAACTGAGGCCTACAGAGATTAGGGACTTTCTCCCAAGGTCCCATGGACAATAAATGAGAAAAATCACAATATGAGCTTAGGTCCTTTGACTTTACATTCAGTGCTCTTCCCTCGACACTATTGTGACATTCTTCTTTGAACGGATCCAAGATCCATCTACCTAAAACTTCTACCTGCCAGTCCTAATTGTGTCTTCTGCCAAGCAAAATAATATTGCACAGGACAATTTCTCAAATATTTACAAGGAATGATCCTGCACCCCCTAAAACTCTTCTCTAGATAAATTTTCCTAACTTCTTCAACCAGAAACTTGGATGGTCTGCTCATTCTGATTACCTTCCTCTGACTTCATTTTAACTTCTCAACATCGTGCATAAGATGAAGCACCTAAACTGAAAAAAATATTCTAAATGAAAGTCTGACAAGTACAAAATACAATGGGAGGGGTGGCTAGGTGGTGCAGTGAATAGAGCATTGGCCCTGGAGTCAGGAGGACCTGAGTTCAAATCTGGCCTCAGACACTTAACACAAAACTAGCCGTGTGACCTTGGGCAAGTCATTTAACCCCAATTGCCCTACTTTCCCCTCTCCAAAAAGCCAAAAAAAAAAGTTGTTTTCTTTTTCAGAATACAGTGGGACTATTTCCTGACCCACAATGTGGCAATGGAAAAATAGGGTTTCAGTGAAGCAACTGCATCATCATCATCTTCATGATACATATTATGGACACATTATAATATCATGAATGGCATACATTTCTATAGTGCTTTACAATTTACAAAGCACTTCTGGGATATTCTCTAACTTGATCTTTCCCTCCTAGAATTTTCCTTGACTCCCTTGCCTGGATCTCTCCCTGGCCTCTAGCATATTCTACTTTGTAGTAATAATACTCATTTGTGTACATGTCTTATCCTTCCTCCCCTCCTCCAGCAGAACGTAAATTCTTTAGGAACAGGGACTATTTCTCTTTCTGTCTTCCTTATTTAGTATTGTGCTTTTCACATAATCAGCACATAAAAACTGCTGAACTACTCTTCACCACAACCATGTGAGTGAAATAATAGAAGTATAAATTATCCTTTTTCACAGATGAAAAGACTAAGACTTGAGAAAGGTCAGATGATTTGACCAAGGCTGGCTATCAAGTAGCAGAGCCAGGACTTCTGACTCTAGTACAAGGAAGTCTAACCACTATTTCACAATGTTTCTCTATTAAATATCATCATTAGATTTTTTTATTCTACTTAATGGAGATGATTTTGGATTCTCAATTCTATTATCCACTATTAACCACATTTCCCAGTTTCAGGTTAACCAACCACAAGTTTCGTAAGTATTTTTTTAATACTATGCCTTTTTCTAAGTCATTAATAAAAATGATAGGAAAAAACATGCTCAAGCATAGAACCTGGATGTATAGAGACCCTCTCTCTTAGTTGACATCAATTCATGAAATGATGTTAGAATAGAGCTCTTCAATCAGCTCCAAAACCATGTAACTTAGCCCTTATCTCTTCCTCTTATCTATAAGAATATGAGAGGCTTTGCTGAATGCCTTTCACAAAACCATGTATACTTTATCTGCTGCATTTCCCTGATTTCTAAATCAGATAGCCCTGTCAAAAAAAAAGGTGAAGTTATATAAAGACTTTTAAAAAAAAAAGGCTTAATGAACTCATGCCAACTCAACATGATCACCATTGTTCTCTCTCTAAGAGTTTTCAGGGTATTTAGTCATCTGTTCCAGAGTTTTGTCAGAAATTGACACCAAGCTTACCAACCTAGTTTGTAGAATCTCCTTTGTTTCTTTTGCTATTAAAAATCTTTTGAAAATATACAACTTTTTCTCTGAGTAGCACAGTGTATAGAGTGTTGGACTTGGAGCGAGGAAGACCTGAAATCAATGGCCTTAGAAACTTAATAGTTGTATGACCCTGGGCAAGTCATTTAATCTGCTTCCCTCAGTTTCCTCATCTGTAAAATGAAGATAATATTTACTAGGTTTGTTATGAGGAGATGAGATAATACTTGTGAAAAACTTTGCAAACCTTACAGTACTATATAAGAACTATCATCATCATCATCACCTCTAGTATTGTAGTGCTTGTGCCGCTTTCTATGACTTTTCAAAACCATAACTGATTCAAAAATCAGATTCAGTAAATTTTTCATACCTTAGGGTATCATTTGTCCAAGAGAAGTGGCCTGAATTCTTGTACTATATCACCTGTAATATATTTTAATTCTCTTTTTAAATTTTAAATTAACTTTTGGGGTTTTTTTTAGTTTACATCATTGATTTCCACAAGATTTTGAGTTACAAATTTTCTCCCTGTCTTTCCCCTATCCAGTACCCCAAAACAGCAATCCCACTGTGTACCCCCTCCCCTAATCTGCTCTCTCCTATATCCTCCCCCTTAATTCTCTCTCAACAACATTTGTTCTGGTCCCCCTAGTCTATAGGTCATTCTCCTTAACTAATCTATAGACTTTCAGTTCCCTCACCTGTAAAAAAAATGTAGAGAATGAATAGTCATGGAGAAAGCTTGTCACCTCTGTTACTGCAGAGGCAGAGGCTGGTGGATCACTGGAGTTTGGAAGTTATAAACTGCAGTAAAGCTAAAGTAGATCAGGCATCCACACTGATATGATAAAGCCCAGGGAGCTGCCTCCAAAGAGGTGAATGGGGTCATGTCAGAAACAGAGCAGGTCAAAGTTTCCTACCCATAAGTAGTGGAATCAGGTTAGTGAGTGGCTTTCCTTTAGGTTTGCCTAGAATTGTAATTCTTGGTGCTTTGAGGTTCGTAGGCATTTGTCATTACCAAAACATCAGTTTTGAAACAAGTAAGAAGTAGCTTGTGATGATAGAAAGCAAAGCACAATTTTTCAAATTCAATCCAGTTCAAATATCTTATTCAATTCTGGGTCCAGTCACTGTCCACCTACATTACCTGTCCAAGATATATGTGTACTGATATACTAAATGGTTTTGTTTGTCAATTTGGATGCCATAACGTGGGCATAAACTGTCTTCAGCACAAGTTTGAAACCAAATATTTCCAGGACAGAATCTCAGAGGGTATATAAAATTCAGCAATCACATTCTTCTTGACAAAAGGACCTGGCAATACTTGTTAGGTCATAAAAGCAGGACTGCTTAGAACTCAGTTGCTTGAATAATCAGATATGCACAACAGATAAAGGCAACAATGCAAATGAGGAAACAGCCCTTTTGCCTTTTCTATTATTTGTAACACTAATAATTTAGCTGACTTATCTCTCCAAAATTAAGTGTTACTTAAAAGGATACTATCATCTCAGAGTGAGAAGGGATCTCAGAGGCCATCTAAGCCAACCCAGAGAAGAAATGATCAAGTCCTTCTTTAAGACTTCTACTGAAGAGGTACCCACACCTCCCAAAACAGACCATTCCACTTTTGCACTGTTCTTACTGTTAAGAAGCTTTTCTCTCCCTCACGTTATCGAGCTTAAATTTGTCACTGTAACTATCTGGTCTCAGGTTGCAGGCAGAAAAAGTATTCTACTACATGATGAACCTTTAAACACTTAAATACAACTGTCATGGATCTATTACCATCCCTCACTCCAAACCTTTTCTCCATGCCAAATATTCTCAGTTTCATTAACTGACCTTCATATTAAATACATTCAAGGTCCAACACACCAACCTGGTTACCATTCTCCTGGATAAGCTTCATCTTATCAATGCCCTTCCTCAAACATGATGCCCAGAGAGAAACATAATACTCCAGATACAGTTTGACTACTCTAGACATTCAACCAACTGTGAATGTTGTTTCTTCAAAGTAACAACAAAGTAACTCCAAAGTAAGTAAGCTTACTTACTCCAATCAACCTTACTTCATCTTTGACCAGCTAGTCTCCCATGCCTGGAACTCTCTCCTTCCTCTTCTCCATCTGCTGGCTTTCCTGGCTTCCTGAAAGTCTCAACTAACATCCCGACTGTAAGAAGAAACCTTTCCCAGTTTTCTATAGTCTCCGGGTCTCTTTCCTCTGCAATTATCTCCAATTTATCTCATATATGTCTTATTTATTTATACATAATGTGCATGCTGCCTTCACCATTAGACTGTAAGTTCCTTGAAAGCAGGGCTGGGGTTGGGTTTTTTGCTTTGTTTTCATTTTTGTTTTGTCTTTGTATCTCCAATGCTAAGCACAGGGCCTACCACATAGCAAGTGCTTAATACATGTCTGTTAGACTCTACTTGATTTTTCCATGCCACCTACATTTCTATCTTCCTCTACCCCCTCAGGTCCTGGGCTCTGACAGGTGGCCTTCTGCCTTTTCTTGCCCAGAACCAGGCCTCCACTTCACTTCCAAACCATGCTGCATTAGCTCACTTTTCTAAATCCTATTTATGTTTTGTCTTACTCATTAGAATGTAAGGATCTTAAGAGCAGGAGATGTCTTGCTTGCTTTTATTAATATCGCAATGCACATAGTAGATACAATAAATGTTTTTTCATTCATTCATTCAAGAACAGCATGAAAGGTTTAAGTACTTTGCTAAAATCTAGGCAAACTATAATACTCCTCTGATCTGACAGTTTAGTAACTATCAAAAAATAAAATAAGGTTAGTGTACTATAATCTGCTTTTTAAAAAGCAATTGTTTGATCCAAGACAATTCCAAAGGTATTATGATGAAAAATACTATCCATCTCCAAAGAAAGAACAGATGGAGTCTGAATGCAGATCAAAGCACACTTTTTCTTTACTTTCTTCATCTTTCTTGGGTTTTGGGGGGAGGGGTTTCATACTTTCTTTCATAACATGACTAAAGCGGAAATATGCTTTGCATGATTGCATATGTATAACCTATCAAATCACTTGCCTTCTCTGGTGGGGGGGGAGGGTGTGGAAAAGGAGAGAGAGAATTTGGAACTCAAATTTTTAAAAAATGAATATTAAAGATTATTTCCACATGTAACTGGGAGGAATAAAATATTAAATCATTTGAAAAAGAGGGAAAAATAAGAAGTAATTGTTTTCCTTTTATTTTTTTAAATTAAAAAAAGTTTAAGTTTTCCTGTTACCATCTTGGTCATATTCAGAATATATCTCCTACCCCATATCATCACATTCTTTCCAGTTCAAAAATAATTCTCCTGGTGAGAGAAAACATTTTTTTAAGAGTTTAAACATCTCTGCTTTCTCCCTTTGTCTGTTATTATCCCAAGCATCCAAGCTGTTCTTTGATCCTTCTCTTTTGCCCAATATAGCTCTCAAATCTCTACTAGGACCTTAGCTTTCCTTATCAGTCTCAGCTTATTCTGTGATCTAATTCCCTTGACATTATTTTTACAGGACAGAACCATACTCCTGGTATCCCATCCTCCATTACCTGCCATTGCTTCTCTCTTTTGTGTAGGCCTTTAAAAAAATATAATTTGATTGGTGGATTCCCTGGGAATTTACAAATGTAACTTTAGATGATTCTTCTTCTTCCTCCTCATTGGAATTATTTATCTTTGTGTCAACATACTTTAATTATTGAGAACTTTCCATCTGTACTGGGGTCACATCTCCCTTTAGAATTTTAGTCCAAGAAGTTCTATGTATTCTCTTTCTGGATCCTTTAAAATATGCTTTCCTAAAATTTAGGGGACATATCAAATTATTCCCAGCTTACCTTTTCTTTTCTATCATAAATTCTAAGATAGATATAGTGCCCTGGTGACAGTATCATTTCTGTTTCTGCCTTCACTGATCTTCACTCAAATCTCTCTCCATTACATATTTCTCCTCTAATTTCTTGATTCCTTCATATATCTTCTTAATGAACAATACTACTTTGCCTGCCACTTATTTTACCTATCCTATGCTTTCTGAATAAGATATATGCTTCTGAGCCACAGTTTAATGATAGATTTTAATCCTATACCCAGAGTCAGTGACAGCTATGAAATCAAATTTGCTTCCTTTATGGTAGAACTTCTACGTCTAGGCCCTGCTGTTTCAGCAGGAAATGATAAAATGCCTTTAAATAGTTTACTAACTTCAGACTAAAGAAAATTTGAGGATAGTACTCATTTCCGTGTAACATGTAGCTGAAAAAGATTCCAACTCATGGAAAGCCAGTCCTAAAGTTACCATTCAGGGTTTAGAGTTTTGTTTAAAAACAAACAATACATCATTTATTACTATCTTTATGATTGTGTACTAAAAATCCAATTACATTCCATTGGGAAACACGATTGCCACGAATCTTTTCCAATGATTAAGTGGAAACTTTAGGATTTCTATGCTTTTACAAACCATCACTTGCTCTAAGTCAGTGGTTCTCAATCTTCCTAATGCCGGGACCCTTTAATACTCGTATGTGGGTGTGTCTGCATGTAGGCAGACCCACCTGGAGACAGAGGAGCAGTGTCTCAGTTCCTAAGACCATCAGAAATATGTGTTTTCTGATGGTCTTAGGTGACCCCTGTGAAAGGGTCGTTGGACCCCCAAAGGGGTCGCGACCCAGAGGTTGAGAACCGCTGCTCTAAGGCATACACTTCTAAGGTAGATGATTCTAAAGTGACGTGAAAGCCTTGAATGATATTGATTCATTCAACTCTAAAACCCAATCTTATCAATTATCAATGATTCCCTGGTCTACTCTCCATACCTTTGTATTTTTCCTTAAAGGTTTTGTGCCCTTGCCACTCCTTCCTCATATAAGAATTGATGACATTACACCATACTTCACTGAGAAAAGCAACACCCTTAAAAAAAAATCTCATAGGGCAACTAGGTGGTGTAGTGAATAGAGCATTGGCCCTGGAGTCAGGAGGACCTGAGTTCAAATCTGGCCTCAGACACTTAACACAAAACTAGCCATTTGACCTTAGGCAAGTCACTTAACCCCAATTGCCCTACCTTCATCCCTCCAAGGAGCAAAAATAAAATAAAAAATAAAAAATCTCTCTCCACCACAAAATTTTCCTGGTCTTTCATTCATACATATTCATTCATCTCAACAGATCCTTAAAACCACTTCTGCCAAGCAGAGCTGGGAGAGTAGGAAGAACATTGGATTTGAAGCTAGAGACCAAAGGTTCAAATCCCAGTTCCACGTGACCAGGCGATTCACTTGATTAGGCCTTGACTTCATTCTCTGTAAAATGAAAGGATTGGGCTAGAGGGTCTCTGCCATCCCTTCTAGCCCAATACCCTGTGATTCCTCCTCCCATGTTGATCAGCTATCCCACAGCCCAGTACAATGTTCTACAAAGAGTAGGTATCAAATGAGTAGCTTTTTTAAACCATTAAATCTCCCTTTTTTCCAGTAGAGTTCAGTAGTAATATGAGAACTTATTTCTCTCTAGAATATATATATTATATATAATATGATATTATATATAAATATAAATTATATATATATATATAAATTTGCTAGAATGCATTTATTTTGCATATCATAGACACGCATACAAAAGATTCAGGGAACTAAGATATAATCTAAATTAGGTGAAAAGGTTCAAATATAAAATTTACAATGAACTGGAATGTAATGGAATGAGGCAAACAGTGACCTAGTACAGAAACCTACAAGTGGTAGGAGAGTAATAATACTCCCAACACCAACCCCATCCCTGCTCTCAAGGAACTTAGTGAAGACAACATATAAATTATGTATAAATAAGATATATACAACATAAATTGGAGATGATTGCAGAGGGAAGATCTCAAGACTGTATTCACTTAAACTGAAGATCAAAATGTTTCTCTTCACCTTTAAATTCTTACTGTTGAGAAATGGGCTAATGTTTCTCAATACTGTTGTTTGGTCATTTCAGTGGTGTTTGACTTTTCATAATATTTGGGGTTTTCTCAGTAAAGCTACTAGTTTGCCATTTCCTTCATCCAGCTCATTTTACAGATAAGGAAACTGAGGCAAACAAGGTTACTTGACTTGGCCATGGTTAAGCAGCTAGTAAGTGTCGGAAGCCAGATTTGATCTCACCAAGATGAGGCCTCCTGACTCCAGACCCAGCACTTTATCCACTGTGCCACTTAGCAGCCCATAATTATCCTGGAAAGTTGAAAATTCTTTCCTTTATATAGGTTAAGATGTATCAGTGCATAAGTACATGTCCATACATGATGATCTGAACTTTATCTTCATTTTGATTTTTTTTTTTGGAGGGGGGAAGGCAGGGCAATTGGGGTTAAGTGACTTGCCCAAGGTCACACAGCCAGTAAGTGTTAAGTGTTTGAGGCCAGATTTGAACTCAGGTCTTCCTCACCTCAGGGCTGGTGCTATATTCACTGGACCACCTAGCCGCCTCCAAACTATATTTTCAGTAAACGATGTATATCTGCCTGATATTCAATATTTAGCACCTGTAGAGTATTCTAACAAATGCTTAATAATACCAGATTGATTCTATACAATGAAAACTACAACAAATATCATTAGATAGATTAAAGTTTAATTAAGCACAAAGTACTAGGGATGCAAATAAAGGCAGACAAAATGGTCCTCAGTCTCTCCAGAGTTTTACATTCTAAAGAGAGAAGACAGCACATGAAGCGAAGCTGGGAAAGAGTGAGATAAGGGAGAGGCGATACACTTAGGAAGGCATCCCTGGAGATGTTGGGGAAGTGCTATGGAGCCCTGAAAGTAAGCAGATTAACACCAACATGGGCCAATCAAAGGCCAAGATGGTTCCTGGAATAGAGTCTAATTTTCCAAGAGTAGAGGAAGCAGAACAACGAACCAAGTTAGAAATGAAATAACAATCTGAAACAGGACCCTTTGTAGTTCCTGCTAAACATGTCACTCCTTACTTTCCTCTTTCTATTGAGGAAATTCTTCCAGAAGCTCCCAACTTCAGAGTTACACTTGACTCTTCCTTCTCCCTTCCTTCATATATAATCATCTGCTTAATTTTATAGACTTTACCTCCACAACAGGACTAGCACCTGTCCCATTTTTTCTAGCCACATGACTACCAGGCTAGTTTAGGCCCTCATTACTTCTCACTTCATCTTTTACAATGGCCTAAGTATTTCCTCTGCATCTAGTCTCTTTTCCCTCCAATCAATTCTCATATGTTTTGTTAAATACAAATCTTCCAAAAGCACAATTGTGACTAAGTCACTCCCTTACCCAAAATCTTAAGTGGATTCCTATTGCCCTTAAGATAAACTTGGATTAAAAACTTTACAATCTGACTCAAGCTTATATTTTATAGACCAATTTAATATCATTTTCGTCAAATATTCTAGGTACCAATCAAACTGTATTTGATGTTCTCCAAAATTGCTTCTTTATCTCCTGCCTCCTTGCCTTTGTACAAAGTAATGTGAAATAAGTCTATAAAGAATTGTGCTTTTGGAAGATTATTTTGTATCCCAAAGAGACTAAAGAAAAGGAAAAAGGATTTATTTGTACAAAAATATTTACAATAATTCTCTTTGTGGTGGCAAAGAATTGGAAAATGAGGGGCAAATCCATCAATTGGGGAATGGCTAAACAAGTTGTAGTATGTGCTTATGACAGATTAATATTATGCTGTAAGAAATTATGAACAGGATAATTTCAGAAAAGCCTGGGAAGTCTTGTATGAACTGATGCAAAGTGAAGTGAGCAGAATCAAGAAAACACTGTATAGTAACAGCAACATTGTAACAATGATTAACTGTGAAAGATTTAGCTACTCTGATCAAGACAGTGATTCAAGACAATTTCAAAGGACCCATGATGAAAAATTCTATCCACCTCCAGAGAGAAAACTGGTAAACTCTGAGCACAGACTGAAGCATATTTTTCTCTCTTTTGCTATTTTTCTTTCTTATGTGTGTTTTCTTTTGCAACATGGTTAATACAGAACTAGGCTTTAAATAACTTCACATATATAATTGACATTAAATTGTTTGACTTACAGTCTCTGAAGGACATGACTTATTTCGGAAGATTACCCCTAGCTCTCAAGGAATAGGTTCTTTAACCTTGGGAGAGATCCTACCCATCTAGGAGACTTTACTTCTGTTTAGAATATAAACAGAATGCAGTCTACATGAGTTCTTATCCTGGGGAAAGGAGTTCCTGTCCTTGTATCCTTCCATTAAAGTTTAGGGTGACCCAGCTCATGAAGGAGAAAATTAACCAGAATGGTCTGGAAGAAGATGGTGGAGATGAATTTCCCTGTCCAGATTGCTAGAGACAGCCGAGTCTCATGATCAAGCCATGTTCTCAGCAGCAGGATCTGAAGATTTCTAACCCACCTCCTCATTTAACATCCACCAATCAGGGTTGATTTTCACTTGTTAGGGGCATTCCTTTTTACAAGAGTATTTAAGGCATTCAGTGTCTATACTGGTTGTTTTGGGTTGTTGAGAGAAACAACTAATCATCAATTTATTGATTGCTGGCTAGTCTAATTAATAAACTGATTATTGATTACCCTGAAAAAAAATAAATTGTTTGACTTATCAATGGAGGGGGTAAAAGGGAGGAAGATAATTTGAAACTCAAAATTTTTCTAAATGAATGTTAAAAATTTACTGTAATTGGGGAATATTTAACAAAATATATTCAAATAAAAATGTTCTTTTTTTTAAAATCAGTATTTTAAATTTTAAATTTTAGGTTCTCTGTTGGCCAAGAGTTCAAAAGTGTAAATACAGAAGTCATTTTATTTCTGCAGTTGTAATATTTGTAGCATCTCCCCATCTGTGATGCATATTAAGGTTTCAGAGTTACTTCTTAGAAAATGAGTATCATTTGATTATATGAAAGGCCTCATGTATTTCTATATCCTGAGGTCCTGAGAGCTGCACCACCAAGCTACTTTCTTCAGAAGTATTTTCCTCTAAAAAATACATGTTTAGACCTTTGTTTACTAAGTTCAGTCAGCAAAGTTCAGTCAGCAAAACTGTATTATTTTGTTAATATTAGAGTAGTTGTAGTAGTAGAGTAGTAATTTAATATCATTTTTCTTCAAATATTCTAGGTACCAATCAAACTCTATTCCATGTTCTCCAAAACTGCTTCTTTATCTCCTGCCTCCTTGCCTTTGCTAAGCATAACAACAAAAGGACACTTAATTATTCTTGTTTTTAAATTACTTATACCAAGATTTTCAGAGTAAAGGGACAATTTGTTATATTAATATACATATAATGTGTAAAATATATTACATATGATATATGAGGCCACAGCATCATCTATCCCACATATGAATTAAGCTAGAAATCTCAGCAGAAGTGATTTTTAAAAGATAAACATGCTGTTTTGGCCAATGTTTATGTTAGGGCACATACAAGAAGGAAAGAACTTGACACTCAGCAAATTCAAAGGCCTAAATAGGTACATTTATACCAGAAAGTCAATGTAAGTGTTGAAATGTAAGCTCCCAGAATCCAGTGTGAAAAACTACTGCTAAGTAATTTACATCATAAACTGTAAGTCCAAAATGGCACTAGCTCTACGATATGCAAATGTACGGTCTAATTTCATTTTAAATTACTGTCACTTCCTTTCACTAGAATCCAAAATAGAGAAGAAAATGAAAGAGCTCAATTCAGAAGCTGAAAGAGGGGGGAAAATGCTGGGAACTTCAATCAGATCTGCATGAGTCATGTTGTGTCAATCGCATATTCCTGATTTCAAGTCTTTAAAAAAAGAAAACTCAAGGACCCTTCAAACTACATTCAAATCATATGCCTGATTAGACAATTGATTCACTTTACTGAGCATTTTTTTATTGCTTGATTCTGATCTCATGTTCTCAACCACCACAGCAAATATGTTTGCTCAGGGTAAAGAAATGATGAAGATTGACCTTTTCTGTTCAACAGCTGGCCAAGCTTAAATTTAAATGGCATGTCAGAATTTTGTTTCACTAATTTGATGTAAAATCAAAGGCTCAATGATGACAGGCATTCAGATCTTATTTTATTCTAGGAATCTCAGATACTTTCTTGTATTTCTTTAACTTTTAAAATATGATAAATACAACCATCTTACACCAAAATGAAGCATAGCCAGAAATGAGACATGAATTGCTACTGGGATAGAGGTAGTAGCAGCTCTTTCCTTTCAGAATTGTTCTCATCTATTTTGCTGTTTATAGAAAAATTGAACATAAGGAAAAAGAAGAGACATCTGTGCCCTCGAGCCCTACCTAACTCCTTGATTCATTCCAGCATCTTGTTTCTGGTTTCCTATCCAGTAGCATAATGAGAGACATATTTCTTTCTTCCTTTCCTACCTCACAGCCTGGCAAATATGCAGTATTCCCAAGAATAATCACAGAATTTGTCTAAAACTATCTTGCAGACAGATTATTTTGAATCTATAGTACCATATAAAATATAAAATCTATAAAATAAGTATTGTCTCTACCCCTCACACACCTCACCATATACCCTATACTTCTGATCACATCCAGCTTTTCTTCTTGCTTTACAAATCATGATGAAAAGAGAATATAAGCTTCCAAAACTGTATGCCTACCTAGACCAACCCTCAAATACCAACCTACACAAGTGCCTAATAAAAAAAGGAAAAAAATATTTCATCAAATTCTTTTAGACCAGTAGCCTGGTTTTCATTAAGCCTCGGGCAGGAGAGGAAGTATTGTATACAACTCTGACACAGAGCTGAGATGATGAGAACCAATAAGATGAATAAGGAGCTTACTAGTAAGCACAAAATGAAAAAATGATGTCACAGGGCATGGTGGTTGGTTTTACCAAAGGCCCTAACATGTGGCACATCAAAGAAATCAAGTTTAATTCTTTAAGAGCCAGTTCTAGTTGAAAATGGGAAAACTGGGATTAATGGAAACTCAGAATTTGCCAAGTTAAAATTTACATTTATCTTTAACCACTGAGTTTCTCATCTAGGGACATTTTTTGATACAAAGCCTCATGGACTCTTGGAGTCTAAATGTAGGACAGAGACTTTTCATGTCTACTTTTGCATAGTGTTCATCCACAACAATTATTCACAGTTTTGTTATTATTTATACTTTGTTCTGAGCAGTCCGTGTGGGAAATCTTTACCTATAAACAAAGCTTCCCCTTGTTTGATGATCTGCAGAGTATTATACCAAAAAATGTATTTACCTTGTACAAATGAATAAAAAGCTATTACTAGGCCTAATGTGATTAAAAGGGGGTAAACTGATTACCATTTGGAGTTGTATTAATTCCTTTCCAACACCCCGATGGTGCCATATACATAGGATTTCCTGGAAGGGGCAGGTGATTTCCTAAATGGCACCCTAGTGACATGAAAGAATTAGTGCTTCTCTACTAAGTAAAATGCAAACTCTTCCATCAATAGACGCAGGTACCTTATTTTAGTTTTCCTTTTTCTCCTGTGTGGAAGAGTGTATGTCTCTACTTGGGACAATTCTAAATGCAGGTAGTATACACCTTCCTAGCAAGATGTTTAGCATCTCAACTGCCCAATAAAAATCTCCTCCACCTACAGTGATCCTTGTATTTAAGTTGTAAACAGGTAACAATGAGCAATCAACTACAATATCTGAATACCTGTCAATGGAATTTGCTGTTATAATCAAATAAAACTTTCAACAAAGTTAATCCAACATTATATTTAATGATATGGTACAACTCTTATCAGTAAAGGTAGGTGATGTAATGGAGAGAGCACTGGGCCTAGAGGGAGGAAGACCCACATTCAAAGCTAGCCTTAGTCTAGCAGTCTAAATGACCCTAGACAAGTCATTTAACTCTATTTGTCTCAGTTTCCTCATCTATAAAATGAGATGGAAAAGGAAATGGTAAACTACTCCAGTGTCTTGGCCAAGAAAACCCTAAATGGGGTCACAAGGAGTCAGATATGACTGGAAAAATTACTAAACAACAACCATAAATAACTGTTATTGGGTCACAACCTCCTTAGGTCTCAATTTCCACATTTGTAAAGTGTGTAAAGGGAGGCAGTTGGACTAGATTACTTCTCAAATTCTTCATTTCAGATCTCTTTCTCTCAGTACTTTGGGTAAATTACCTGACCGGACAGTCAACAAGCATTTATTAAGAGCCACTATGAATGTGGTAGGCACTGTGCTAAGTACTGGGGAACTAATGAAAAACAAAAAAATAGTCCCTTCTCTCAAAGAGTTCTTTCCAATTCTGTCAGTGCAAGTATATCCTAGACAATGTAGCAATTGCTACAGTAACTCTTCTCTACCAAATAAATCAGTTTTAATAACACTTTTGGCACATCAAAGTTTAAGGGGACAAGGGTTGCTCCAGGGAGCCCCAGAACATTTGATATTTTCCCCAACTGAATATGATATGCTTACAATGCTTGGTCCTTTGTTTAGAGGCATCTCAGGAATTAAAAAATTTTTGTTATCCATTAGTCAGTCCTTTGGTGATAAGCATCTCCAAACTTATCCAGGCTAGACATGTAACAGACTATCACTGGGGCTCAATTCAAAGTTTTTCCAGCATGAAAGGACCTCCCAGAACTTACATCCTACTGGAATCAGCTTAAATATAGGGCAGCTAGGTGGTACAGATGATAAAGAATTGGGCCTTACACATTTATTAGCTGTAACCTCAGACAAGTCACCTGACCTTTGCCTCAGTTTCCTCATCTGTAAAATTGGGATAAAAATAGTACCTACTTCCCAGAGTTGTTGTGAGGACCAAATGAGATAATAATTGGAAAGTGTTTAGAACTGCTATATAAATGTTAGTATAAGGGGTAGCTAGGTAGTACAGTGAATACAGCATCGGCCCTGGAGTCAAGGAGGACCAAGTTATTACATGGATCTTCCTCCCTATGTGGAAGGGACTTGACACTTGACACATTTACTAGCTGTGTGACCTTGGATAAGTCACTTAACTTCCATTGGCCTGCCTTCCCCCCTCCAAAAAAACCCCACAAAATAAATGTTAGTATATTGTTATTGTTATTGATCCCAGGGTGACCTCTAGACCATAATGCAGATTCCAAAGAAATTTGAGAAGACATTCTCACCCTATCCCATTGCAGAGGTTCACAAGTATTTTTTGTCAGTTATGCCGACTTTCTTCTTCCTTTTTTTCTTTTTTCTTTTCTTCTTTAAAAATACTCTTTGTATGGGAAATTGAGAGGATGGCCATCAAATGGCTGAACAAGTTGTGGTATGCAAATGTAATGAAATATTACTGCCCTGTAAGAAATGATGAATAGGCAGATTTCAGAAAAATCTGAAAAGATTTGCAGGAACTTCTGCAAAATGAAGTGAGCAGAACCAGGAGAATGTTATATACAGCAACATTAGGCAATGATCGACTATGAATGACTTAGCTCTTCTCAGCAATACAATGATCCAAGACAATTCCAAAGGACTCATGATGGAAAATGCTATTTACACCCAGAGAAAGAACTATGGAGTCTGAATGCACATTAAAGCATACTATTTCCACTATCTTTACTTTTTTGTGAATTTTTCCTTTTTGGTTTGTTTCTTCTCTCACAATATGATTAATATGGAAATAAATTACATGATTGCACATATATAATCTATATCAAATTGCTTAACATTTTAGGGATGGGTAGGGAGTAAGAAAATTTGGAACTCAAACTTTTAAAAATGAATGTTAAAAATTGTCTTCACATGTAATTGGAAAAAAATAAAATACTGCTTTAAAAATATTCTTTATTACAACAGGATGTCACTCAGGGAGGAAGATCCATGTAATAACCAACTATGGCTCTAGAGAGCCAACAAAGCAAACTTCCCACATCATGGGAGAGGTAGAAAATAAAGGGATACTTTTTTAGATGTGACCAATGTGTGGGTTTGTTTTGCTTATGTATGCATTGTTACAATGGAGGGCCTTTTAAAAACTCAGAAAAGTAAGAAAAATGAATCACAGAAGGATTTTATTAAAATGCACAGAAGTATAGAGAAGGAGGTTCAGAGGGAGATATAGACACAGGACAGTTTTGAAAGTAATATGATGAATTTATTATATACTTTTTAAAAAATAAGCTATACTAAGAGATTTGAAGTCTCATAAATAATATTTTTCTGATATTTATATATGAAAATATTTATTGGTGTTTGTTAAGAATGAGAAAATATTAAAATTATTTGGAAAAAATGAAATCTTTTCTACTGTTATTATTGATGTTCACATTTTATGAGGAAATCTGTGATTGCAACAGGTTGGCTCTTCTTTTATACATGTTCTCTCTTCTCTTTGCAGGTACCCTTCCTTTTCTAGAATATTCTATGAATGGAAACTTCCATGTTAGAAATTTCAGGCTTTCTATAAAATCAACTGAAATATCACATTGAAATTGACTATCACACTAAAATCACATTTGAAATATCAATAGAAAATACTTTTCCCCTGTAAAGCCCCTATACCTCAAGGGCCTGATGGATGGGGTTGAAAAGAGTCACAGCTCATCAAAACCAAGAGGAATGGCAAGAGCTTGGTATAATGACATGACATGCCAGCCCAAGGAGAATCCTCTCCCAGGATCACCATGAACGTTCTACTCCTGCTTCACCTTGAAGTCCATTGTGCTTTAGTGATACCCCTGATTGAATCCTTCCATGTCCTTCCCCTTATTCCACTTTGGAGGAGGCAGCTGCCATACTGGTTGAGAGAAGGGAGGGTGCTTCCTAGGGTCCTTCTTTTTGCCCTTACCTCCCTTTTTCATGTTACATGAAATGTGTGCAGCTCAAGTCAAGTCATATAACCTTACTTTGTGTGAATTAAAGCAATGTCTAGTAAAAGTCCATTGCTTTTCATTAAATGGCTAGTCTAGTTCTTCCGTGAAGCACCCTTTTTAAGTCTCAGGGCTATTACAAAAGACTAGAACTAATGACAGTATCTGAAACTTGATCCTATGATGTAACTAAATCAATAACAAATTTAGTATTTTCAACTGTTTTGATGATATACCAATTAATCACATTTATCATGCTATCAAATGTGATTGTAAACATTTCTAAAATAGCAACAGCAACTATGCAGTAATCCAATTATATACATAATCTCAGTGAATTTTATAGTCTTTATCCTGGACTTGAAATCCTGGACTAAAACACTCAACAAATGATTATTGAACACAAGAAAATGTGTTAGGTTCTGTGGGGATGCAGGGTATGTGTGGGGGGAGGATGGACAAATAAGGTATATGATCCATCCTCAAGAAGCTTAGTATCTCATAAACATGGATTATAAATATCTAATAGACAAATTTGAGCATATTATTCAGCTTTTTATCACTGCCTGGGATGGTTATTCTGTCTTACATACATACTACTTCTCCAATTAGACTGTAAATTCCTTTAAGTGCAAAAAGTTCACCTTACACCTGTTCCTCCTAGTATACAACACAATACCTTATGTAGTAGGTACTTAGTAAATATTTGTTGATTGGATGCTGGTCTGAAGAGTTATAAGTCATAATTTCATGATCAAGAGCTAGAAGGGGTCTCAAAGGTCACTGGTGCAATGTATTTATTTTATAGATGGTGAAACTGAGACCCAAAGGAAGTTAACCGATTTGCCCAAAATCACAGATTATAAGTGGAATTCTTTAGAAAATATCTTGTCCACTCTTTTGTCAAATACCAATTTTCAGTTTACTCTAGAGTGGTTGCTTTGGAACACTGGTGTTCATTGTACAATAAGAAGTAACTCTCAAATAGTCTCAATTCCAAAAAAAAAGTCTAGAAGGATTCTGTAAGTCTTCACTCTCCCTATCACCCCATATGTAAACGTGCAGAAAGTATGGCAGGTTTTCTATGCTGTTGTAAGTAACTATAATTTGGTTTTCATTTTCCATTTTCAGAAGTTACTGGAGAAATGCACCATGGCTCTGGGTTTACTTATCCAAGATTGATAAAAGGATGGGGTATAAAGAAAGCTATCACTTCCTCTAAGATCACCATCTGAAGGATTCAGCAAAAGGGTTATCTGATTGAAAGGTTAAAAGTGGAAGGAGGTTAATGATATTTTAATATGGGATTTTATATTTTCCAAAGTCCTTCCTCATTTGATCCTCACCATCACACTCTAAGAGGCAGAGAAATATAACAACTGACATTTTAGATATGAGACCTATCGAGGGTAAATTAATTAACTGCCCAGGATATCATATAGGTCATCATCATCATCATCATCATCATCATCTCTCTCTCTCTCTCTCTCTCTCTCTCTCACACACACACACACACACACACACACACACACACACCTTAAGCTCAGGTCTCTTCAAGTCTGTTTTCCTTTCCACTACTCCCCGATTCTACTATTTAAGGAAGTAATTATATCCTAGCAAAGAATAACACCTGGAACAGATAAAGTATTTTACAAAATGTAAATCAAATCAAAAGTTTGAAGACTTGTACTACTGAATACTTACATATTTTTTAAAAAGAGGAAGCTACAATCATATAATAAACTTGACCATAACTGTGAAGCTAATTACAGTTTCACCAACCTTGAAAGGAAATAGCTTTACCAAGATTTAGAGAAGATTTAGCATTCTGGATGATAACCATCTCTGGATTTATAGGAGAAAGATTCAGTCAGATAAAAATTCTCTGCATTTTTATTCCAAGTTCATTACCGAATTGGTTACAAACCAACTGAATTGGTTACAAACACTGGTGGAGAATACTTAACCTTTCAGGAAAACACTGGCTATGATAAAATTCAACAAACTGATATAATTGTGATGGGAAACAATAAAGCAAAAGCCTGATGAGTTCTTATTAACAGTAATGGCCCATCCCAGTCTTGGAGAACTCTAAGTAGAAGGTGGATGCTATGAACACAGAATAATCTATCAGATCATTTACTGTGTCAACTGGTTTTACTTAAAAGGTTTTTTGGTCATGTAGCAGCAACCACAGCACCATACCCAGGATAGCTGCTAGCACAGGTTCTTAGATCTGCTTTACTAGAAAAGATAGCTGTTTAAGGGGTCAACGATCTTTTTTTTTTTTTTGCTTTTTTTTTTCCGAGGGCAGTTGGGGTTAAGTGACTTGCCCAAGGTCACACGGCTAGATTTTGTGTTAAGTGTCTGAGGCCGGATTTGAACTCAGGTCCTCCTGACTCCAGGGCCAGTGCTCTATTCACTGCGCCATCTAGCCGCCCCAGGTCAACGATCTTTTAAAATTACATTTACTAGTTCAGGGAAAAAGTCAGCACCCTGAACTTCAGAGTAAATACAAACAGTAAATACAGAGAAAATACAAGCAGAGAAATAAAGACCAACAGACAGGGTCTGACTGCTTGAATCAAAGCAACATGGCTACACATTTTACATACATCCCTGGATCAATAGAGCCTTTACATCTGACCAGTCAGGGAACTCTGTACACACCGCCACTCAGAATCTTGACCAGGGAATCACAAGATCCTTCTTGTAAGTGAGTCCTCAAAGCAAAATACCAACTCAGAATACACACATATATGTGTGTGTGTGTGTATGTGTGTGTGTGTGTACTTCTCAGAGCCTGAAGGCATCACAGCCCTCATGACTCAGTGCCTAATTAGAAATTAGCAAAAAGGTATAAAAGTCTTCCTACAAGCAAGCCTCCCCTAAGCAAGCTTCCCTTAATGAGATCCGTGTGAGACCTATTAATGGGCAGGAAAGATCTTAAGTCCCATTAACATTACATGTTGAAAAGGAGGACTCAATTGAGAGCGGAAAAGATTGTTATGGTGAAATTATTTTGATATAAAAGCAAAAAAAGTTTTAAGTCATTGTGTACTTGGACACTAAAAATGAAAATTGAAAAGCAATTACTTAAAAGCCTAACAACTTAAAAGAAGAAAATAAATAAATATATTTTAGAATACTCCACTTTATTTTGTAACAAGTAGTGAACATGGCATCAAACTTCCCAAAATGCCCTTCTAATCTTTACCACTCACTTGGCACTTATTCACTATCTTGTAAGAAGCAGCATCACACAGTGGATAGAAAGCCAGCCTTAAATTCAGGACGACCTAGGTTCAAGATTTTTCTCTGACATATACTGGCTATACAACCCTGGGTAAGTCATTTAATTCTATGTACTCTAAGGCAACCCTCCAAGTCTATAATTTGCAGAGGTGGTGCTGTTCAGTCGTGTCCATCTCTTTTTGACCCTGTAGACCAGAAACTGTCCTTGGGGTTTTCTTGGTAAAAATACTAGAATGGTTTGCCATTTCCTTCTCCACTTTTAGGTGGTAGTTAAGTAACTTGCCTAGTGCCACAAAACTAGTAAGTGTCTAAACTCAAATCTGAAATCTGATCTTTTTGATTCCAGGCTCAGTGCTCTATCCTCAAGTCACCTAGCTGCCTTCTAATGTGCAGAGGTATTAAACTTTATTGGTTAAGGGAATTTCCTTGTCAAGAGTTTCTTATCCCTAACACAGGTCCTGTTTTTATCTGTTTCTTTACTATTTGATAACAATAGCAACTGTATAAAATACAATGAAATCACAAGCCCCACTAAAAAGCCAGTTTGGGTTTTCATATATTTCTTGCTCTTCACATTAGTCAATAAGCTGCCTGAAGGCTGAAATCTTGTAAGATATATTTCTATAACTTTGGGCCTAGAACAGTTTCTCCAAGAGTACTTGATAAGTGTTTGTTGATTAATTTTCCACTATCACATCTACATTTCCACTTCTGAAGGAAAGACATATCACATTTTCAGAATATGAGATAAAATTAGAAATAAATAACAAAAAGTTATGTGTCTCTTACACTAGTAATCTAAAAATACTGTTAAAATTACATCTAGGACAGGAAGGAAATTTGGAATATAACAGAATATTTTTAAAAGAGACACCAAAACTAACCTGAATGAAAAAAAAAAACCTTTGCCTTCCAAGAATTTATCCTATTAAGGCAGATGTTCACAAGACCAAAAAAAATTTTTTTTCTCAAGAATAAAATGCTTATCTTTTTCTTTTATAAAAAATTACAAAATCAGAAGTTTTGTCTAGATTTTCCCTTAAACTTTATGCTTTTTAACACTTTACAACAACAAAAAAACAAAAAAAACTTTACAACAGAAATCAGTAAATAGGGACCAAGGAAACTGGAGTGGGCTGACTCTGGCAAGAAGGCTGTAAGGATGAACAAAAGAGGTCTGAACAACTTTGCTGTTAGATGAAAGTGAGAAAAATAGGAATAGGAAGAAAAAGATGATGATGTCTGTCAACATTTCATTTGGCTCATACTAATGGAGTGCATTGGATAGTAATTGTACTCACAATCTCTAATCATCTGCATGCCTTCTCCATATGGTAAGAAGAGTAACTCTGTAAAGAATCTTAATGCAGTCACAGCAGAGAAAAGCATCTTACCTTTCCTTGAGAATATACTCTAACTAGGCAGCCAGAAACATGTGTTCTTGAGTTTCAGACAAGGCAATGGAGATTCAGGAATCCCTCATTTCAGAGGAAACAAGATCGAGCAGGCAACAGGGCAGCACTGTATATATGAAACTTTTTTTGACCTGTGTGAAAAATCTATAAACTTAATGGAAGAATCTGGTTTGGGGCACAGTAACAATAGCTGATAATTACTGAGCATTTTAAGGTTTGCAAAGCATTTTACAATTTATTTAATTTGATTCCCACAACAATTCCATTGGATAAGTACTATAATTAAGACAAGAACTTGGGATTTCATTGGTATAGTGAACTACTGGATGACTGAAATTCCTATACCAATGCAGGTCGATTCCTCCTCTGCACCTTAAAAGTCATAAAGAATTGCCTAGTGCAGTGGTACCAAAATGAAATAGAAAAGGGTGCCACTAAACCACACAGGAAGGATCCTTGCAGGCAGGACACTGACTTAATTTTAAAATGTAATACTATCCATATTTTATCGTACTTTTAAATTTGTTGTGTTAAGGAGTTCCCAATTATATTTTAATCTGGTTCAGGCCTGCATGTTTGACACCTCTAGCCTACAGTACTGTTTTCAGTGACTTGCTCAGGGTCACACCCTGTATGCATCAGAGAAACATATTATAGCCCTATTTTCCAAACTAGGAAACTGAGGCTCATCAAGATTAAGTGATTTTTACAGGATCTTTCTTGAATAAAGCCAGATTTATCTCTATGCTACTGATGGAGACACAGAAGCTACATAGCAGTGTGAGATTGCCAGACCACAATGACAAGCTGAAGGTTCTGGATGAAGAGCTCCTGATAAGGATTACAAAACCGGTACAAGAACAGGAAAAAGTGGTTATTGGCAACTTCAAGTAGTTAGGAGTATCTGGAAATCTCTCCCAAGGCAAATCAAAACGGTTGGTGTATTATTTTTTTAAATATATTTTTAATTATTTCACTAAATATTTTAATTACATTAAAATCTTTTAATATTCGTTTTTAAAATTTAAGCTCTAGATTCTCTACCTTTCCCCTCACTGAGAAGGCAAGCAGTATATCAGTTATACACATGAAATGATGCAAAACATATTTCCATATTAACCATGTTGCAAAACAAAAACACACACAAAACCAAAACAAGAAAAATAAATAAAATAATAAATAAAATATGATTCAATCTGCACTCAGACTTTATCAGTTCTCTCTCCAGAGGTGGATAACATTTTTCATCATGCGTTCTTTAGAATTATCTTGGATCACTGTCTTGATTTGAGCAACAAAGTCTTTCACAGTTGATCAGCATTATAATATTACTGTTACTGTGGACAATGTTCTCCTAGTTTTGCTCATTTCACCTGGCCTCCATTCATATGAGTCTTTCTGGGTTTGTCTAAAATCACCCTGCTCATCATTTTTTGTAGTACAATTGATATATTTTGATTTCTCTTGCTGACAATTTCATGTTCCAGAACTCAGAGAAAGCACATTAGGGAGTAACTTGATTGGTGAAATAGTAATGATATGAATTTTAAGAAGTAATAACTATGCCAACTGAATGTTCATTAATAGATTAAGGCTGGACAAAGTTTGGTATATAACCTAGACTTTGAAAAAGCAAAGAGTTCAGAGAAAAGGTAGCAAGCCTCAAACCTGCCAGTGAGTTAGGGGGATGTCTACTCCAGGCATGTGAAGACTTTCCTTGGAGGAATGGGTGTATAAGAACAATTTGTTCCAATGGCAATGATGGTGACTGAAGCAGGCTTTGTAGGATACTTAGAGTTTGGTCAGACATCAAGGACACCAAGGTCATCCCGTGCATCCCAGTCTATCACCAGTCATCTTGATTTCTGTCTTGCCACTGGATTTTAACAACTCTGGAAGAAAGAGTGAGGCTGATGACTGTGCAATTCTGCCTCACTTAGATCCAATTCATGCACAAGTCAACACATCAACCTGTGATATCACTGGTCCTCTCTGAAAATGAAAAACAAACAACAATAGGATCCCATGGTCTGAGACCTTTAGAAGAAAAGTTAGCACAAGAGGGATAGGAAGATATCAAAAACAAAATTCTGGAAACATACTCATCATTGATTCTGATCACAAAGAAAAGGAGAACTTATATAAAGAAAGTGAGGTGATTCAACAAGATACTCAAAGAAAAATTCAGATTTTTTAAATGGCATGTATAAGAGATGAGGTGGAGAGTAGGTACCAAAAAACAAAGATAAAATAACAGCACAGTCCTTAAAAATAGCAACAGAGAAATCAAAGCTGGGCGAAATTAAAGCAACTAAGAAGGAAAGTTGTAGATTTGATGTAAAATATCTTTGTGTTAAATAATTCTTTATCAAAATAAGGGTCTGTTCTTTGAAATATAGAGTTAACACAATGGATAAATGGTCAAAGGATATGAAGTTTTCAAAAGAATTGTGAACTATTAACAATCACATGAAAGATTGTTTTAGATTTCAACAATAAGAGGATTTAAAACCAAAACAATTCTGAGCTTTCCATTCTCAGCAAATTGACAAACATAACAAAAGATGAAAAGAGTTAACAATGAGGGGGCAACAGGAAGACAGGTACACTAGGGCTCTGTTGGTGAAGATAGGAATTGGTCCAACCATTCTGGAAAGCAATTTGGAATTATACTAAAACAAAACAAAAGTTACTAAAACGCTCATACCCAGAAATCTTCTTGCTACATAGATGTACCAAGGAAGTAAAAAATAGAAAGGTTTCATACACTAAAATATTTATAGCAACACTTTTTGTATTAGCAAAGAACTAGGATAAAGTAGATGTCCATTGATCAGGGAATAACTAAACAAACTGTGGTACAACAATCTAATGGCATATTGAGTGTCACATTTTAAGAATGCCATTAACAAGCTGGAGAACATCCAGAGAAAGGCAATGGTGGAAGGGGACTTGGAAACATGCCATACAAGGACTGGGTGAAGGAGCCAAGGAGCTGGAGAAGACTTAAGGGGCAAGGGTTGGAAAAGTAGTTCTCCTCAGGTAATGTGAAGGGCTGTCAAATAAAAGGAAAGTTAAGATCTGTTCCATTTGGCCTCAGAGAGCAGACCTAGGAATGGTGGAGAAGAGCTGAAGAGAAGAAAAGTTCATAAGAGAAGAATTTTTTGGGAAGACTTCCTAAAAGTTTGAGCTATATAAAAATAGAACTGGCTTCCTAACAATTATGACTGACCCAAAGTGCAGTGAGCTGTCGTGTAAGGTAGTAAATTCTCCCTTACTAGAAGTCTTCAAGTGAAAATTGGACACCTACTTGTCAGGTTTGCTATAGAGACAATTCACAATTGGCCTTTCAGGTCTCTTCTAACTAAGATTCTATGAAAATGATGATTTGTTTAAGATATGTCCCCTTATCTTAGAAAGGCCAAATTACGAAACACAGTTGACTATAAATTCTAACCTTAAGTCTACTGCTATATAAGGCTTAGACTGTGCTTCAATTTTCCTATAGTTATAATGGGAATAATCTTAATTATCAATTTCTTGGGGAGTTAGGAGCAAATTTACTAATATAGTCTTGTAAAACTCTATAGGATTTTCAAAGGACAGAAATCAAATAGAAATAGAAATTCTATTACTTCAAGGTCATTTTTCAGATAATTCTCTAGGACTTAGATCGAATAAAGAAGAACATTTGAGCATTATGACGAACATACTTAAAATGTGAAAATTAAAAAATTAAAACTTCTAGGGTTTGATATTCAAACGAATACTATTAAAATTTTAATTTAGTCCATTTGTACACAACTAATGGTTAAAAAAAGCAATTCTAGATAAAATGTAAAATAATGCAATATGCCTATAAAATGGGTCATGAAGTAGGATCTAAATACTGTGGTAATTATAGAACATCAGAAACGAAACTCTGAAGTTAGCTCTGTGATCCCTTTAAATTAAAGTCAGAAGCTTTTCTATAACATTTTAATTTTGGTTAGGCATACACATGTAGTTTGGAAAGGGTTCATAGTAATTTACCTACAAAGGTGACCTTGATTTTAAAATCATATGCCATAAAAATATTTAAGGGATTGTCTCCTAGGATACATTTCCTAAGACAGCTCTTCCTCTCCGCTATCCGTGGAGTATCTAGTTGTGTAGACAGCAAACGGAAGAAAGTTCCAGGGACTAATAAAGAGTTAGAACACTATAGTAACAATGAACAAGGGTTGAAGAGTTCAGATTCTAATTGTATGAATTTAGGCAAGTCACTTCATCTTTCTGAGGCTCAATTCTTCATTTCTTAGTTGCTCTAGATCAGGAGATGATTTCTAAGAGTTCCTTACTTCTTTAAATCCTAGGAATCAATGGCACATCATTTGCCACTTATAAAGAGGGACAATCTACATTAAAAATTGATTAACTACTACTCTCAAGTAGCTAGTGCTACAGCAAACTCAAAAGTCAGTGAAAAAGTCTTGAAAAGTTTTATCTTCAAAGAAAAAATGTTTGTAAAAATTCCATTCATGCCTATAGGATTCTGTAGTTTTTAACTCCTAAAAATTCACCATGTGCCACATCACACCCGTCAGACTACCTAACATAAAAACCAGGAAAATTATAAATGCTAGAGAAGATGTGGGAAAATCGGAACACTAATACATTGTTGGTAGAGTAGTGAACTATTTTGGAGAGCAATTTGGAACTATGCCCAAAGGGCTATAAAAATATGCATACCTTTTGACCCAGCAATACTATTTCTAGGGCTGTATCCCAAAAGGATCATACAAATGGGAAAAGGACCCACATGAACAAAAATATTTATAACGGCTCTTTCTGTGTTGGCAAAGAACTGGAAATTGAGGGGATGCCCATCAATTGAGGAATGGCTGAACAAGTTGTGGTACATGAATGTAATGGAATACTACTGGATTATAAGAAATGATGAGCAGGTGAACTTCAGAAAAACCTGGAAAAACTTACGTGAACTGATGCTGAGCAGAACCAGGAGAACATTGTACACAGTAACTTTCACATTGTGCTATGACTGATTTTGACAGACTTAGCTCTTCTCAGCAATGCAAGGACCTAAAACAACTGCAAAAGTTTCTTGCTGGAAAATGCCATCCATATACAGAGAAAGAATTATGGAGTCTGAATGCAGATTGAAGCATATTATTTAATTTCTCTCTCTTTTTAGTTTTGCTTTGTTTCTTCCTTCTCATGGTTCATTCCATTGGTTATAATTCTTCTTTGCAACATGACTAATGTGAAAATATGTTTAATATGATTGTATATCTAAAAGTTATGCCAAATTGCATGCTCTCTTGGGAAAGGCGGGTAGAGGGAGGGGAAGAAAATTTAAAACTCAAAAATTTGTGGAACTGAATGGTATAAACTAGAAATAAATAAATAAAACTTTAAAAAATAAAAGTAAAATCAAAATTGTTATAAAAATTCACCATGTAATAATGTAATGATTAAAATTAAAATGAGATAATATTTCTCTATTTTTCAGAATCACAAGCAAATTCAAGTGGAGGTAAGAACATCCTGAAACTGAAAAGGGAGAAAGAGTTAATTGTTATTGCTTTGAGATACTGTTAAGTACCTTTTTAGCCTCCTTTAGACTCTGAACTCCTTGAAATATGGGATTCTTTGGAATTTTATTTTGTTTTGCGTTTTGTCTTTCTTTGTATCTGTACTACTGCGTAAAATGACTAACACATATTAGAAGCTTAACAAATGCTTTTTGACTTGACTTGATAAACAGTCAAAAGAACAATGAAGACAATGATTAAGAATGACATAAACTATCTTTGATTTAATAATTTTCAAAAAAGGTAGACTGGTTACAATGACCTAGAGATCACGCAGCTTTATTTACCTTTTGTCTTCTACTTTTATGAGAAAAAGGCAAATCACAAAGGAGTCAAAGTGATAAATGGTATTTAATCAAGAAAGCCTAGCATGTGCCCTGAGAACAGCATGCATTCAGCCTGAAATTCATATTCATATATATGTCTTCACAGCACCATAATTATGTATAATGCCTGTAAATCACCAAAAAAGATTAAATCTGGTTCAATGTACTCTCTTTACTTAGGGAAATCTATTTTAGAAATATTTCCATTGAAAAGTTAAAACAAGAATATTGTTATTTAAAATACTGTCTTCTAGTAATCCAGAAAAATAAAGTTATCCAGAATACTTCCTTCTCACATCATCCTGGTTAACAGAGGTGATATTGCATTTATCAAGAATGGAAATTCATGCATCATTGCCAAAGGGAAAAGTGACTTTCACTTCTGCTATTTACATAATTTCATCTATAGGCAGATATAGAGGACTAGAAAAAATGTTCCAGCATTTGATATCCCAGCATTCTACAGGACAAGTTTTCAGCCAACATAGCAACCAAGCCTCAAGGAGAAAATTTTAGGAGTAATCCTCAGGATCATAGCCCAGCTGAAACTCAGTTTCATCCGGTATCCAGTTATACCTGGAAATGAACTTAGTAGTCCGCTGCTATGAAGGAACTGAGCTAAGGTCTGCAGCTGCTTTTCTGAAGATTGAGGTGGAGGGGGAAAGGAATGTTTGTATATTTGTTCTCGCTATTATCTCTGAAGTAAATATTCCTTTGTAAAAGCTAAGATGTTAAGTGGAGAAATGGAACTGGGGCACTTGTCACATGTCACTAGTAAATGGAGGGAACAAAGCTGATGGGTCCACAAGCCAATGGCAATAGAGGAAAATCCATCCCAAACCCCTCAATGTATCCTTAGAACCCAGAAGGGAAAAATGTAACAGCCTGGTTCTTAATTAGTGAGCCATGTTACAGACAAACAAACAAAAAACCTTATGTGAATACAGTGTTCCTCTGATTGGACACAAAATCTGTCTTTCCAAAGTCACCTCCCTCATTTTCCAAACTGCATGTTTCAGGAGCTAGACTCAGTGATCCAAGCAAGGTCTTCAGGTATTATCTGATCTCATCCCAACTCTATCATCACTTATGAAATGCTAAATAATAAACTGATTAAATGGAAAGCAAGTAGCATTTGAATTTGTTCGGTATCTTCCAAAGACTTTAAATTTAACAAATTCTTTCATCTATGAATAGTATACTTTAAGTTGTTCTGCCACCCCTTTTAAAGATTCTGTCTTGAGAGTTCAGTCTTCCATATGCTAGTGATAATGCTTTTCATTTATCCTATCCCCCTCTCTGAGGCAGTCAAGGAAATTTAGATTCTCTCACTAATACAAATCTCATGTGTATTCACTTAGGGAAAAACCACACTAAATAAAGCAGATCAATAATGCCATTTTCAAACTGCTTAAGGTTTTTGGGTTGTTAGGGTTTTTTTTATTAGCTCAGTTAACATCACAAATAATCTGCTAATCAGATAAATGATTAGAAATCTCTGTCACCAAAAAGTCAAAAGATCAACAAGTGCTTTTTTTGAGGGAAAGTGATGGGGCTTATCATTTGATCACTCTTTAGAGTGTTTTACTTAACTATTTTCAAGGATTGTAGGAGATTGCATTGTGAATTTGTTGGAGTTTGGATAATATGTGGAAATAAAATTCATGAATTAAGGAAAAATGAAAGTGACAGGGCTCAAAAGGTTAGTAATACTTCTATTGCTAGAATCAGATTTTATTTTGAAAAATATTTCTATATGGTCCTTGAAGCTTGTGAGTTCTACTAAGTCAAAAACCTAATAGAATAGCAAAGTATGACTGAATAAATATTCAAGTATTATGGAGTCCATATAATCTCCCAAAATAAATAAAATTTCAATGCAAATGTATTCGTAAAAATGTGTGTAGCAAATGTTTTATCTCTGTAGAGATGAGAGTTCCAGAAGTTCCTAAATAGAGAAGCAAAGTTCTGAGACATCAGAAAGTGACAAAAATCTTCACATGAGTCTGAGTCTTAGAATTCCTTATTTCCTATCCCTTTGTCCTGGAGAGAGACTTCCTGTTTACCATGTGGAGAACTGGGCCACTCAAAGGCTGGTGGTACAGTTGGACTTGCTAATCACCACGTCAATAAGCAACTTTGGGGAATGGGACTGCCAAAGCCTAACACTGTCTATAGGTGGGCAAGGACTATGGAATGAGTGAAGTACCTGACCAGGACTTTCCAAATCCAGAGCATCTAAATATCCATATGGTGGAGATCAGTGTAGCAGATGAGAGTATAGAACCCAGTGGAAATATCACTGGGATTTGGTGGAAAACAAGATGGCTCTTATCCCTAGTACATTATCCTCCACTTCTCTTTGGCATACTTCCAAGACTCAAAGATGGGGCCCCTAGACACACATCCCCATATCAACCAATCTGGAGTTCTGTATGTTTTGAAAATCTGCCCCAGGCCCTGTGATGTATTTACTGAAAGAACAAGGTGAGTAAACATAGAATTTGGGAAGACAGCTAAGCAGAGAGCTTAATTTCTTTTCTTTTATTTCCCATAATGTCCAATAAATTGTGCTATGAAAGTGAAAGTCATTGACAGGAATAAGAGATTCTAGGTGCGAGGTGGAGGCAGATCCATAGATTTCCTGTTTTTAATATATTTTGAGTGATAGTCAATATCACCCCTTGCTAAATGTAGAATGTGGGTTCTTTTAAATCTCTCAGCACTGCCATTTGGAGCTGCATGGAACGACTATATTGACCATTCACTCAAACAATCATACCAGAGAGACTATTGAAATAGCTTTTGGGTTGGTCTATTCTCCATACAGCTATCAAAGTGATCTTCCTAAAGCATAGGTCTGATCATGTCATGTCTCTTGGTCTCCCTGACTTCAAGTCCCAGCTAAATTCCATCTTCTGCAAAAAGCCATTCTCAGTATCCCTTAATATCAGTGCCTTTCATATCTATTTCTACATATATATGTGTGTGTGTGTGTGTGCACATGCGCATGTATGTGTGTATATACATATACATACATACATGTATACATATATATCTTGTATGTACATAGTGGTTTGCAGGTTTTCTCCCCCTTTAGAACATGGGCTTGTTTAGGACAGGGTCTGTGTTTACCTTTTTTTGTAACCCCAAGCCTTAGCACAGTGCCTGAGACACAAGTAAACATTTGATAAATGCTTGATGAATGAGTGACTGACATTTGACTGGTGGCTTGATATCAGCATCCTTGAGCGATAATTAATATAGTCAAGTCTATAAGCATTTTTAAAGTGTTTACTATTTACCAAGCACTATGCTAAGTATTGGGGATGCAAAGACAGGCAAAAACAGCCCTTGCTGTCAAGAGGCTCACATTCTAATGAGGAAGACAACATGAAAAACTATGTGCACCCAAGATATTTACAGTGTAAACTGGAAGTCATCTCAAACAGAAAGCATTAGCATGAGAGGGAAGGGTAATCCTAACTAAGAATGAAGGGAGTGAGAAAGGGCCTTTTGCATAAGGCATGATTTTAGGTTGATTGAGTCTTGAAGGAAGCAAGAGAGCATATTAAGCATGGGGGAGGGTGGAAGAAGGGGAGAAGAAGCTTGCCTTTCTGTAGGCTTAGGAAATTCAGCTTACATACTGATTTGGATTATTCTGACTACTTTATAGCAACAAGTTACATAGTCCAAAGTAGTGCACAGTGTGATACATAAATGGCCATGAGGTTTTACATCTATAAAATGAAGAGGCTGGAGCTAGGCATATCTAAGATTCCTTCCAGCTCTAAAGTATTGTATTTGTTTGAAATATAACGCAGATGATCTGTCATTTGACTAAATTCTTGCAGATTTGTATAATTAAATGTAGACTGACAAATTTGACCTCCACGAAAGTCTAACTCCAATGTCTCATTTGGGTATGGAGGTGACCCTTGAAGGTTATGTAAGTAGAATGAAAGGTCTGGCAGGTCCTACAAAGCTTCTAAGGCTTTAAGCAAAGTCTAAAGAAAAACACTGCAGATGCTTATCTCTAGATTGGCCATAGGGCAATGAAATTTTCAAACACAGTAACCCTTAAAGACCATCTCTCATAACCAACCACCCCATAACCAAGTTATAAAGACACTAAAAGGAAGTTGAATTCTAAGAAATGAGAAAACCAATGAAGGTCCTGGAAAAGAAATAACAAAACTTCCCTCCCTCTCTCATGACAGTGAAGTAGGGAAAGAAATATTCTATATACCATAAATAAGGTGCCTACAGAACATAATTTTGCTTGTTTTTCTTTACCATAAGAGAGGGCTCAGTCTGGCGGTGGGTAAGAAATAACTGACGTAAAGATGAGGCCTCAATAAAATATTATAGGTTGTCTTTTTTTTTTTAAGTGACAGAGGAATTATGATCTTTGTGAGTGAGGGGAAAGAGAATGAGCATATAAGAGCGTACCCATGTTCCAGGTACTATGTGAAGCACTTAACAAATATCTCCTTTTATCCTTACAATAAAAGGTACTATAAATATCCCCATTTACAATCCAAGGAAACTGAGGCTAACAGTGGCTAATTGACTTGCCCCAGAGTATTACAGCTCTATTAAGTGTCAAGCTGGATTTTAATTCAAGTTTTTCTGCTTCCAGGCCCAAAGTTCTATCCACTGGACCACCTAGCCAGAGTAAAATATCACAGTAATGTGATTATAGATCTTTTAAATACTGAAAGATAAATATGAGGTGACATAAGGATTCTTCTATTAGGGTAGATGTTAGATCCCATATTTCCCTGGAAATGGTTTTTTTTCTCCTATTTATTAAGTATTTTATTTTCCCCAGTTATGTGTAAAAAACCATTTTTAACATTCATTTTTTAAAATTTTGAGTTCCAAATTCTCTCACTTCTTCCCTCCCCACTCCAACCCCACCGAGAAAGCAAGCCAATTTGATATAGGCTATACATGTTGAGTCATGCAAAACATATCCATAATAAACATAACATAGACAAAAACTCAAGTCTGTATTCAGACACCATCAGTTCTTTCTCTGGGGGATGAATAGCATTTTTCATCATAAGTCCTTCAGAGCTGTCTTGGATCATTTTATTGCTGAGAATAGCTAAGTCATTCACAGCTGATCATCTTCCAATATTGCTGTTACTTTGTACACAGTACATTTCACTTTGCATCAATCTATGCAAGTCTTTCCAGGTTTTTCTGGGAGGATCCTGCTCATTGTTTCTTATGGTATAACAGTATTCCATCATAATCATATGCCACAACTTTTTCAGTCCCAAATGATGGACATTTGCTCTATATTCCTACTTCTTTATCACCAGAAGAGCTGCTATAAATATTTTTGTATAAAAGGGCATTTCCATGGAAATACTTCTTTAAAATTATAATATATATAATTATCATATGATATCTAATGAGACTGGTGGGAAAAATAATTAACAGATGATTTTATAGGAAAAACTGAATATATAAATTGAGAACAAACTTTCAAAGCCCTTCAGGACCACAAGGCCAGCTTAACTACACTTTGACTACTCTGACTATTCATGTAATTTATGGAATTAAAATTGCAGTTATGACTAACTTTATTTAGAGAAGATCCATACTAAACCATTTGTCCTGAGATAATCACTTCCCCAAGATATTTCAGGATAACTACTCTTTATTTGGAAAACTTACTTTTGCTATTCCAGAGTTCCTCTTCCATTTCTGTTTCCCTACATCTCACTGAATTTTTTCCTATGTACTACTCTTAACATGTCATTTTCTCTTCTGGCCAGAAGACTAAGTAAGTGTTGTACCACCACAACTCCACTGGCTGCCATAGGCTCTTTTGACTTCAAACACTCCTCTTCCCTCTGCACTGTTTCACAATCAATATAATTTCATCTTTTCCTGAATTAATCCTCCCCACCTCTCATGCCTTCAAACTGTCCAATTTATTCTCTTCCTGTGCTCATTGGCATCACTACCATTAGCTAGGGATAGTAAGCACTTTTAAGGCTGTACAGGACCCAGTTGAGTTCATTCTAATTTTAATCAATAGAAGCTGGTGGGTAGAATAAAACCTGTGCACTGAATAATCTGTTTATTACTAGTTCCTAAACAGCTCTTAGATTTGCTCACTCAATTACAGTATCTTCATTTCCTTTCTCTCTCTTTCTTAATCCATTCCAAGCTTTCCATATTAATCTAATCACCTTTTACTCAATTCTTTCAAGAAGTACTCTCTGGCCTCTAACCTCCTTTAAGTGGATATCATCTCGCACCTAGATTCCCTTCCACTCCCCTAGACTTCAAGTACCAAATAAAGCTCACTTTTAATGCATGATTGCTTTAGGGCAGTGGATCCCAACCTTTTTGTAAGGAGAAGTTATTCTTTAAATGTCTCCTGAAACATTTAGATTACAAAGGGATGACAGTAAAAAACAAAACCACTTCCACTCACATTTACAAAGCATTTTGAGGTTTGCAAAGGGTTTTGCATGTATTACTTCATTTGCAGAAGTGCTGATAGAAAAGCCTGAGTGCATGTGGAAAAACAGGGTGTCAGGGATTGCCACCCTTCAACTAAAATTGACTTATTGCTTTATGATCCCTGCTTTATATGCAGTTATTATGATATGATTATATAACTTATACAATTGGAATACCGCTGAAATGTATATTTCAATACTTTTGCTTCAATATTTAAAGGAACTGTGATTGCATCAATGTGATGCATCAGTGTGCATTAATTTCCCCATTGATAGCGATCTCAACTCCTCTATGCTGTAACTGAAAAATTCATTGCCCTATGGCCAGACCTGGTAATAAGTTTCTCTAAACTAGATGAGTCTTCAGATGACAAACATGAGGTCTGGTCTCAAAGCCTTTCTCTAACTTCTTCTAAGATCTTCTAGAACTTCTTCACTGCAACAGCTTTGGAAAGCCTAGGGCCATTTCCATGCCAAGATGAGATATTACAGTAGGTCTTTCGTGAGTTTTAAGATGGTAAATAGAGGCTAGTGATGAAGTTTAAGCCATTTTGCATATATTTATAAAGGGTGACATCATAAACAAATCAGAGGAGCAATGAAGAAACCACTTTTCAGATCTGTAGAAAAGGGAAGAATTCATGACCAAAAAAAGGAATAGAAAGGATCAAAGAAGGTAAAATGGACAATTTTTATTACACAAAATTAAAAAGATTTTGCAAAAAACAAAACCAATACAGCTAAAACTAAAAAAGAAATAGGTAAATGGGGAAAATTTCTGCAGCAAGTTTTTTCCTAAAGGTCTCATTTCTAAGATATCTAGGGAACTAATTCAAATTTATAAGAATGAGAGCCATCCCTAAATTGACAAGGATAGGTACAGTTTTCAGAGGAAGAATTCCATGTTATCAAAAGCCATATGAAAAATGCAAATTAAAACAGCTGAGGTTCCACTCCACACCCATCAGATTCATAAGACTGATTTAAAAAGGATAATGACAAATGCTGGAGGGATTGTGACTGAAACAATACAAGTCTAGTATTCTTCACTGTGGCTGTTTTCATAATTACAAATTGAAGTTTATCACAAGAGAGTGCAAAGCCAAGGGAGACTGGATAGTTCACTACCTCAGCTCATTTGTTTTTGACCCCTTTATCCCAAATACATCAGTAAAGTTTTCCTCTTGCCTTCTCAACATTTCACCCATGATTTCTCTGAATTCCACAAAGTATATAATATGTACTATCGCTTACAGGTACTATAGAGACAAGATATTCAATTTCTTTGTGCCTCAACTTTATCCATAAAAATGTTCATGATAGTTGTATTGTTCACCTTATTGAATTCTTTTTTTTTTTTTGCTTTTTTTTTTGGAGGGCAGTTGGGGTAAGTGACTTGCCCAAGGTCACATGGCTAGTTTTTGTGTTAAGTGTCTGAGGCTGGATTTGAACTCAGGTCCTCCTGACTCCAGGGCTGGTGCTCTATTCACTGCGCCACCTAGCCGCCCCCACCTTATTGAATTCTTATAAGGGAAGTACTTTGTAAAATGCTATATAAATGCTAAACATCATCTTAAAATTTTTATTTTAAATCCAAAATAAAATATAATTTTATTTCACTTCAAATTAGCTTCTGGGAATGACTAATTCCTCATTTGCCCTGTCCCTCCTTCCCCTCCCCCCACCAGTGAGGACAAGCTGTTTCACCCAGATCACACTGTTCTGTCATTCTTGAATGAGCTATTTATCACCATGGAAGATGGAGGGATTTTTTGTTTTTTGCTTCAATTGTAACCTAACTTTATTTTTTATTTTTTCTAATGTTTTATTTTTTGCCCTTTTTTTTGGGGGGGGGAGGGCAATTGGGGTTAAGTGGCTTGCCCATGGTCACACAGCTAGTTTTTTGTGTTGTGTCTGAGGTCACATTTGAACTCAGGTTCTCCTGACTCCAGAACCAGCGCTCTATTCACTGCGCCACCTAGCGGCCCCTGCACCACCTAGCAGCCCTGTAACCTAATTTTAAACAAATTCATTGCGGGAGAGCGGGGTCCTCTAGTACATTTAAAATATGACTTATTTTCTAAAAATATTTTCAGGAACTTGTCATTCTGTAACTCGTCAAAGTGTAGCTGCCATAGGCGGGCAGAGAATTCTTTAATAGTAGTAACTTATTCACAGTGCTCTATGAAAAAAGCATGCCATATCATGACACACACAATCAAAGCAAGGTAATTCACACTCACCCACTCAAAATTACCCTGGGTCACTAGGCAAAAGAACATCCTTTTCTTTAGAAAGATGGGTCAGTTCATTCTTTTTATTATAATAATGTCCAAAGGTTCACTAAGAATTTGGTAGCAAGATTAAGAATGATATTGATTTAAATAGCCAACTTATAAATCATGAAAAATAGGAAAGCTATATGTACCACTATAATTAAGTCTGGAATGATTTTAGAGACATCTTTCTATTTCCAGACAAAATCATCAATCAAATCATGACAACCCAAATGAAATTATTATGAATCTTTCAGGACTGATGAGAGCTTTCCTCTATAAGTCTTTAGTTGTAGTTTAAAAATTAAAATTATATTTTTGCAAAGTTGTAATTAACAACACTTTTATTTAATAATGTACTGATAAACATACAATGAGTCCAATGAATGCTCCCCCAAAGTATTTCTAGAAATCATGTTTTTGAGTGCTCAAAATAATATGATTTCCTCCTAGATATGAATTATTAAAGTACATGCTATCTTTAAATTTCCATAGAGTAATTCAAACAGCTCAGAAAGTCTAATGCCTTTAATTCCATGCCTTTTTTCTATCTCTTCCTGAGAGATAGCTAAAAATGATACATCAACCTGCTATGAGATAATTAAAAGCTGATCCCACTCCCTCATAAATTCATGTGGATTTTAAACATTATGTTTTTAAAAATTATTTGATGTACCTACATATAGACAATTTTTGGTATTTAAGTAAAAGTTAGCATCCGCATAAGTCAATAAATAGTCCTACAACATCTTACATCTTTATTTAGGAGCGTAGATCTATGGCTGGAAGGGAGCTCAAAAGAATATCCAGTTCAAACCTCTTGTTTTATAGATGATTAATCTGAGACCAAGAGGAGTGAAATGATTTGCCCATCACACAAAGGAAATACATGGCAGTAATGCAATTTTAATTCAAACTCTAACTTTGAATTCAGAATGCTTTCCATTGTACCATGCTACCTTTTCTCTGCTTTAATTTGGAATAATTAGTGACTTTCTGAAAATTAGCCTTTGCTCTTAAAAAAAAGATGCATAAAATGCAGTATGTTTTCACGCAGCTGCTCTCTAAAGGTAACTATTAAAATGATATAGACCCAATTGAGACATACAAACAAGTCTCCTGGCAGAGTAAACCATTACTGATCTCTGGTTAAGACTGCTCTCTAAATAAACACATTAATTTCAGCCCCATTTAACATATCCAGCTTTAAGAAAATGAAATGGAAAGGAAACAAGTTGAAACTGTAGCCAGAGGCAGAGTTTTGGAAACCTAATAACAACCATTACCTATTCCCTCTAGGGAGAAAAACAAAGGCAAATGGCCACTTTCATGAGAAATGCTGAAACTGTTGCCTTTATACAGAGGGGGCAGACCGACCTTTTCACCAATAAAGTCGAGGGCACTGGTGTCTTCAGCGTCCAGATAAATCAGTGGTGTAAGTTTCTATGAAGTTGGAGAGAGAAGACCAATGAAGCCACCTTCCCCCATTCCTTTTGATAAACTAACATAGCTACCTCCTCCAGCATCCAGAGACAATGGGTTGTTTATCCCTTTCACTAGTTACCATGAAAGGTGCTGTATATGACAAATACCAACGAATATTGTAAAACAAATTTGATGTAATTTCAATAGTTAGCAAATGACTGATGCAGGAGATAATCAAGTAGGCCCAGAGTTTGAGGAGGAAAAGCAGGCTACGTTGCATTTGGAAATGATGGAGCACTTTAATTGATTCTAAATTGTTCATGGTCACAAAAGCCCATCTTATTAATATTTATATTCTGGTGAGGTTATGTAACTGCAAGTCACACAATGCTGCAGTTTTAGAAGGATAAAAATTTAAGTTGGTTC
>CM053598.1:157109813-157130166 GCA_028646575.1 Pseudocheirus occidentalis | reverse complement strand
AGAATCTAGAATTTAAAGTTCTGCAATACCTGCAACTAGGAATTAAGATATACAGGGGCTGGGATAGGGAGACCCTCCCTGCCCTACCAGAAAGTAAGAGGTCAGAGCAGGGGAGGGGCTTTACAGTGGGATTGCTGTTTTAGGGTTGGACAGGCACAAGACAGGGAGAAAATTTGTAATTCAAAAATGTAATGAAAATGAATGATGTAAACTAGAAAACAAATAAAAAATAATATATTTTTTTAAATCTCTAGTTTTTTTCAGAGGAACTAATCTCATATTCCCCATCTTTTACATAGGAAACTGATTCTTTGAACCTAAGGGGCAAGCCAGTGATGGAGGTAAAGGAGAGATCTAGAGAAAGAGCTCTGGGAATATTTGACAAAAAGCTGTAGGAATGTGGATAGGGGGATGAAGAAGGTCTTCATGAGAAAGGTAGTGGTACAGGTGAGCCTTAGAGGAACATGAGGATTCTGAAGACAGAAATGAGAAAGTGAGTCAATTTTACTTATAGGACAGTCTGTAGGAATGCCTAGAAGCAAGCCATGCAATGTAATGTCCAGGCAACAGTTACCTTGGCTGAAACATAGGGAGGCTTGCATGAAACTAAATAAAATGAAATGAGTCTGGAAAGGTAGATTGGACCTAAATTGTGGTAGACTTTAAAAGTTATGCTAAGAAGATTGAATGATTCTGAGATGTCATGCCTGGCTGTCTGGGAAGATGGTGGTACCATTGACAGAAATAGGGAAGTTAGGTTTAGGAGAACAGATGATAAAAAAAATTCTAGACTTGTTGAGTTGAGGTGCCAGAAAGACATTTTAGTGGATATATAGGCAGTGATGTGGTACAGAGCATGGAGTCCTGGACCTGGAGCCAGGAAGATGAGTTCACATGTTTCCTCAGACACTTGCTAGCTGTGTGATCCTGGCAAGTCATTCAATCTGTCTACTGCAGCTTCTTGATGTGTAAAATGGAGATAATAAGAGTACCTACTTCCCAGAGTTATTTTGAGGATTAAATGAGGAAATATTTGTAATGTATTTTTCAAACCTTAAAGTACCATACAAATGTTATGTATACATCAAGCATTTGGAAATCTGGAAGTAGGAGCTCATGGGAGATATTACAGCTGGATACAGAAATCTGGGGATCATCTCTATAGTGATAATTGAACTCATGGGGAGCAAGTATAGAGAGAGAATGTTAATAATAATAATAATAACAACTAACATTTACATATCACTTAACTATGTTCCAGGAATTGTGCTAAGCAATTTATTATCTCATTTGATTATCACAACCATCCTAGGAGGTAGGTGCTATTATTATCCTCATTTGTCTGAGGCTGAATTTGAACTCAGGTCTTCCTAACATTAGGCACCGGGCTATGCCACTTAAAGAAGACAATAGGAACTGGAACAGAATTTGGGGAGATGCCCATGCGGAGGAGCAAAGTGAAGTTTGGGAAATAGAAAGATTAGAAGAGAACCAGGAAATTCTATGGTGTCAGAGAAGTCAAGAGAATAGAATAGATGAATGCTAAAGTTATCTTTTTGTTGTTGTTGTTATTGTGTTTAGCTACTATGCTAGCGTGATTTAATTCAGGTCAACCACCACTTACTAAATAATTTCCCCTTTTTTGGAGGAATGAAAATAAAATGTTAAATCCCTAGGTAACTCTGGTAACAGGTCTAGGCTGGTTGTGAAATTAATTAATAAACAGGACCATTAGACTTAGATCAGTTGTTCCTCTTCAGAAAACAAAAGACCAAGGACAATCACCTCCTGTGTGCAGAGTACTGTGGTAGGCACAGTTTTATGTGTATATACATATATGTATCAATAAGCATAATACAAAAATGAGGCAATAGGTGCAAAGTGCTAAAATTAATGACTATTTGAAAGGAACAACAAATACTTTATGGAAGGAGTAGCATTTGGTTTAGACTTAAAAGGATGGTTAGAAATTGAAGGAACAAAAGAGTGGGAAACATTTAAAGCATATGGAACAATGTGAACAGAGGTACAAATACTGGAAAGAATGAGTCTGGCCTGGGGTCTGAAGACAATTGTTCTCGTTCATCCTTTGTTCTCAAAACGGGAGTAGGTTAGGGAAGAGATGTTGTATGAGATAAAGCAGGCAAGGTAAAGTGGTTCCAGATTGTGGAGGACCTTGAATGCCAGAACCAATGGTGTGAACTTTTACGCGGTGGGCAGAAGTCATTGACAGGTTTTGAGCAGAGGAGTGACTTAACCAGATTTATGCATCAGAACGGTTAGTCTGGTATGCATTACCCACCAGTCTGATAAACCACTAGTGGTTGTGTGAAGAATAAGTTGGAGGGGAGGGGGCAGATGGGTGGTGAAAGGGGTGGGGAATAGAATTCGCAAAACCTGTTCCATAGATGCCATCCTGAAATTAAAAACAAACAAACAAACATTGGGGAAGAGAAGGAAAGAAATTTCATAAAATGAGTGAAGCTTCTGTAAAGTGCTTGATGGTCTTTGGATTTTTCAGCTCATAAAGGACATAGACGAAGACTGTTCTGTACAATACGCAGGCAACTAAGGATACCAGGCTTTGTTCAGAAGTGGGAATGAATTAGAATCAATTTTAAAGGTACGAGCAAAGGAAAGCACAGGAGGTGCAGGTCCCTTAGGCTATTTCCAAAAAATTTAAGGGTGGGGGGAGGGAGTCAAAGAGGTTGTGTGTTTTAATGCAGGAGGTACGAGGTTGGGCTGAGGATAAGCCCTGAAAAGGAGAGGTGAGGGTTCCTCAGACTTTGGCTGCTCTTGGTGAATGAATCAGGTGCCCTTCAAAACGGAAGGGATAGGGAAGAGAGAGAGCCTGCCCCTTCAGGGGTATTGGGGTGAGCCTCCCAGGCTGAGAGCAAAAGGCAGCAAGGATACCTGCACCCTGCGCTGGTCCGATGCTAGTTTCGTGTTACGGGACTCAGGAAAGGGGCCGGACAGCAATTCTGTAGGGGAGCCTGGATCTTCTGCAGGTCAGGACAATGTAAGGCTACTGAACCCAACCTAGTCCCTAGCTCCTGGCCCGGCGGGAGGGGCAACAGCGTTCTCAGAACAGCCAGGAGAAAAGCGCCCTTGGTTCGGGATGCCAGAGGGCCGGGCCTGCTCTCCTCGATCCCGAATCCTTTATTATCATTGGTTCTACTCTGGGTCTTTCACTCCCGGCACCCCATCTTTATTAGCTCTCCCGACTGCCACTCATTCTCGCCGCGCTGGCTCTCATTGGCTTCCTTGTCACGAAGGCCCCGCCCCACGAGCTGAGCCCCGGCCGAGGGGCGCTGAAAGGAGAGCGGGGCGCGGAGCAGAGCAGAGCAGAGCACAGCAGAACCGAGCATCGGTCTCTGGGCTTGCGGGCGGCCGGTCGGCGGCAGCGGCGGTGACCGAGGAGGAGTAAGAAAAGGAGGAGAGGAAAGGAGAGGAAGCGCGGCCCGGCGGGAGTGATGGTGCAGGTGCCCGGAGCCGGTGCCGCGCTGCCCCACTGAGGGGCGTCTGCTCTGGTCCGGGGTCGCAGCGCCACTGCCGCTGCCGCCGCCGCCGCCGCCGCCGCGTCGCTCCCGGGGGCGGGCTGGCTGGCGGACGGGCGGGAAGATGCTGAGCAGGTTGATGAGCGGCAGCAGCAGGAACCTGGAGCGCGAGTACAGCTGCACCGTGCGACTCCTGGACGACAGCGAGTACACCTGCACCATCCAGGTCAGCAGCCCCCGCGCCCTCGCCCACCCACCCACCTCGGGCGCCGCTGTCGGCTCTCTGTCACCCTCCCCCCTGCAGCAGTAGCGGCAGCAGCTCCGGGGTAACTTGGCTCGGGGCCGCTCGCTTCCCGTCGCCTCCCTGGGCTTTGTCCGTGGACCCGCTGCGGCTTAGTTGGGGGGGCTTTTACGGAGGGGAGGGGGAGTCTCTCCCAAACCACTCCTTTACGGGAGCGGGACACGTTGCCCCTTTTCTTTCTCTTCTTCCCACTTTTGTCTCCCTCGGCTCTCTTAGATTGGGGCGGGCGATCCCCAAGTGTGCTGCAGACTCAGGTGCAGGCTCTTGTCCCAAGGACCCTCCCCACCAGTCTAATAGACCCCCCCTCCCCTTTTGGGTGCTGGAGAAACCCAGCCTTGTGCTGTCCCTGCCACTCTGGGCACACAAAAAGCCCGCCCTGAGAGGGAGCTGTCCCCTGGGCAGGGCACCCCTACTGAACGCACTCATGGGGACAGGTCGGGAGGTATTTGGCCCGGTCGCCCCGTCGGAGCTGGGGGTTTTTAAGTCCATGGACACAGGCAGCAGACACTCAATCTTGGGGTAGCCGGCCGAGCTGCTGCCTGCTGCTGGGATGGGACTCGGGAAGGACAGAAGGACTTGGGGGGGGGGGTGCTGCGCCGGAGCTGGCCGGCTTTTCTTTCTATATTTTTCTTTGATGGGAAGAATAATGGTATATGTCATATGTTTCAGCGTTTTGTGAGTCAGACTTGGAATGTAGGATGGAGCACAACAGCCCATACAGAGTGGCCTATTGAACAGAGAAAGCGACTCCTCTTTCAGACGTTTCTCAGCCCCCCACCCAATAACCCCCTATATACACGCAGACCACCGCCATACACTTCCAAAAAGATGTTGTGTTTAGCAGGTGTATGTATGTTTAGTTTGGAGGTGGGATGAAAGGAAAAGGTTGTAGATTTAGTGCAAGTCTCAGCTATGGGGGGCGATGGGGGGGGGGCATGGTAGAGAAATCAGAGACTTAAAAAACAACAGCGCTGCACAGAATGAAAAGAATCCCTCCAGTGCCTGGTATATTACGATCCCGTGCTCTTCTGTTCCCTCCCTACTGCTGTGTGGTACGTCAGGAGTAGTAGTCGTTCCCAGGAATGCAGTAACAACCCTTTCTCCTCCTTTAGTCAGAGATGAAAAACACTGAAAAACCCTCAGTGTTTAATTCATTAGGAATTCGCAGCTGGCAACTGCCTTTTTCTCCCCCTCCCCAGAAACAAATAGAGCAGGAATCTTTAAAGTCTTACCTGATTCCTACAGCCTTAGTTGAAAGACCTAAAGCTCTGGGTTCCAAGATGTGGCAGACGGAAACTGTTGGCACCAGCCCCAGTGGCTCTGGCCCTTCTCACACCCTCCCCTTCTGTATTGGGATGTAGCAGTGTGTGAAGGAGGAAGGCGGTTATAATAGCTGCTGCTCTTTGCTGCCTTGCTTCTGGGTTCAGAGTGTTCAACTCTAATCTGTCCCTTTCCCCTTCCCCTTGATGTCAGCATAACTGTTAGGCGCTACCGAAGGTGCGTGAGGTTAGAGGAGAGTAGAAAATCTATTTTTAAAAGACACTGAAGCACAGATTGAGCAGAATTTGTGATTAGGCTAGCCATCAAGTGAAAGCCCTACAGAATTTGATGGTGATCATTTGAGATGCTGTGTATTATTCCCTTTCAGAGTGATAAGTTACTTTACCTTTTTTGTATTTTCATGTCTCATAGGCTGGATTTACAAAAATATTTTTTTTAACACTTTGTGGAAGGAAAAAACTGTGATTTATACACTTATACCTTTTGGACATATGAAGTAGCTGATTTTGTGCCCCTGTTAGTATATGTTTCAAAGTATGCACATTTTTGTTAGTTTTAAAGTTTAAAGCTTTTTGTAGAAGCATAATTTGGATGGTTCTAGGAACCTCTTGGAGGAGCCACAATATACTGTTGGGATATTGTTTGAGGGTGGATTTCTGAGACCAGTCATTATCACAATTTTTTTAGGGTAGAAGATTTGGGACTATTAATAGTTTTTTAGTTTCCACTTAAATAAATTGAAGAGCTAGTGACATCATCAATCTAATAGAAATGGCTGACTACCAAGTATTTTTAATGATTCAAGATAAGTCGCTTGATTATTTTTCTTTAATAGCTGGAACAATGTCAAGGGTTAGTGATTAGCTGTCTTCGTGTTATAGGTATTGGTAATTTTTATGATATACTTTGAGAAAGGAAATACAAATACTTAACTTTTGTGAATGCTGCTTATGATTAGCTGTGCTTGTAACACCATCTTATACTAGTTGTATGCTCTGTTGGTCTTAACTGAAACTAGTTGAACTTACAATTGAAAATCCAAGCCTTTAAAAAAAAAAGAAAGATGGTATCACACAAAATGTTTTTTGTTCTGGCAAAATTTTTAATTTACTTTTGTGAGATATGAAAATTAGAGGGGGAAATATCAAAATAGCACATGAAAAGAATATATTCTATGAATATGACCTGAGTGTTTGAAAATTATTTTACCTTAGCAACTATTTGCTATAATGCGATTTAATTTTTAATAGTATTTGGAAACAATATGGAAGGGAATAGTGAAGCATTTGTTATTGTTTAAGACCAGTGAGTATCATATTTGGAATCGCAATTCTTTGATTTTGCTACATAGCATTTATTTTCGTAAAAGTTCCATATCATTCTCCATATCTTCTTTAAAAACAGACATGAATGTATATACAGGTAAGTATGTCTACATATAGTGTATATAAACTCTTAGGAAGTATATCCCTGTGTATATGTATAGTATACACATTTACATGTTTGTACATATAAAGTTCTCCAGGAAGTAAGAGCAATGTATATGAATATATATATATACAGTGATCTATACACATACACCTGGCATCTTTTTGGGAATATGAAATTTAATACAAAATATTATTGTAATCTTTTATATTGAAATCATTATATTGGACTAATTACCTTAACCTGCCAATTTGTGAAATGTAATAAAATTAACACAAACATCTTTATCTCCCCTAAATGAAGATTGCTCCAGTTCCCACTCTTTTATAGGCATTCTTTCATTGCTTCTAATTTGCAAATGTATTTATAATAATCTATAAGAAAGGAAAGTATGCATTGTAGAACTGTAGTATAATCATTCTACTGTGAAGAACATTGTTAATAGCTAGGGAATGCTGACTTGAATTTTGAAGGTCATTGCCTCATAAATGCAGATGTAGTCCATATTTTTCACTGATCTGTTTTATTTGTGCAAGTTTATATTTACACACCATGTTTGCAACCTTGCCTTGCTATTTTATTGGGAGAAAAATAAGGTTTATTAAAAAGGTTCATTAAACATCCATGCATACCTCTGATTTTAATAAACTGAGTAGACATTAAATGCAGTGCTTGAACATATTAATGTGCTGAAAAGTAGGTTCTTAACTGTCTTAAAGAGCAGAATAGTTTATTATAAAATGCTAGGGAGGTCTATTAGAACATTTACAGTAGAAATATATTTTAAGCAACCCTATAACTTCTGTCACTTCAAGTGTGAAATATTTCTTTTTATTTTAATGAGAACTCAAACTCACCTAGAAACTTTTTTTTTAACCAGAAACATATTAAATAGCATTTTATAAATTTAATTATTAGTTTAGCACCTGAGAAAAATTAGCTTTTCTCATGACTTGTGAAGGAACAACTATTAATAGATATTGTACTCTTTACAATTATTTAATGTATATTTCCCCAAGTAATTAAAAAGATAAATTTATGAAATATTATATTCTTTATATATGTATATATATATTCTTTTTATATCAGCTGGCTTAGGTCTACTTTAAGCTACTTATGAGATTTAATTTGAATTTTGAAGAGCCAGTCTGGTTTACTCAAATTAAGGGTTTTACCAATCCAAAATTTTTAGTTTGCTTTCCTTGTCCTCCTCAAACCTTAACCATTACATTTGATATGTTATGTTTTTCCTAAGAATTTCCTTTTTATATTTGACTGTAAACAGGATTTTGATTTCATTAAGCAAAAGGAATGTTAGATTAATTTTATTCACAGAAAAGAACACAAAGAGGTTGTATTTGAATGAATATTGATTTTTTTAAAAAAAGCTTTTATCTTAAGAGCAATTAAGTCCTCTTAGGAGCTCTGTTAAAAATAGCAGTCACTTAGAATACATATCCTTTTAGGAAACTAAATTTTTTCAGAAGGTCTTAATTTTAGGGTCAGTTCCGTAACTTGTATATTAAACAAATTGCATTATAGATGAAAACAAATCATTCACTTTGCATGTAAGGTAAATTGTGGAGTACAGCACTATATTGTTGCTTTCAAAAAATGTTCTTCATTTATTTATGAAGGATAGGAAGCTATAGAAAATGTATAAATATTTTGTTTGCAAAGAGATTTGTAAAAATTTTTGCTTTAAAAGCTCTTTAGAACTAATTTACTAAGTAAATAATATAATCATGGACAAAATGTGACATGAAAATAGCATATACTTTTGCTCTTGTTTTATGTTAGTAGCCATATATGTTGTTTGCCATTATCTGATATACTATCAGTGATAGAACAGTTTTGTTTGAAATATATTTTAATATTTGAAGAATCTCTAATTTGATTGGTGTTGATTCTTCTTCCACCAGAGCACATCTTATCCCTGTTGTAACTTTGAGATCTTTGAGAGTTGCTGCAGTTGAAAAATTCGTTACTCTGTTGTGGCCAACTTGGTGATAGAACTGTTCTAAATTTAGTTAAGTTGGTATTCAGTTTTAATTTTTTTTGTTCCTCAACATAGTAAACCACTTCAAAAAAAAAAAAAGACAGGATTTCCCATCCCTTGACCACAGTCAATTCAATAATGAATTCTGTACATTATAAATAGACCCTTCCTAACATCTACTCCTTATAACCTCGTTGGGTCTATAAAATTAAGGCGTTCAAGTGGTTCTTACTAGATTTAAATATATGATCTGTGTTCTTAAAACCCTCTTATATTGTCATTTAGTTGATTGCCCATGTGTAAAATTTCCTATGGAGCTAACTGCCCCATATATAATAATATGTAATTATAACGTATCACTTGAGACAGCATAGTTCTAAAACTAAGGGCTTTAATGGAGTATAATGGCACTTATGTGTAGTACCCCTCAAAGTTACCTCCTATTGACTTTCTGTTGTAGGGTTGGTCACTTGGATGGACAACTTCTGTCGTGGGTTCAAGGGATTCAAGGGTATCTGGTGAGAATCCACTCCTGCTTACAAGCCCCAAGTCATAGATTTAGCTTTAATAGTCAGCCAGTAGACACAATTAGCTCAAAGTAAAGGCATTTATTAAGATGGCATGATCAGAATAGTTGCTATAAATTACAGGTTTGGGGCTCCTTCCAGTAGTGGGACACAGTTATTACCTTTCTTTCTCTTTTCTCATTTTGTCCCCTTGGTCTTTCCTTGAAGTTTACTGCTGGGATTGGGAGGATAGTTTCTAACTTGGGTGCTCTTTCCAACAAATAAATACACACATCAGTGGGAAGAGAGTAGATGCAAACTTAAGAGTACAGTGGTTATGAGGCACATATGGGAAACACATGTGACTAGGACAGCTGCTGCCTCTGGTATGGTGCAGGGCTCTGATGTCTTCTCTTTCTTTGGAGTCTTCATCTTGCTTGTTTCTAGGTGTAGCATCTCTGTGAGATGAGCCACTCAGTGGGCTTTCTGTACGTGCTACTTTTTTTCAGCTCATAACCAGATGTTTCATTTCCTTAAGTCATTTTCTGCCAGTGGCAATAAAGAACAGTGGAGAGTCCCTGGGGATAGAGTCACAAGATGTAGGTTCATATCCCACCTTTGACACTTATATGAGCGTGGGCAAGCAATTTAAATTCTCGTCTCATTTGACTCATCTGTAAAATAACAGATTTGGACTCAGTAGTTTAAAATGTCTCTTTTTGATTAAAAAACTTATGATAGACCCCAGTTTGGGGGATAAGAACTCACTACTTGACAAAAACTGCTAGGAAAATTGGAATATAGTATGGTAGAAACTGGGCATAGACTATCATCTAACACCATACACCAAAGTCAAGTCTAAATGGGTGCACGATCTAGGTATAAAGGCTGATACTATAAGTAATCTGGGGAAGCAAGAAATAGTTTACCTGTCAGATTTATGGAGCAGGGAAGACTTTATGACCAAATAAGAGTTGGAAAGCACTATAAAATGCAAAATGGATAATCTTGATTACATTAAATTGAAAAGTTTCTGCACAAACAAAGCCAATGTAACCAAGATTAAAAGGGAAGTGGGAAATTGGGAAAGACTTTTTACAACCAGTGCCTTTGATAAAGGCCTCATTTCTAAAATAAAAAGGGAATTAAGTAAAATCTATAAGAATACATGTCATTCCCCAATTGATAAATGCTCAAGGGATATATATGAACAGGCAATTTTCAGAGGTAGAAATTAAAGACATTTATAAGCATATGAAAAAAATACTCTAAGTCACTATTGATTTGAGAAATGCAAATCAGAACAACTTTGAGGTACCACATCTCACCAGTCAGATTGGCTAAGATGACAAAACAGGAAAGTGACAAATGCTGGAGAGGATGTGGAAAAATTGAAACACTAATGCATTGTTGGTAGAGCTGTGAACTGATACAGTCATTCTGGAGAGTAATCTGGAACTATGCCCAAAGGGCTATAAATAATTGCATGCCCTTTGACCCAGTAATACCACTTCTGGGGTTGTATTCCAAAGAGATCATAGACGTTGGAGGAAGATCCATATGTACAAAAATATATATTGCAGTTCTCTTTGTGGTGGCAAAAAACTGGAAATTAAGGGGATGCCCAGCAATTGGGGAATGGTTAAACAAGTTGTGGTATATGAATGTAATGGAATACCATTGTGCTATAAGAAACAGGGAGGAGGCAGTCTTCATATTTACCTGAAGAGGCTTATACAAACTGATGCTAAGTGAGAAGAGCAGAACCAGGAGAAATTTGTACGCAATCACAGACACATTGCATGTGTGATGACCAGCTTTGATAAACTGCACTCTTCTCAGCAATGCACAGTTATAAGACAACTCTACAAGTCTCAGGATGGAAGGAGATGTCTACATGCAGAGAAGGATCTAGAAAGAACAGAGTTTAAATGGAGACTGAAGCAATCTACATGCTATCGTTCTTTTCCATGTTTGATTTTGTTTCTTCTTTCCCATTTTTCACTCTATTGGTTACAACCCTTTTGTACAACCAGACTAATGTCCAATGTGAAAGTATTTGCAGATCCTATACTTGATTGCATGCCGCCACGGGGGAAGGGGGAAAGGAAGGGGAGAAAATTTGAAACTCAAGGGATTGTGGAACTGAATTTTGTAAACAATAAACAAATAAACAAATCAATTTTAAAAACTTATGATCCTTCCTTTGTCTTTATTTCTACAGAGACTTCCTGCTGGATGGGCCTCAGCTGTCTCTCCCTCATTCCCTCTCAAGCTGTCTTTTAAGGGCCATTCAGTCATGACCAATCTTTTTTTCCAGCTAATGGCCAGGCTTCCTCTCTAATTCTATCAAAGAGGACTCATTTATACTTTGTAAAGGGGTAGTAGAAAGTTAACTGGTCTTTGTACTTCCTTAAAGTAGTAATACCTTATTACCTCTTTTTTTCTGTTTCTTTCTTTCTGTGATTATATCAACTGGCTGGGGAAGGTGGGAATGGGAGCTAAATTCCCCCCTATATGTGCTTCTACTTGTTTTTACTTATCCAGAATACTGCCAGCCAAATAAATGTGTACCTCCTTTCCTTGAAGAAAAACATTTATATGTTATTGTTTTGATAGAGTCTTTGATGTTGCTGATAATGTTCTTCATTTAACCTTTGTTGAACAAAAGTCTTGAAATGAATGCTGGATTGAGAATCAGGAGTTCTTGGTCTTAGTAAGACCTGAGGAAGATATTACATCTTTCTGGACCTCATCTTTAAAATATGGGTAATATGTGCCCCACCTATTTTACAGGGATGATGCTAATATCAAATGAGATGCAACACCTCACCCCACAGCTGTTCTTTCTTCCTTCTCAAAGAACTGAGCAGGGGCATTGTTCTAGGGAGGGAGATGAAGTCACAGTGAAACTCAGAGTGAAAGGATAGTGGCATAGTTCCTTCCTAGGTCCAGCTGTTGAGTTTACTAGCTTTGCTCTGTGATGGTTTAGGAGAAGTAAATGAAGTCAGAGGTCCTAAACACCTGAGATGAGGAAGCATCAATCCTCTTGAGTTGTCATTTGAACAAGAAACCACATTCTTGCCTTCTGCGTCATGACTGAGACAAAGCTTTGTATCTAAGATTTCTGTGTCTTCCTTCACCTATGATTGTGACTGAGGGAAGTGTGATTTGAACTATGGTAACTATGTTGTTGCACTCCTTTGCCTGCTTGAGGGAGGCCTTAGAAATCCAAATAGATCTTAGGTATGGGGACCTTTTAGCTGTTTGCAATATGTTTTATCTCTTTTGTTTTTCACTGTGTAACATGATTATTAAATACTGTTTAATCATTGATTGATTTTATGCTGAGTACAAATGCCACATCCAGCATTCTGGCATGCAACTAGTTTCCATGGGGGATTGATTCCATAATGCTAATGGCTAGTAACCAGTGGTGCTTGAAATGTAGCACAGTAAAAAGGAGGTGGGATTATCCAGTGTTGGGGGCTCAGAGCTAAGTTTTAATTGGGTAGGTCCACAAATCCATATACTCTATGTGATAAGTGGAGCTACTTCATAGTGAGAGACAAAACTAGGGAGTCAAAGATTTTAGACTATGATAAACTTAGAGAGCATTGTCCTTGGCTCTTCTACCTCATTTGAGCATGCACAAGCCACTGAATAAATATGGACACCTCATCAGCACCATCTAGTGGCTATCACTTTCTAAACCTGATTATATAAATTTTTTTTTTTTTAAAGTGAATAGGGAAGATAAACTGGATTCAGAATCAGGAATACCTGGTTCCAAATGTCACTTCAAATCTTTACCAACTGTATGACTTAGGGAAAATAATTTAATCTATCTTGGCTCCAAACCTATGATGCTGTGACTCATTCTAGTTAGAGTATATGATTCTAATTAACCTAACTTTATCCCACAATTCCTGTGATTTCATGGTTTCTCCCTTAAGTCCTACTTGAGGTGTGTGTTCCTGCAAATTGAGAGACTATCTAAAATGGGTGTTGTATATAAATATACTGTTGACAATTTATGGAATTTTAGATGTCTGTCTAAATGACTGTAGAGAAAAGATCCTGGTCATAGGGGTAACTAGAGCCCCAATAAATATAGGACACTCCCATGGTTTTATTAGCTTTTATAATTATCCCTTATTCAATTACCTTCAAATGTACAACCCTCATTTCAGCTGAAGTAGATAACTTGAAGGAATATTTGAGAAGATGTACCAAGACATCCTTTCATTATCATTTACTAAGCATCTATAAAGTATTTATTGTGCTAGGAAGGTACTGTGCTAAATCCTGGGGAAACAAAGAAAAAGCTAAAATATCCCCTGCTTCAAGGAACTTTCAATCTAATGAGAGGAAGAACATGTATGTATAGAATATGTAGATTGTATCCTGTTAGAAGGAAAGGCATTATCTATCAGCTGATGGGACTGGGAAAGGCCTGCAGAAGGGAGTGTTTGAACTGAATCTTGGGATAGCTTATGCAAAGGCATGTAGACAGGAAATAAATCATCATGTGTAAGAAATAGCAAGTATTATCCAAATTTTCTTATATATCTGTATTATCCCTGGTCCCTGTTAATCCAAATATTTAAGTTAAATTGCATTAAATAAGAAGGAACATGAAGAAAACATACATTGTAGATATGCGTGATTCTAAAATACTTGAATTTATAATAATTGCACTTCTTCCTACTCATCCCCTACTAAGTGATCACATGGCCAAAGGGATTTTGGCCATGGAAGACAGAAGGGTAGCAGCAAGAAGTAGAAGTAGTGGTAGTGGCAGACATAGCTATGGGTTATTTTGGGGAACTATAAGTTAGAGCTTGGGGTGACTAGATGGTGCAGTACATAGTGTGCTGGACCTGGAGTAAGAAAAACTCATCTTCCTGAGTTCAAGTCTGGTCTGTGTGTGACCTTGGACAAGTCACTTAACCCTGTTTGCCTCAGTTTCCTCATCTGTAAAATTACCTGGAGAAAGAAATGGTGAACCACTCCAATTTCTTTGCTGAGAAGACCCCAAATGGGTTCAAGAAGAGTTAAGTAGGACTGAAAATGACTGAACAACAACAGACATAATTGCTGTATTAAGCGTCTTAATTTATGATTCATTTCATAGTTGTGATTATAGTTTACCTATGGAATTTTTACTGGGAAAGTCAGTTTCTGCAGCTTGTTTTACATGACTATTTCAGTTGAGACTTTAACTTGTGTGTATATCAAAGGAGATATTTAGTATATTTGACTATTGCCTTCCTGGTTTGTCTACCACAATGTTATTTTCATTCTGTATGGTATTTTAGAGCCTTTGCTTGAAAAGAGGCATATAAATATGAGGTATTGTTCTGGGTGAGGGTGGTAACAATGAAACCTACCTTCAAATAAGTAACTCAATAACTATTGGCAGTATATATATATATATATATCCCATTGGCAGAAACTTTACCATTGTAAGATAGATGGGCCCATTGCAAATTGGTTGATGAACCAATTTTACATGAGTATAAACAGTCATTTAGGGAGTTTCAAAATAAATCAGCATTAACAATTTTTCTAGAAAAAAGACTATTAATAAGGGTAATCCATAAAACTACCAGCACTTGAGCTAAACAGAATAAAAAAAAACAACACACGTTAGCAGGTGTTTTTTGTTTTTTGTTTTTTCATACTTTAAGACTTTGAGAACTATGCTTTGATTGGTTTGAAAGATGGTTGAACTAGTTTCCACAAGCAGAGATATATTTATTGTGTTCATCTCTAATCAGAGCTCATGATTCTAATGGTTCTATATGGACTTAGTTGCTTTTTTCCTTGAATCAGGTCCATTAAAGAAAGAAGCATTTACACATAAGCAAGTTTCAGAATAAATATGTAGATATGTATGTATATTTATATAAATAGAACAGCCCATATGCAGAAAAATAAAGCATTTCAATTCTAATAATACAGATATAGTAAATTAAAGGACTTAAAGTGAGCTAGGGTTAGGGAAGGTTTTAAAACAGGATACTAACTTGTGTTGTTCAATTCTCTGTGCTGTTTCTAAGAATATCTTCTTGTATAATTATTTTTTAAAAGATATCCAGTATGTTACTATTGCCATTACATTATATCATGTCCAGTAGAAATATTTATTCTCTTACCTATGCCATAACAGTGTTTTCAGCTCTTGTGATGTATTTGCCGTGATTATTTGTTATTATGAAATGCTTTAGTGTTGTGCACTTGATATAAATCTGCTGTGTAGGCAAAATGTGTCTTGTGAGTGAGTGACATGATAAGTGATTTGCATGCGTGTGTATGTCTTGAAAATAGAGTTCTGTACTATGAATCTACTATATACATCCTGGATCCAATGGAAATTTTTTCGCCACACTCCTTTTGTGTCAGTCTCCTTATAAATACAAGGTTTTATTCCTATGTTCCTGGGAATATTTTGGAATTATGATGTTATACAGATCTCTGCATAGGATGTCTTTGTTCTAGAATTCAGTAGGAATAAATTCTAGTACTTTGTAAAAGTACACAACCTTGTCACTCCTTTGTAATCCACACTTAAGTTTGTAAATACTATTTTCTGTATTTCCAACAATGCAGTTTTCTAATAACTCATTCTTAGGCTCAGGTATGATGCTACAAAAAGATTCAGAGACTTGGCTTTGAAATTGGTGATCCTTCTTCTGTTCACCAGTGTGTATTTGTCCAAATCAAGAGTTCTGATGAAATCTTTTACTGTTCTAGATTTGTCAAAGACAACAATTTTAAAAGAAGACTCATGTAGCGAAAACTTGTTCAGGGAAGTCTTTTCTTTCTGATGAGTTAGTTACTTTTGCTAAAAGAATGGGGATTATGTTTCCCATATAGGAAACCAAATTATAGTAGAATGCCTTCTGGAATCACTATGTTTGGTTTCCAGGCCAGAGAGGAAATGTGGCATAGCTGTCATTTGTTATAAATGATAATACATTACAGAAGTAGGTGAAGGAACAAGCAGGGATTTGCCATAGGAGAACAGGCATTACATTTTCTTAAGAGTTTTGTCAAACACTTTCACTTTCAATAGCTCATCAATGTTGAAAGTGTATAACTGAAACAAGTTGTATATGTATATGTATTTATGTGTGTACATATGTTATTTTATTATTATGTAAAATAAGAGAATATATATTGTATGAATACATATATATATTTCTATATTATTAGATATAATTGTAATGGTCAGAAGAATTGTTTTGATTAGGAAGGCTTTATTTTTATATTCTTTTTAGTGGTTTTTTCCAGAAATTATCATACTGTTAAAATGGTTTTAAATGGTCAGTTCTAGTATAACCTATAAAACTGAATAAGCAGTGCATGTTAATATTAAGTAGGATTTTATTAGACTGTCTTAAATGGGAAAGCTCAGATTTTTATCTGGTATAGGTAACTAAAATAGTTTACATGATTGAGGTGCATACATTTTCTCTTATGCTCTAATCAATTGTTCTCCCTCATGTTTGGCAGTAGTGACCAGCCTTATTCCTGCTTCAATCTATCAATCACTCTTCCAACCATTATTTTTGATGGGATATTTCCGTATGGACATATTTGGCCTCAATCAATTCCAAATCTGTCAAAGGTATGACCAGTTCGTCTTTGAAATTGGTGAGCCTTTTGTTCAGCAGAGGTGGTAAGTTAATCAATTTTCAACTGCCCTGTAGTCATTAATTAATTAATTTTACAAGCATTTATTAAACATCTACTATGTTCTAGGTGCTTAGTAGAATGCAAAGAGAAAATGGAATACAAAGAGAAAAACAAATAATCATTACCTTCAGGGGAAAACTACATGTATATAGACAAGTAAATACAAAATATTTCATTTCAGTGGGGGCAGTATAATCATAAGTAGGAGGAATTAGGATAGACATTTGAAAAAAATGTAGCACTTAAACTGGGCCTTGAAGGAAGCTGAACATTCTGAGAGCAGGAGGTAAGGAGGGAATGCGTTTTAGGAGTGAGTGACAGTCCACGAAAAGATTCTGAGATATAATGTCATGTTGGAACGTAAGAGTAAGGTGAGTGAAGCTAGGTAATAGATTAGGTAATAAGCTAGGTAATAATTAGACTGCAAAGGAAGACTTTTGGATGCCAAGCAGGAATTTGTATTTTATCCTAGAGACAGGAGGGAAGTGTTGGAGCTTCTTGTGAAGAGGAATGTGACACAATCAGACCTCCTGCTTTACAGGGATGATCCAGCAAAAGAGACCAAGGAGTAGTTAAACAGAGAGGAGGAGAACCAAGAGAGAAGAATCATGAAAATGTAGAAATGGGTATCCAAAAAAAAAATGGGGTCATCAGCTTTTCAGGAGAAATGGGTAACTAGCATTTTGGAGATTATATAAATAAATAAATATATATATATACACACACACATATACATATACATATATATACACACACACACACACACACATATGTATATGTATAAGAAGAAAAAAAGAGAGGTTGGTTTTTATTTGGTTGTTCAGTCATTTGTCATGTCTGACTCTTTGTGACCCCACATGAGGTTTTCTTGGCAAAGATATTGGAGTCATTTGCCATTTCCTTCTTGACCTCATTTTATAGATGAGGAAACCAAGGCAAAGAGGGTTAAGTGACTTGCCTAGGGTCACATAGCTAGTAAGTGTCTTGGGCTGGATTTGAACTCATAAAGATGAGTCTTTTTGATTCCAAGCCCAGTACTCTATCCATTATACTTGGTAAAAGTCATTAACCTTTAGTTGCATGATTAAAGTGTTAAGAATCTAACATTTAAGTTTTCTTATATCCTGTTCCCTCTCTACATGCCTATCTCACTGGCAAGCCCATTCATTCCCATGACTTTAAGGAAAGACTTCTGCATTGATGACTTCTGAATTTGTGTCCAGTCCCAGCCTCTCTCTGTGGCTTCAGATCCCCTGCCCACTCCCACCATTCTGGCTTACATTAAGACTCGTATCAGATCCTATCTTCTGTAGGTACCTTTTCCTACCTTTTTGCTGGAAAAGGGACCCTTTTCCAGCAACCCTCCCCAGCCCCAATCCAGCTGCTAATCCTCCCCCTCCCTGAGATTATTTTTCATTTACTATGTACTATATTTTATATAACCTAGTTATCTCCTCCAGTAGATTGTGAACTTTTTGAAGACAGAGACTCTGTTTGCCTTTCTTTGTATCCCTAGTGCCTAGCACAATGTTTGGCATTTAATGAGTGTTTAATGAATACTTGATTATTTGACTGATGTCCTACTGGCATTTCAAAGTCATCATGCCCCCAAATGAGCTTACTATCTTTCCTTGAAACTTTCTCCTTCTTCTGACTTTACATTTGCCAATGGCACTGCCATTTACCCTGACCTGTCAAACAACTGTTTGACTTTTTTGATTTTTTCTTCTTCCTCATCTCTAATATCCAATCATTTAAAGTACTGTCAAGTTCATTTCTGTGATATCTTTTTCATCCAAAGCCTTGTATTTGTTCTCACTGCCACTATCCCAATAAAAGCATTTGCTCCCTTATTACCAGCAACCTGGACTATTGAAATAGCTTCCTAATTTGCTTTATCTATTTCTCCTCTGCTTTTTCTCTCTTCTAATCTGTACTTACAATGCTGTCAGCCTAATCTTCTTTATGCATAGATCTGGTGATGGTGTTCCTTAGGAATTGTTAAAAGGGTTTGAGTTACAACCTACTGAGTGTAAAAGTTCACACTCCTTATTCCAATAGTCTGGGTCCTCCACAATCTGGTACTACCCTACCTTTCCTGTTCTATCTACTACCACTTGTCTTTCATGTACCCAGGAGCTAAGAATTTTAAAATTATGTTTTATTGTATTTTCAAAATGTGAAAAACATGCATAGCTCTCTGGTCATACAAAAACAGGAGGCTGCTGGAATTGGCTATCAGTCATACTTGCTGATGTTCCCTGCTCAATACCATAGCCTAAGTGGACCACTGACTTTCCTTTGTACAGATGTAATGCTTTTCCATCTCAGTGCCATAGCTTGCTATGTCCTCCGTAATGACCTCTCACTTTGTTTCCAGCCTGCTGAAAGCATATCCATCCTTTCAAAATTGGTGTGGTGGTGATCTTGAATTCCTGAAGGTTGTTTCAGTAGAGCACAAGCTTCAACAGCTTTACCAATCTGGAAGGACTTCGAAACGACAGAGTTTGAAGACTTAAACAAGCTTAGATATATATATGGAGTCTCACTACTGATAGCTTGACTACTGAGTGATAAATTTTTTGACATGAAATGGAGAAAACAAGAATGATCCTTTTCCATTTCCTCACCGGTAGAGGTGATAAGGAAGCAAAAGTGCTAAGAATCACATAATTCTTAGTATTCTCAATATGTGGCAGTTGCCTGGTGACTAGTGAGTTGATAGAAGAAGAACTGAACTACAGCCTCTCTGATATCCTTGGTATAAATGAAACCAGAAGACATAAACTGAAGGATGGCTCACATTTTTCTTTGGAAAGAGAAATAAAAGAGTTGGGGGAAATTGGTTTCATCATGGGCCCAGAGGCACCCAAGAAACATCATTTGTAAGACACTTGATCATCTTGCTTTATAGAACTTGTCTACACTCTAGAACTAGAGTGTAGAATGTAGACAGACTGCCATGAGCATAATTACAGATTATGAACCAACATCTTTTGCAGTAGAGAATTTCTATGAATAACTTTAAAAGATCTTAAAAATCCATCCAACATATACTTTAATTCTTGGTGACTAATGGAAAGGTGGGCCCAGAGGAGAATGGTAACATTTTTACTGGGATTAAAAAAAGGGGAGCTAAAGGCTTGTATAGGCTACTAGATTTCAAAAATTTCTAACTGCTTTTTCTGCACTGGAGGAAACAAGTTCATCCATTTTAAGACTCAGGTTTCAATACTACGGAAAAAAGTGGGGAAGGGGGACCAGGATACAACTGCAGAGTGAAACTTCTTTTGATACTTGGATGAATCTGTTAACCAAAGGATCCAGCTGTCTCATTGGTGTACAGATCAAACCTGTCTGTATCTTCTAATACTTTGCAATTCTTTTCCAAGTCTTTCCATAAATACTCCACAAAGGATCTACCTGATGTGCTGGAGGCTTCCTTCTAATTCTTTTAATATTTTACAGATACCAGTGCAGAATTTGGGCTATCAACCCTGATTACATGCTGGAACCATCTGCTTTTCCAATAATACATGTCCCTGATGATATCTTTTGTTTCACTTCACTGGGACATTTACTGTTAGTAATCAATGGCACCCTACTTAGATTCACCAAGAATCTTTTCATTACTATT
>CM053598.1:157058781-157109313 GCA_028646575.1 Pseudocheirus occidentalis | reverse complement strand
GGGGGGGGGCGGGGAAACACTACAAGTTTTCAGGGCTTCTGATGTGGTGTGACCCAGCAAGAGGTCTGTTTATTGCCATCCCAGACTTGTGTATAGGTGAGTTTCAGTCAACTGCTGCTGGCCATAGTCACTATAAGCCTACTGGGAGGTTCTGTAGGTTCACAGAAACTGAAATGTGGGCTCCCTTTTGTCTCCCGCCCTAGTTATTATGTACTGGGCTAAAGGTCAGAATTGAGTCATTGTTCTGCTCCTAGACTCAAAGTCACACTGCTAAATTTCTGGAACTCATACCTTGGTCAGCGATATTCAACTAGACCTGGCAGGTGACCACTTCTTCCTGCCTCTGAGACCCAGGACTGGGCAATGGCATGGTACTCATTCCTGCCCTCTTGCTCATTCAGGAGTCCCCTGGGATGTTTTCTTGCCTTCAGACTTCCTACTCTGGTACTCTCTTAGCTCCCTTTCCATTCCTAGGTGCTGGAACATTCCATGTCCCTGTATCCACTCTAGGCCAGCTCCTGACCCAGTGCCCACAGACTATCTTACTAAGTTGTCTTGGGTTGGAAAAACAACCCACTGTCACAATTTAGTCTGGATGTCTTCTAGGCTGATGTAGAGGAGGTGTGCTGGATGAGTTGGGAAAAAATGCTTCCTCACTTGACTCCACCCCTGCTTCTGTCCAGAATGCGACTATCCTTCCAGTTATCTAGGTTTAAAACTTCAGTGTCATCTGTGACTCCTCACTCTCATTCATCTCACATATCCAATCCATTGCCAAATCTCATTGCTTCTATCTCCACATCACCTCTTGAATAAGTCCCTTTCTCTCTACTCACAAAGCTCCCTCCCTACTTTACTCCTTCATCACCTCTTGGCTGGACTATTGCAATAGTCTCCTAATTGGTCTCCCTACCTCACCTCTCCCTACTTCAATACATCCTCCACTAAGCTGTCAAAATTATCTTCCTAAAATAAAGGTCTGACCATGTCACCTCCTTATTTGACAAACTCAGTGGCTCCCTATTACCTTCAAGATCAACTATAAACTTGTCTGATGTTTAATGCTCTTCACAACCTAGCCCCTTCTTATTGTTCTAGTCTGTTTACACTTTGCTCTACTCTATATAGCCTTCAGGAATAGTGTTAAACTCAAATAGAAATAGGGACCATTAATCCGTATATAAGGATCACTTTGGACCACATATAGGCTTAGAAAACCATGTATGAATATTATCTGCGCTCTATTGTAATTTTATTTTTTTTCATTAAATATTTCCCAATCACATTTTAGTCTGATTTGGGCCGGCAGTATGTTCGATACTCTAGTCTGGCCATACTGGTCTACTTACTGGCTCTGTTTACCATGCTTACTGGTCTATGGGACTCAGTAATTCCATTTCTTTTGTACTGGTTATCCTCACTCTTCCTTCCCACCCCCCTGCTCATGCCTGGAATGTTCTTCTTCCTCAACTCTGCCTCTTAGAATCCCTGTATTTCTTTAAGATTCATTTCAAGTGCCACCTTCTACAGGAAACCTTTTCCAGTCCGCCCAGCCTCTATTGTCTTTCTCTCCACGTTTATTTTATCTTGTACCCACTTTGTTCTTATCTTGCCTATTCCTAATATGTACCCATTTTCTCCCCCATTAGAATATAAGTTCCTTGAGGAGAAATTGTTTTCACTTTTACTTTGTATTCCTAGAATTTAGTATAGTAATTGGCACAAGTTAAGTGCCTAATAACTTTTTTGTTGGTTGATTGAATTTACAATTTAAATCAGATATATTAACACTAGGCAGGGAGCTAGACAAAAGACAAACAAACAAACAAAAAAAAACCCCAGGCTGTCAGCATAAAATAAATAATGTTCTTGGAAAGTAACGATTTTATGACCTATAGCATTTAGTATCATCCCTTTCATTTTCTTATTGCTATCAAATGCATAAACCCTTATTGTCTGGCAGAACAGTGAGCCAGCATGGTGTTTGATAGACTGCCAGATTGGAAGGCAGGAAGATCTCAGTTCAGATTCCTGCCTAAGTCCTTTACTACCTCTGACTCTAGATAAATCATTGAATCCCTTTGTGTCTTGACTTTCTCCTACAAAAAAGTGAGAGGGTTGGATTTGATGGCCTCCAGGGTATTATCCAGATCTAAATCTATGATTCTATGAAAAAAGTTTTGAAAAGTTAACTAAAAGCTTAGTTTCAGGTTTTAGGGATTATAAAAATCTCTAAGTGTGTAACTTTAAAAAAAATTTTTTTTGTTTCTTGGTCCTGTGCTCTTTACAAAGACAGCTAGGTAGCACAGCGGACAGAGTATTGGGTCTGGAATCAGGAAGACCAGAGTTCAAAGTTAGCCTCAGACACTTGCTTGCTGTTGTGCGACCCTGGGCAAGGCACATAACCTCTGCCTACCTCAGTTTCCTCAACTGTAAAATGAAGATAATAATAATACTTATCTCATAAAGTTACTGTGAGAATCAGATGAGATAATATTTGTAAAGGGCTCAGTTTTTGTGCCTGGAACATAATAGGTGCTTAACAGATATTTGTCCCCTTCCCTCTATTCATGAAGAGTTTCAAAACACATGTATTCTAGGAACCTCACATTAGTAGGTCAAGATCTTAGAGTTCTCATAGTCTCACTGGATATCTCCAAGCAGTTGCTACTCCCATTTCCCCATCTCTATGATTTATTGACATTTCCACTGTACCAAAGCACAGCCTGTAGTATCACCTTTCCCCACAATTAATCAGGGATTTTGCTCTTTGTTGAGCCCCACTGCCATTGTCCCCAAACCAGTCATCCCCAGATTTCAAGGAAAATTTAAAATCATTTCTCCTGGGGGGAAAAAAACTGTTTAGGCATTACTGCATTAATCTGGGTCACTGGTAAACCTATCAGGCTTCTGAACACCTAACATTTAAGAAGTGAGAGATTTCTCACACACTACTAAGGTATCACCAGGGATTGGCCTTCCATCATATCAGATACATGACCAGACAGTGCAAAAGTTCTAAAAGCTTTTTTCACACCTAGGGTCTCTGGGGCCCCAGACAGGACACTGTAGCACCTCATTCCTTTGTACTCCATGTCTAATAGGGTCTCTACGGAGGCCTAAGAGATTCTAAACATGCCCTTCCCAACTCAAATCATGGGGACGTCTTGACCCTTTTATTTTACCCTTGGGATCACTGTTGTTGATTATTTTTCAGTCATGTCCAGCTCTTCATGACCCTATTTCAGTTTTGGGGTTTTTTTTGGCAAAGATACTGGAGTGGTTTGGCCCTTTCCTTCTCTAACTCATTTTATAGATGAGAAAACTGAGTCAAAGAGGATTAAGTGACTTGCCCAGGGTCACACAGCTAGTAAGTGTCTGAGGCCAGATTTGAACTCAGGAAGAGGAGGCTTCCTGACTCCAGGCCCAGTTCTATCCCACTGCTACCCCAGAGAAAACTGTAGAGTAATATAAAGGCCTGTTGTGAGCATCCTTAACAGGACCCCTACCATCTTAAGGCAAGTTTATCGATGTGAAAAATTGATTAAGATTGAGTTGATGGAAAATAGCAAGGCAGAAACTGGGCATAAAGCAATATCTTATGCCATATACCAAAATAAAGTCAAAATGGATACACGATTTTGATATAAAGGCTGATACCATAAGCAAACTGGGAGAGCAAGGAATAATTTGCCTGTCAGATTTATGGAGAATGGAAGAATTTATGACCAAACAAGAGATAAAGAACATTATGAAATGCTAAGTGGATAATTTTGATTACATTAAATTGAAAAGTTTTTGTACAATCAAAGCCAATGCAACCAAGATTAGGAGAGAAGCAGAAAAATGCGAAAGAATTTTTACCACCAGCATCTTTGATAAAGGCCTCATTTCTAAAATATATAGAGAACCAAGTCAAATTTATAAGAATACAAGTCATTCCCCAATTGATAAATGGTCAAAGGATATGAACAGACAGTTTTCAGAGGAAGACATTAAAGCTATCTATAGTCATATGAAGAAATACTCTAAATCCCTATTGATTAGAGAAAAGCAAATCAAAACAATTCTGAGGTAGCACATCACACCTGGCAGATTGGCTAACCTGACAAAACAGGAATATTATAAATGCTGGAGAAGATGTGGGAAAATTGGAACACCAGTACATTGTTGGTGGAGTTGTGAACTGATCCAACTATTTTGGAGAGCAATTAGGAACTATGCCCAATGGGCTATAAAAATGTACACACCCTTTGACCCAGAAATACCACTTCTAGGACTGTATCCCCAAAAGATCATACAAATGGGAAAAGGACTCACATATACAAAAATATTTATAGCAGCTCTTTTTGTGGTGGCAAAGAATTGGAAATTGAGGGGATGCCCATCAATTGGGGAAGGGCTAAACAAATTGTGGCATATGAATGCAATGGAATAGTATTGTGCTATAAGAAATGAGCAGGTGGACTTCAGAAAAACTTGGAAAGACTTACATAAACTGATGCTGGGTACAGGAAGCAGAACCAGGAGAAAATTGCACACAGCTACAAGCACATTGTGTGATGATTAACTTTGGTAGATTTAGCTCTTCTCAGCAATGCAAGGTTCTAAAACAACTCCAAAAGGCTCATGATGGAAAATACCATGCACATTCAGAGGAAGAATTATGGACTCTGAATGCAGATCAAAGCATCCTATTTGCTTTCTCTATTTTGTTTCTTTTTTCTCATGGTTCATTCCATTGGTTATAATTTTTCTTCACAACATGACTAATGTGAAAATATGTTTAATGTGAATGTATATGTAGAGCTTATACCAGATTGCATACCATCTTGGGGGGCCGGGATGGGAAGGGAGAGGGAGAAAATTTAAAACTCAAAAGCTTGTGGAACTGAATGTTGTAAACTAAAAATAAATTTAAAAATTGTTTTGTTTTGTTTTGTTTTTAAAAACAGGAAGAAAAAGGTCGAGTTGAGAGTTTGGATACCAGCTTTTCCAGTATTTTTACATAGTCTAGGAGCAGAGACCTGAGAATGACTCCTAATAGTTCCCTATTTTGTATTCCCTTCTATAACCTTGATCCCCACCTTAGTGGTGATCTGGCTCTTTTCACTGCCAGGCTCTCACCCTCTCTAACTCTACCTGTTCTAGGCCGTCCTCACCTTGTCCTTTGATCTCTCTCTGTCTGTCTCCCTGAATCTGTCTCTCTCTACCTTCCCTATCTCTTTTTACTTCTTCCTTTCCCTTCAGTCCTCTCCCTGTTTTTACTGTCATAGAGAGTCTCACTTTGACCCTAAGTTTCTGATCTTGTTTTACAGTATTAGAGATACAAATATAACTTATAAGTTTCTAAAGATGTAAACAAAACAGACACCAGATCCAATGCAATCATTCAAAGTAACAGCGCATATATTGAGTATAGAAATTGTTGTTTTTCAGTTATTTTTTTCAGTCCTGTCTGACTCTCTTAAAAGGGTTTCTTGGCAGAGATACAGCAGTGATTTGCCATTTCCTTCTCCAGCTAATTTTACCGATGAGGAAATTGAGGCAAACAGGGTAAAGTGACTTGTCCAGGTTCACATAGCTAGTAAGTGTCTGAAGCCAGATTTGAATTCAGAAAGAGGAATCTTCCTAACTCCAGGCCTACTGCTCTATCCACTACACCACCTAGCTACTTTGTCCTTTCAATTATAGATTAATTTACATTGAAAAGCTTTTTTCTTTTCAAATTCAAAATGCTTTCAGAAAATCAAGCTAAAATACTTAGTATATATTTTCAACTTGTTCAGATTACTTTTCTACTACTGCTTTATTGAGTACTGTATCAAAAAGGAACTGAGAATTTTCACAGGGAATAAGAAAAATAAGTCATGTGGGACCACAGGACGCTTGGGGAAGAGCAAGACTGGATGGCAGCTGGAGTTAGGGCTGAGGGAGGGTTATTAAGCTAAAAAAAATAACTTTATTGCGAGGCAGGATATAGTTTGTACCAAAAAGTAAGAAAGAATACAGAAAATGTGTGTTACACAAAAAAATGAGATGGAAAGGCAGAAAAAGGAAAGTTTAACCCACTTCCAAAATATACCAACCACTAGTGCTAATCACTATATATTGTTATGCTGCTTGATTTACTTATACATACATGAATTAATTAACCTTAATGCTTTCAGGGTGGCTAGGTAGCACAGTGAATAGAGCACTGGCCCTGGAGTCAGGAGGACCTGAGTTCAAATCTGACCTCAAAACCATAACACTTACTAGCTGTGTGACCTTGGGCAAGTCACTTAACCCCAACTGCCCTGCCTTCACCCCTGCAAAAAAGCAAAAAACAAACAAACAAACAAAAAACCCTAATGCTTTCCCTTCCTTCATATGATAGGATCAAAGAAAGCTGTTTAGCTATTGGCTATAGCTATATAACATTGGTCTGTTACCAAATTAAAAATAAGCTTTCATGTTCTATAAGGCTAGTACTTGCTCATTGCTTTGGTAAGGAAATGTTGAAAAATTTTCTCATGATATTCATCTACCTGGACATTATGACTGGTAATTGGCTTCCAACTTCTTACAGCATCTCATATTTTTTCTTTGTTATGTTACTACTATGCTGGTTCTAAACTAGAAAACAGTGGGCACAAGCACAAAGACAAAGGGATATTCTTTTCATAGGCAGCAGCTGCTCCCCAAGCCTGTTACTTTTAAGAAATTGTCTTGGCCTGTTTTTCTTTACCAGTCATTTCACACAGACACACACACACACAGACACACACACACACACCTCTGTAAAAATAAAAACTGAATCAGAATTTAAAATAAATTAAGAAAATACTTAGGTTTAAAAACATTTTGACAAAGAAAGGCTGAATATCACATTTAGATTTTTTTAACCTTACAAAAATAAATATTTCAAATTTCATACTCCTACAATAGACTAGAGGGGAAGTTTTTTTTTAATCTGGAAACTGTGAGAATTATCATCTAATGCTGGCACCAATTAATGAGAAAGCATGAGCTCTTTCCTCTGAAGCTAGAAGAACTGTAATCTTCAACAATGCTTAACAAGTGACCTTTATGGGGAAGTTTCTCATGGAAATGAGACTGAAATGGGCAGTTTGAGTTGCAACATTTTCTAATACAGAGACTTCAGTTGCTTTTCAGGAAACTAACAAAAATCTGGACTCATAAACCTGTTGAAATGGTCCGAAGGAGAACTCTCAAGTGTTTTCAGTGCTTTTGCTCCTATTACCTGTTTCTTTGTGGTCAGTTAGTTGATCAGTGAACAAAAATTGGTATTTCTAGAAAAATGTCTTTTCTCTTTTATCAAGAACTGTAATTTCATAAATGTATGGCATTCCCAATATAAAAACCTCCTCTAGTGATTTAGATCAGAAGCTCTTCTATAACATATATCATCCACCGTTAACTGTTTTAAGTGTATTTGTTTTTCACCTAGATTTTAATTACCTGGAGAATCCTGAAGAATCATGAATCTTACTTCTTATCTAACATAATATTGGGTCCAAGGCTTATTTCATGATTGGTATTTCTTATAAAAAGTTCCTAACCTTATCGCCGATTCCCCCTTTTTGTTTTTTGTTCAATTTAATAAACAACAATTAAATACCTACTATTAGAGTCAGTGGTGGAGCAGATTTAGATACCCAGAAATTAAGGAACAATTGATTTGACTAGAAATGTTTATTAAGAACCCCAGGGAACTTGCAGAAATATAGCTCTAAGCCTAGAAAAGAAGACCTTAGTGAAGACTCCTTAGTTTTTATTATTATTTTTTTGTCTTTCTGGTTCTATTCTATTATGAGGCAGCTAGGTGACACAATGGATAGAGTTATGGGTATGCGGACAGGAAGACTTGAGTTGAAATCCTTCCTCAGACATGTAGCAGCTACATTGCCCTAGGAAAGTCACTTAACCTTTGCCTGCCTCAATCGCCCCATCTATAAAATGGGGAGAATATCAACTACTTTTCAAGGTTGTTATGAGGATCAAATAATATTTGCAAAGCATTTTGCAAATGCTTAAAGCACTATATAAATTCTAGATAATGCTACTTCAAAAGAAGTCAATCATAATTTCAAGCTATTCTAATTCCCTTCCATGTGATTGTGAAAGTCTGAAAATCTGAGCTAGATAGACTCTAATGCTATCAATACCTTTCTAGTCAGCATGTAAACCATCCCATGCCATGGAGATGTCTGTTTCTATCCTTTCCATTTGATTGTCTCCAATGAAATGAATAACACTAAAAGTCACATAATCTAGAGGATTTCACTGCTGGTTATTTTGTTTTTGTTTTGTTTGCAATTCATTCAGTACAAGGTTACCTTATAACACCACTATAATATCAGCTTCCCAGCTAGGGAACTGAAGTTTTGAAGAGATTTTCTAGACATTTCTAAAAATGTAAAATATTGGTAAAATAGAAATAGGTAGTTTAGCCTGGCAAATAACTTGAGCAAATGAGTATTATTTGAGTTAAAAAAAAATAATCTCAACATGGTGAGTTCAAAAGAAAGCCAGATATTTGCCCCTAGAAATAGAAATGATTGGTGAAAAGGTTATGCTAAATGTATGATAGAAGAATAAATATATTGAGACATAGGATTTTTCCCATATAAATGTGAGTTTTTAGTCATTTAAATGCCTTATTTAATTTCTTCAAACTATTTCTTATAGTCTGAGGAGTTACTATGAATTATATTTTTGTCTTTTATTATAATATTAGTATTTTACAAAATACATATTTTATATTTATATATGTATATATAATATATTTATAATATTAGTATTTTAAATTGAGAAAAACACTAACTGTTCTCACCAGGGAACTCAATAGTAATAATTCAAATTTATATATAATATAATACTTTCAGGTTTGTAAAGTGTTTTTCTCACAACACTTCTGTAAGGTAGAGTTAATGCAGATATCTGCTATCATTATCTCCATTTTTCAGATGAGGAAACTGAAGCTCAGAGAGGTAAACTGACTTGTCAGTGGTTAGACATCCATCATTAAAAACCCAGGTCTTGGGGGCAGCAAGGTGGCACAGTGAATAGAGCACCAGCCCTGAAATCAGGAGGACCTGAGTTCAAATTTGACCTCACTTATTAGCCATGTGACTTTGGGCAAGTGATTTAACCCCAATTTCCCTGCCCTTCCCCCTCCAAAAAGCAAAAACAAAAACCCAGGTCTTACATATGCTAGTCTAGTGTGGGTTTTTTTTTCTGGGGTACCATACTACTTATCCTTCAGCACGCTATCCAGGTATTTATTGATAATTTTAGAATATTTGTCAGTACTCCAAAAAATAACCTCTAGGCTATGGGAATTAAAGGTGTTTAAAAGTAGTCTGTAGATATTATGTTATAAGCTTTCCCAATGTACGCAGCAGAGAGACAAGCAATTTATATTGCCTGTTTTTATTACATTTTACAGAAGTCGTAGTGAAACCTTAAAAATAATTTTCAAAAACTCTACAGAAACTTTCTTTTCTAATGCTATTCCTTCTACCCTTCTCAGTCCTTATCTTCCTCCATCCTCCCCACCCCCATCTCACTAGAATAAGAAAACTTAGAAATCTGCCTACTGTGACTATATTCCCCCACAGAAACAGAGTCCCATAGAAGAGAAAAAAAGACAATGAAAGAAAAAAGAGAGGATATTTGAATTCTTTTAATCCTGCTGCTTAGTTTTCATTCTACCTGCTCTAGAAACATAGGCCAAGGCTCTTTGTTCACAGCTGTACAACAATTATATTTACATAATGGGAGTCAGAAGAACCAAATGAGAAGATGACCTCTACTAATTCATTATTTTAATCTTGTGTGGAGGTGTATTTAAACACTTTCCTTTCTCAGGGCCTGTTGTCCATACATCTCAAATGTTACCTAACATGAAGAATACAAGTTCAAATGTCAAAACCCCCAAATCATATTTTTCTGACTTGAAAATACAGAGGTATACTCATAAGGAAAATAAATTGCTTTAATAAACCTTGGATGGCAGAGAGATAAGAAATGGGTCCTTTCTGTCTGGCCTTCCCCTCAATTAAAAAAATGGATTCTTCCCATCACTACCTTTACCCCCAAAATAATTCTCTACATGGGAAAGGATGGACCTTAGCTCTCCCTCCCCACCTCCAAGAGCATACTAAGGAAGTCATTCAGTGTGTAATACAATGAATCCAGCATTTAAGATTTCTGACAGGATAACATATTCTTTCCACTACATCTTCTCATTATAGCCCGCTTTCATCAGTAAATTACTCTACTGTGTGGTATTGTACTAGGCAGTTGCCTCTTCTATTGTCTTTCCTATTAGAATTTCCAAGATTCTAAAAAGGCTGCAGTTTGACTCAGCAGTTACAAAAGATGCTATGAGCTGTCCATAGTACTAGTGAGCATTAGAGCCAATGAAATGACTGCTGTTTATTTCTTTGTTCAACTAGCATTTCATAGCAAATAGAAGCTATATATCATTCTTGATTTTATAGCTTCTCCCATCTTTATCTGCAACCTGCTTTTGGCATGAAAGACAATAAATAACATGAATTGGGGAGGAACCTGTAAGAGTATAGTGTATTGGAAACAGCACAGACCTGAGAGTCAGGAGACCAAGGCTCTGTTCCCTGCTCTACCACTAGCTAGCTGTGGAAATATAGGCAAGTCATTTCCCCTTTCTGGGACTTCCCACTGCAAAATTAAGGGTTGAAGTAAATGATCTTCCATCTACTTCTTAAAATTCTATAGTTTACTTGACCACTTCTTTTTCTCTCAAAACAGCATTCTCTTTTACCTATTAGTTAATCTAGGTTAAGATAGCACAAAATGCATCCAGCAAAGTGAGCTGGGATTATTTAGAATATTGCCTTGGCATGAAATTAGAAACAGTTCTACATTTCAGATCTATAAAAGCCCACACAAAATGAACCAAGAGGAAGTATTTTTTGAGAATCTACCACGTACACAATTTTGTGCTAGCCACTGAAATATAAGACATGTTTGCTACCCTTAACACTTTACAATCTAGTTTTTAGAGTCAAAGAGTATCACTCCTTAATTCATTAGAGTAATACACAATAGTATAAAATCTCATCCTAAGTAGTGTGATCTATACTATAACTTAAAAAAAGAGAGAAAGAGATCGTGTGCATGGGGGTGGGGGAGTGATTGGTCTTGGGAAGGTTTTATTGTACAATTTAGGTCTTTGAAGAGTAGCTAAGTTTTGGAGAGATGGAAAAGAGTAGGAGAGTATTTCAGCTTGTTGGAACATCATTTAAGGATTGGGCCAAGGTGTTGGCATTGTATATGGAAAGAAAAAGGTGAATCTGAAAACCTTTTTTAAGGGTACAATTCCAAAAGGCAATCAAACTGTGCATATCCTTTGATCAAGCAATGCCACTAGTAAATCTGTATCCCAAAAAGATGAAAAAAAGGGGAAAGGACCTACATGTACAAAAAAATTTATAGCAGTTCTTTTCATGATGGCAAAAAAAGGAAATCAAGGAGAAACTCATCAGTTAGGGAATGGATGAACAAGTTGTGGTGTATTAATGTAATGGAATACTATTGTGCTGTAAGAAATGATGAACAGGCTGATTACAGAAAAACTTGCAGAGATTTACGTGAATTGATGCAAAGTGAAGTGAGCAGAACCAGGAGAACTTTGTACACAGTAACAGCAATGCTATTCAATGATCACCTATGAATAACTTAGCTCTTCTCAACAATATAATGATCCAAGACTCCAAGATCCAAGATCCAAAGGACTCAAAATGGAAAATGATGTCCACATCCAGCTGATAAAGTTTGAATGGAAATTGAAGCACACTACTTTCACTTTCTTTATCTTTTTCATGATTTTTCCTGTTGGTCTGTTTCTTCTTTCACAACTAATATGGAAATATGTTTTACATGATTGCACATATATAACCTATTTAAAATTCTTACCTTTTTATGGAAAGGAGAGGGAAAGGAAAGAAGAAGAGAAAATTTAGACTCAAAAATTTTTAAATGAACATTTAAAATTGTCTTTGCATGTAATTGGAAAAATAAAATATTATTTTTTAAAAAATAAAGGTATAATTAGTAAGATCTGGTGATAGTAATGTTTTTAGCCTGGGACAATGGTAAGACACTGGTAATAGGAGCACATTGAGTGCTTGAGTAGGGAAGACAGCTGTGATGATTATCATTTTGGGACACTGTTAATGTTGAGAAATTTGTCATAATCATCTTTAGTTTGGTATAATGAATAGCATGTTAGATCTGGAGTCAGGAAGATCTAAGTGCAAATTCCATCTCTGAATTTTAAAATCTATACAAACCTGGATAGATCACTTAATTTCTCTGAGCTCTGGCTTCCTCATCAGTAATCTAAGACAGCATTCACAGGATTGTAAAGATCAAAAGAGATAAGGAATGTAAAGTGTTTTGCAAATTTTTAAGTGATAAAAAAATGTCAATTATATTTGCATTCTCAGTACCCAAATTTTCACTGCCTGGCACACCACTTCCTGGTGCTTAATAAACACTTGTTTCTCAAAAAAAAAAACATTTGAAGCCTATTCTGCGTAAAAACATTATATTGGGGGCAATTATGTGGTGTCGTGAATAGAGCACCAAGCCTAGAGTCAGGAGGGCCTGAGTTCAAATCCCACCTCAGACACTTAACACTAGCTGTGCGACCTTGGGCAAGTCACTTAACCCCAATTGCCTTGCCTTCCCTCCTCCAAAAAAAAAAAGTCTTTATACTAACTTCAACTAATCCACTACCTCTAACTGGCCCCAAAATATGCTTTACATTCCACTCATTCATGGCTTTACCCAGCATAGGCTTCTAACAACTGCTGTTGTTCCCCTTATCCCAACCAGAAGAACAGAGTTTTCACACTAGGATCTCCAGAGACCCTTCCCTTCAACCCAAGGGAACTAATCCACTTAACTTTGAGATTCCACTGTAGAACTGAATTGTTCTGACTCTTGGGTGAACAAGTCAGAATTCACCTCATTCCTTAATACTAGCCAGCCTTAGACCATGATTCCAATTCCATTTAGGCATCCACCAGAATACCTACCTGGAATGTGTGTTTTGCCTCCTGTCTTGCCATTGCATTTCTCTGCACCCTACTCTTGCTTTCCACTTCTTTCTCTCCCTCTGGAAACAATTATTGAGGTCCTATAAATACCACTATTGGTTCTAGAAAGGGAGTGAATTTATGACCCTATGTCTCTATTCACAATCTGTGTTACTCCCCAGAACAAAACTCCCTTCCCTAGCCACCAGTTCTCCTAAGTGCTGTCTCCTCTTAATGTAAATTCTTTGAGGATAGGAGCTAGTTCACACTTGTATTTATTTATATTATAATCCAACACAGTTCTGGCACATAGTTAGCACTTAATGAATGTTTACTGACTGATGGATTGTAGGGATATAAAGACATTCTAAAAGTCAAGTAAATAAGCATTTATTAATCACATACTGCATGTAGAAATTGTGCTAAGGACTAAGAATACAAAGAAAAACAAATAAAATTCAGTTCCTGCTCTCAAGAAGTTGACAGTCTACAGGAGGAGACAGTATTCAAAACAATCATGTACAAACAACACACAGCCAGGATAAATTGCAGATCATTACAGGAGGAAGGCACTAGCACTAAGGGGGAATTGGGAAATGTTTCTTGTAGAAGGTAGGCTTTTACCAAGGACTTGAAGGGAACCAGGAAAGCCAAAATAAACATGTGTGAAAAAGAAAGAATTCCAGACAGAAGCAACAGGATCTGTAGATCTCAAGGAGTTTATAGTCTAGTGGGGGAAACTGGACATACACGTAATCACAAGGCATCACATGATAAGTCTCAAATGATGCTTATCATACAAACAAGACTGTTACAGATGTTCAGAATAAACCTTCACAGAAAACTGATGCATTCAAAGGATGTTTCATAAAAATGGTAGAACTTAAGCTGGAGAAAAGAGCTCAATGAGCAGGAGAAAGAATGTGAGCAATGGTGCAGAGGTGGGAATGAATATGGCATGTATAGAGTGCTTTGGATAGAGGGAATGATTTATGTAGAATAGTAGTGGAAGATAAAGTAGAAAAAAGTAGGTAGGGGCCAGATTGTGAAGAACCTCAAATGCTGGCCAAAGGAATTTGAATTTTATAATGGAGGAAATGGGGAAACTAATGAAAGTTTTTGAATAGGGAAATTAAATTCACAAAATGGTGTTTATGGAAAATTACTCCAAGAGAGGTATAAGAACAGACTGGAGGGGTGAGAGAATGAAAGGAGGAAGATCTTTTTGGATATTCCTTAAATAGTCCAGATTAGATGGAACAACTATGGAAGTAGGGTAGTAACTGTGAAAACGAAAAAGAAGAAAAAGTTGGGGCAAACATTTAAATGAAGATATTGTGAAGGCAATTGGAAATACGATTAGAGCAAAAGAGATCGGAGCTGGAGAAAATATTAGAATCCATCTGCATAGCAATGTATTTATATCTATTTAAATATACATTTATATAACTGTATGTCTAGATATATACATATACATGACAAACTTTCATAAAACACATAAACATACAAATTTGAAGAGAGTAGGACTTTAGGTAAAAGGAACACAGAAAATTTGGGGTTTTTTCTGTTAATTCATTTGGTTTTATACATTGTTAAATATGAACAGTATCATAACTTTAATCCTTATTTTCATGTTTATTTGGTCATTCTTATTGGTCATTATTGGTTTTAAGTATATGGTTTAAAATTTTAGAAAGGAAGACCATAGGAGAAGTAGAGGAGGTAAGAATAAAGTGCAAATTTCAGAGTTTTTCAATAAAAGAGAAATGAGATACAAGGTGTTAGACAGTGATCAAGGTCAAGCATATCTTGCCTTTCATTCTTTTGCCCTGCCTCCAAATGCACTGACAAAATATCCCAATTAATTTCCAAACACAACCTGAGCATCTGGTACAACTATCATTCTTGGTTTCTGCTTTGATATTCAACTCAAGGCATGATATATTTCCACATGCTTCCTCCCAAACCCCATGACTAAAGCCTCACTGTGAAATCACAGTTTCCTTTCTAGGGCACACAAAAGCTATATCACTTATTATATACCGTTATAGGTTGTTCTTTATTGGTATATTTAGATATGTTTTATCTTCCTAACTAGTTTGTCAGATCCTTTAAGTGTCTTCCACTTTGGTATTTCCCTATATGGGCACTTCAATAATACTTAATGACATGATTGACCTTGATTCAATAGTACCATATCACAACAAATTCTTTCTCTCCCCAGTCACTCACATCCATAACTAGAATTCAGTTAAAGAAACATTTAAGTTTCTGTGCTAGGTACTGATGATACAAAGACAAAATTTATTTATGCCATGCCCACAAGGAGTTTACATTTAATTGTCTGGTAATTCTTTTGTTTTAGGAGCCTAGATTGTGAGTTGTTGAGGACAGGAACAGCTTTCCCTCCTTTTTTTTTTCTGTATCCCCAGCACTTAGCTAAATTCCTGGCATTTGTTGCTCTTCAGTCATGTCTGACTCTTCATAAATCCATTTGGGGTTTTCTTGGCAAAGACAGTGGGGTAGTTTTCCATTTCCTTCTCCAAACCATTTTTACAGATAAGGAAACTAAGGCAAACTGGGTAAAGTGACTTGCCCAGGGTCACATAGCTAGGAAATCTCTGAGGCCAGTTTTTAACTCAGGAAGATGAATCTTCCTGATTTCAAGCCTGGCACTCTACCCACTTCACCACCTACCTGCCTGCCTGACACATAAACCAATGTATAGTGATATATATATATATATATATATATATATGAATCTCTTCCTGTCCCTTAGAGATCAAGAATGGGTGAGAATCAGCATTCCTGGTCTCATTTAACAGATTTAGAAATTGAGGCAAAAAGAGGTAATGAATCACCCAGACATTCCAATGGTTGTATTTAGAAAACAGGGGATTATCATTGATTAAATACTTTTCTCTGTATGAGCTGTGTCTCTAGAAATGTTCTAGGTAAGAGTTATCTGCAATTCTTCCTCATATCCCTTTACCAGCCTCCCCAAGATGCCTATGCATCTCTGCTCATTCTTACTTCAAAGCCAAGTTCTGATTAAGTGGTTTGGTTTCTGATTAAGTGGCTTGAATAAAACTTTCTTTGAACTAAACATCTGGTTACTAAAAAAGGCATGATCAAAAACCCTGTCAGGGTTTACCACTGAAAACCCCGGTTTTCCCTGGGTCTTCTCTACATGGGCCCAAACTCAATCAACTCTGATCAGAATCAGATGTATTACGCACAATTTTCCCTCCTTCCAACACATGATGCCACAAGGTCCAATATGAACAAAAAGTAAGTCTCTGGAAGCTGCTATTATTACTGTTTAGTCAATTAGTTGTGACCCCATTTGGGGTTTTCTTAGCTAAGATACCGGAGTGGTTTGCCATTTCCTTCTCCAGCTCGTTTTACAGAGGAAGAAACTGAGGCACACAGGTTAAGGGATTGCCCAGGGTCACTCGGCTAATAAGTGTCTGAGGCAAAATGTGGACTCAGATTCTCCTGAGTTCTGGGTCTGGTAGCACTCTATCCACTGAACCACCGAGATGCTCCTATGGAAGCTTAAACTATGATAAAAAAAAAATTGAGAAGACAAAACAGAGAGAACTCAGGATCATAGTTCTATCATTCCCTCTCCACACACTCAAAAAAAGGTACTGGAAATGTTGACACACATAGAAACAGCACACTTGGGTTAGTTCACTTGTGTTTTGTGTGTATTCCAGAAGTCATGTGAGAAGACACTAAAACTGCACCCACCTATCTTCTGAGGTTCAGGCATTTTAAAATACTACAAAAACCCTGGCTGATGCTGCAGTTCTCCAGCACTGTCTGTGATGCAACGGGAACCATCAAGCTTACAGGTTCTGGGATCTTTGTCTGATGGTTAGTTTTAAGGCAGCAGGGTATCTAGCTCCACTTAGTGCTGAAATGTCATAGTGCAGCTTAATTACTGTAACCATATTTTAACAAATCAAAACAGGAGGAAACAAAGAGGACCTAATTACAATATCTTCATTCAGTTTTGACTTCTCGATGAAACAGACTTTTTATCTTCAATCCACAGGTTTTGGGGGCTCAAAATTCTGAGTGCTGAAAGCTCTGAAATTCTGGATGGTATGAGGCGAGGCAAGAGGCACTTTATTAGATCATAGAACCAGAGTTTGATATATGACTTCTATTTCAGCCCATTTATTTTTGCTTTTTTGCTTTTTTTTTTTTTGCTTTTTGAGGGCATAAGGTAGGGCAGTTGGGGTTAAGTGACTTGTCCAAGGTCACACAGCTAGTTTTGTGTTAAGTGTCTGAGGCTGGATTTGAACTCAGGTCCTTCTGACTCCAGGTCTAGCACTCTATTCATTGTGCCACCTAGCCACCCCTAGCCCTCTCATTTTACTGATGAAGAAACTGAGGCCCAGAGAGAGTACATGACTTGTCCAGAGTCACACAAGGAATAAACATCAAAGTCAGGATTTGAACCTAGTTTCTCTGACTTACAGTGATAAGCATATGGAATCCTCGATGGAAGGAAAGACTATTATGAAATAAAACAGTTTTAATTTCTGGTTACATGTTTTATCAGAAACCAATCACAGAATCTGAGAGTTGGAAAAGACTTTGGCAGCCATCTTGTCCAACACATATCCAAAAGAAATACCCACTATCATATTCCAAGTGTTCAGCCAGATTCTGCCTGAAAAATTTCAAGGAACGGGAATCCACCATCTCTCAAAGCAGGGGCAATTGGAATCAAGTGACTTGCCCAAGATCACACGGCTAGTAAGTGTTACATGTCTGAGGCCACATTTGAACTCAGGTCCTCCTGACTCCAGAACCAGTGCTCTATTCACTGTGCCATCTAGCCACCCCAGATTCCACTTTTGCACAGCTCTAATTGTTTGGAAGTTTTTCTTGACATGAACTTAAATTGGCCTCTTTACCAGTTCCACCATTACTGTTGGCTCTATCTTCTAAAGTCAAATAGAAATCTAATCTCTCTTCCACATGGCATCACTTCAAATATTTAATGTCAACTATCATATGTCTCACCACTCCCTAACCCCCTAAATCTTTTCTTCTTCAGCTAAACATGTCTAGTTCCTTTAAGTGATTCTCATTTGACAAGGACTCAAGGTCCTTCACTAGCCTTTGACATTGTTCATTTTATATGGAAAAGAAATGTTACTTGAACTATTACCTACACTTGGATTACAAATTCAAGTGGAGGAGCCACAATTCATAATCAGGGAACTTACATACCTATAATTTATTGATATCAAATTAAAGACTAGAGTAATGAATTGCACTTCAATGACATTACTGTCCCTTTTGTTCACATCTGAAGATTTGCCTAGCCATACACTCTAACCAGACACTATCCAACTCTGTCTAGGATTAGAGATTAATATGAATGACCTGCTCCCCTCTCATCAACCCTCAGAATATATTCCTTTATAATTAAGAGTAAACAAGTTACTCAAGTTCACTTTGTGAATACACCACTCATGAATAAGACAGATAAAAATAAGGAATACTACTAGCCTCATTAACTCACTATCCTCCTTTTCAGAGAGGCTATTTCAAATTTTTTCATCCCTCTTCAAAATTCCCATAGCTCCCCTTCCCTCCATCCTCTCAGTTGAAAAATTTGCCTCATATTTGACAGAAAAAAATTGGGGCCATTTACCATGAGCTTCCCCTTCTCCCCTCTTCCTCATCTCTCATCACCAATATATCTTCTGCCACAATCTTCTTCACCCCTGTCTCACATGATCAGGTGGTTTTGCTCCTTACCAAGGCTAACACCTCTACTTGCTCAAGCAATCCCATTCCATCCCATCTTCTCAAACAGATTGCCTCCTTTGTCATCCTCAATCTTTTACTTTTTTTCTATCTCTTCCTTTCTACTGGCTCATTCCCTACTGCCTCACAAACATGTCCATGTCTCCCCCATCCTGAAATTACCCTCATTTGATCCTTCCATCCTCATCATCATCCTGTATCTCTTCTGCTTTGTGGCTAAACTCCTTGAAAAGGCCATCTACCCTTCAACTTTCTGTCCTCTTCTTAAAGCCTTATGGTTTGGCTTCCAACCTTACTATTCCACTAAAACTGTTGTCTCTTAAGTTGCTAATGATGTCTTAGTTGCCAAATCCAATGACCTTCTCTCAATCTTTTTTCTCCTTGACCTCTCTGTAACCTTTGACACTGTTGATCACTGTTTCCTACTTGATACTCTCTTCTCTCTAGGTTTTTGGGGCACCACTCTTTCCTGGTTCTCCTTCTACCTATTTGACCACTACTCAGTCTCCTTTGCTGGGTCCTCATCCAGCTTATGCCCTCTAACTATAGGGGTCCCACAGGGTTCTGTCCTGGGACCTCTTCTCCTTCTAAACTACTCCACTTGGTGATCTCATAAGCTCCCATGGATGTAATTACCATCTTTATATTGATTCTCAACATCTACGTATCTAGTCCTAACCTCTATGATGACTTCCAAATATCCAGCTGCCTTTTAGATAGCTAGAATTGGATGTCTAGTAAACATCTCAAACTAAGCGTGTCAAAAATAGAATTCATCTTTCCCTTAACCACCTCCTCCCGACCTTCTCTATTGGTATAGAGGATAACACCATCTTCCTAGCCCCTTGGACTCACAACCTAGGGTTCATCTTCAACTCCTCACTCTCCTTCATCCCTTCCCTATATTTAATGTGTTTCCAAGGCCTTTGATTTGGTTTCACCTTTATAACATTTCTCAAAAATACCTTCTTCTCTCTTCTGATACTTCCACCACTCTGGTGGTTCTCATCACCTCATGCCTGGGCTATTGCAAAAGCCTGCTGGTGAATTTGCCTCTCTCAAGTCTCTCCTAATTCCAATTCATCCTACATGTAGTCACCAAAGGGATTGTCTTCAAGAACAGGACTATGTAACCCTTCACCCCCACTCAATAAGCTCCAGTGGCTCTTTATCACTTCTACAATCTAATACAAAATGTTCTGCTTGGTGCTCAAAGCCCTCCATAACCTAGCTCCCTTCTACTTTTCCAGTCTTACATCTTATCCCCTGCCGTGTACCCTGATCCAGTGACACCAGTCACCTGGCTGTTCCACGAACTCTTGTTCACCTCATCTCTCAGCTCTCAACAATTTCTCTGGCTGTCCTCCATGCCTGAAATTCACCCTCCATCCTCACCTCATTTCTAACTACTACCTTCCTTAGCTTGCTTTAAATACCAATTAAATCTATTTTCTACTGGAGGTATTCCCCAACGTCTCTTAATTTTAGTGCTTTTCTCTCTGATCATCATTTTCTATTTATTCTGTATATAGCTTGTTTGTACATTTTCATTTGCTTGTTGCCTCCCCATTAGATTGTGTGTTCTTGAGGGTAGGAACTGTCTTTTACCTCTTTTTGTAGCCTCAGCACTTAACACAGTGCCTGTCATATAGTAGATAATTAGTATATGTTTTTTGACTGACTGGGGGAAGACAATACACAAAAAGAAGTTGAAAAGGGGATGGGAGAACTGGGTGGTTTCCAGTAGTGATGTTTGTGGCGTTGAAACCAAGAAGAGCAGCTGATGGAAAATGAAGAGTTGCCTGGAAAGTTGTAAGCCCTCTATGAAGGGAGGCCTTGGGAAGTTTATTGTTCCACTCTCCTGCCCTCCAATCAGAAGGAAGAGGCAACTGAGAGAGATAGAAGGTGTGAATATCAAACACTGAGTCAATCTGCATGGTGATGAGATTTCAAGAGATCAGCTTCTCCTGGGAAAGGTATGATGTTAGCTTAGATACTAATAAATATCTTCACAATGAGTTTGACAGAAGCTACTATTGTCCTAGAGTGGAGGAACAAATCTTTTGTGGCAATTACAAGGGGGAAAATCTTGAACTTTTAGGAGGAAAACTCATGAGGCTACAGGCTTTAAAGAAAATCTTAAGGTGGAAAAACAAAGCAAAAAGTAAAAAGAATCAGAATAAGCCATACTTGACATAAAATTCTCTTCTAGTTAGGAAAAAAGGATGCCAAAATGACAGTTGTAATTATCATTTCAGTATACAATAAGCAGTAGTAATAAAAAATAAGAATAACAACAATATAGACTTGGGTCATCATTTAACTTTGCTTCTGCAAGTAGAAATTTATAAATTTTTAAATCATGAGATGGATCACGACAGTCAAAATAAGGTAATAACTAATGAAAAAAGTCACCCAGGACACAATACAAGTTTAATGATCATTCCAAGTATTGAATATTTGAATGTTAGGCTCTTCTCTGGACATCTTGGGATGTTGAATTAAAGGCCACAATTATTCCATATTGGAGATATACATGGCAACCAGGAAATTTACTCAATGCTTACCTAAAAGAAAATAGTAAGCATTATTATGGAATTACATATATCCTGATATGCATTATGGGTTGGAGTCCTTCCCCTGTATTAGACCTGGGGTGAGTTCAATCCCTCCCCCTAGGAAATCATGGCTAGAAAGGTATGAAAATTCCGAGTATAGGAAGATAATGGAGTATGACACTTAGAGAATAACACTTTATGAAATTGTAGTTTTAGAATTAGAATAGACTAGATAGGACATAATGGAGAGTTCAGACAAAAGGTGATCAACTGGTAAAGGAAAAGGCAAACCATTCCAGTATCTCCACCAAGAAAACCCCAAGGACAATATTAAAATGATAAAAGACATGATATCAGAAGATAAGTCCCTCATATCATAAGATGTGCAACACATTATTATGGAAGAAAGGAGGACAATTACAAATAACTCTAGAAAGAATGAAGTAGCTAGGCCAAAGCCAAAAGGAAACTCAGTTGTGGGTGAATATGGCAATGAAAGGAAAGTCCAATGCTACAAAGATCAATATTGCATAAAAATCTACAATGCTTTAAAATCTATGAACCATAAGTTGACTATGGTCAAACAGGAGATGAAAAGTTTAAATATCAACATCTTAGATGTCAGAGAACTTAATGGACAAGAATGGGTGAATTTAATTCAGGCGATCATTACATCTGCTCTTGTGGGCAAGAATCCCTTAGAAAAAAATGGAATAGCCCCACAGAGTGAGAAAGAGTGAGAAAATCAGTAATGGAATATAATCTCAAAAATTATAGAATGATATCTGTTCAAATACAGGCAAACCATTCAACAGCACAGTAATACAAGTCTATGCTCCAACCACTGATGTCAAAGAGGCCAAAGCTGACCAATTTTGTAAAGACCTACAACATCTAGAAATAACACCAAAAAAAGATATCACATTTTTCATAGGGGAATGGAATGCTAAAGTAGGAAATCAAAAAGTAAGTGGAATAATAGGCAAAGTTAACCTAAGGACAAAATGAAGCAGGGTAGAGAGTAATAGAGTTTTGTCTGGTAATAATAAATATTATTTCTCAACAACCCAAATGGACACTTTACATATGCACATCACCAAATGGTTAATATAGAAATCACATTAATTATATACTTTGCAACCAAAGGTGGAGACTCTCTACAGTCAGTTAAAATAGGACTTAGAGCTGGCTTTGGCTTAGATCATAAGCTTCTTATTGCAAAATTTAGACTTATATTGAGGAAATTAGGGAAAACCATCAGACCATTTAGGCATTGCTAGCAATAAGGCTAGTGGAGGTGACAGAATTCCAGCTGAGCTACTGAAAATCCTAAACATTGATGCTATTAAAGTGCTACACTCAATATGCTAGCAAATTTGAAAAACTCAACAGTGGCCACTGGATTGGAAAAGAGCAGTTTATGTCCCAATCCTAAAGAAGTACAGTGCCAAAGAATATTCAAATTACGGAACAATTATACTCATTTCACACACCAGCAAGATTATGCTTAAGCTTAAGCTTCAGCAAGCTGGGATTCAGCAATGAGTGAACTGAGAATTACCAGAAGTACAGGCTGGTTTTTGAAGAGGCAAAGGAACTAGAGACCAAATTGCCAACATTGGATTATGGAGAAAGCAGAGGAGTTCCAGAAAAAAAAGTTTACTTCTGTTTCATTAACTACAATTCACTGACTGTGTAGATCACAGTGAAATGGGGCAAAGAGATGGGAATACCAGATGATTTTATCCATCTCCTGAGGAACTTGTATGCAGGTCAAGAAGCAACAGTTAGAACCAAACAGAACAACTGATTGGTTTAAAATTAGGAAAAGAGTATGACAAGGCTATATGTTGTCACTTTATTTATTTAACTTTTATTCAGAGTCCATCAAGTGAAATGCCAGGTTGGATGAATCAAAAGCTGGAATTAAGGTCACTAGGAGAAACATCAACAATTGCAGATATTCAAATGATACCATTCTGATGGCAGGAAGTAAAAAATAATTAAGAAGTCTCTTGATGAGGGTAAAAGAGGAGAATGTAAAAGTTGGCTTGAAGCTTAACATAAAAAAACTAAGATCATGGTAACTGGTTTCATCACTTCTCAGCAAATAGAGGAAGAATTGGAAATAATATAAGATTTTACATTCTTGGGCTCAGAGATGCAGATGGCAACTGCAGCCATGAAATTAAAAGGTGCTAGCTCCTTGGAAGGAAAGCTATGGCAAATCTAGACAGCATATTAAAAAGAAGAAAAACATACTAAAAGCTGACAAAGGTCCATATTGTCAAAGCTATGGTTTTTCTAGTAGCAATGTATGTTTTTAAAAGGTGGACTATAATGAAAGCTGAGTGCTGCAGAATGGATGCTTTTGAATTGTGGTGCTGGAGAAGACCTTTGAGAGTCCCTTGGACAGCAAAGAGATCAAATCAGTCAATATTTAAAAGAAATTAATTCAGACTTCTCATTGGAAAGACAAATACTGAAAATGAAGTTTAAATACTTTGGCCACATAATAAGAAGACAGGACTCACTGGAAAAGACCCTGATGCTGGGCAAGATTGAAAACAAAAGGAGAAGGAGACAGCAGAGGATGCAATGGATTGGTAGTGTCATAGAAGCAATGAACATGAACTTGGACAAACTTTGGTAGTTAGTGTCATATTAATGGTCCATGGGATTACAAAGAGTCAGAGGTGACTCAATTACAACAACAACATGGACATCATTGAATCTACCTCTTTTATTTTATAAATGAGAAAACTGAGTGACTTCCCCATGGTCACAAAGCTAGTAAACCTCCGAAGCAGGATTCAAATACAGGTGTTTCTGCTTTGTCTCCTGTCAGGGAGATAACCATGCAATTTGTCACCAGCTTAACCTCACCTCCCTTAATGGTTAATATTCCTAGTTTATATATACATGCATACATACATATACATACATACGTATGTATGTGTGTTTATCTATGTGTGTATGTATGTATATGTATATATGTGTGTATATAGAAAGAGAGATGGATAGATTGATATATAGATACCTATCCATATCAATGGATAGATAATATTATATAGCCATCTCATATAATATTATTGAAATAATGCATATAACATATCATTTATTATGTCATTCATATATTATAATAATATATCATTTCACATATATATATATATGATATTCCAAGAGGTGACTCCCATTCATGTTTCCAACCCAGAGTAAAAAAGCACTAACCATCTGGATTCCAGTCAGTTCCTCTTATATTAAGTGGTCTATTTCATATGATTCTGCCTAGATGATATTATTACTTGCCTACAAAGAACTTAGGACCATTCCTGCAGGCAGTGGTAGGCACTGAAAGTCATGATCATTATGACTGGACAGAAATACAGAACTTTTGCTCCTGCTAGGAACCATTCCTGGGATATACTAAAGAAAATATTCTTTAGTATATTCCTTTGTTTTGAATTTTTCTAATGCTGGCTGATTCTCTGTTTGTTGGAATGGCAATATATGTAAAAACAATGTAATATATCTGAAGGAAGTATCAGTGCCTTCATCCATGTATTTCACTAGTCAAGGAGTGGAATGATGAACGTCAGTCAGGTTTGGTCCCCTCCTCCAAGCAGGAAATAGAGGAAATGCATGCATATATGTATATACGTATATATATGTATGTATGCGTATATATATATATTGGTATATTGGGTGGGTAAAGTAAGTTGTCAGCAACACACTTGATGCTTATGACATTTTATTGCTGTCATGCTTGTAATACTCAATCGTTTAATTTGTCCAGTGGAGTAATTCCACCAGGGAACTCATTCCTGCTTGATTGGCCAGTGACTACCACCAGAAGTTCACTTAGGTGACTGCTCAGCATTATTCCAATAAGGATATTTTACAAGTGCAGGATGATTGCAGTATTTGAAAAGACTGATTAGGTCTTTCATTTGAATGTAAGCTCTTTTTGCTTCATTCTTTGTGCTTCCATTTCCAGTACCTAGCATAGTGCCTGAAACATAATACATACTTTGTAAATGTTTGTTGATTGATTGATTGGTTGTATAATTGAAGTGTTTCAATGAACTCCATAAAAACTGTAAAATCTCATTGTTCACAGCAACATAATTAAGTGTTCATCCAGTGATCCCTCGGCTAATCTTAAACTCTGTCCCATCTAAAGCTGATTTTGTGATCAGGTAAGATGAATACATGGGAATTCTCAAATACAGACTGTCTAAGAAGGGAAGAGAACAAGCATCTACAACCTATTATTTATTAAAAATCTATTATGTACTGGGCATTGTACAAAGTACTTTACAAATCTCATTTGATCCTCGCAACAAGCCTGTGATATAAGTGCTATGATTATCTTCATTTTACAGTTGAGGAAACTGAGGTAAACAAAGGTTAAGTGACTGACCCTGAGTTGCACAGTATCTGAGTCCAACTTTGAACTCAGGTCTTCCTGTCTCCATGCCCAGCACTCTAACCATTGCGCCATCTGGCTATCACAAAGAGAAACAACATTATCCTAGATGCTAGTACTTCTACTTTATAATTCCTGGCACACAGTGGTCACTTAATAAATATTTGTTGCTATGTAATGAGTATCCTTCCAACACCAAATATTTGTTGTTTTATTGAGAAACTTGAGTTATTTTGTCCCTAATAAATGTTTTGAGATTTGAAATTAAGTCCAATAATTACTTTTTATATTAGAGACATGAATAAGAGTTAATGAAATAAGACATTGCTCTAGGGACCATTACAGTAACTGGTGAATACATACAGTATCATCATTTCGATAACAAAGAAATTTATGTCAACACAGATATCCATTCTTATCTGGCTTATTCATGATTGATGTATTCATAAAGTGAGCCAGAGTAGCTTGTTTACTCTCAAGTATAAAGGAATATACTCTAAAGGTTAATGAGAGGGGAACAGGTCATTCATATTAGTCTCTAGCCAAGCTGGACAGCTCCCACATCCATCCATCCATATCTGTAGATAGTATGTATGTATGTGTGTGTGTATAATATATGAATATATATGTGTTTGTGTACATATATACCCACACATAGGTGTGTATGTGTATACTAATCATCCCCTACAGTAGTTCATGCTTTTTGACTAACTCTGCTGAAATATATATAAATTATAAAGGGATTTTGATTTTACCTTTTAATAGAATGGAGGTAATAATTATCAAATGACTATTAATTTAGAAATAACATACTGCTAAATGTTGGGAAATGTGTAGGAGAGCCTGATCTCCAACCCATGGAATTTTCCTTACAAAGCTAGAACACAGAGAAACTCCCATTTGGGGAAATATTCTTCCTAAATAGAAAGAAATACTTATATTCAGTATTTTGTATCATTTTAAAATTTACACATAAAGGTTTAATAATTTTATTTAAAGTAAACTATAAATACTGTAACCTATTAGCTGGTCTAAAAACCTTCAAAGTTTTTACTCTTTTGTAACTTTTTCAGGAAGCCTCATCTAAGATTAAGAAATAAAAATTAAAAAGCTTCTTCTAAAGCCATTCTTAATTATTAACACTCAGTTCTGGCTAGCCTGTCTACCCTGAGATAATAGCTGCTCTACTTGAACAAATACCTCATGCATAAGACTTGGCTTTTACCTTTTAGCAGCATGGTGGTAACTCTCACCATGTAACTGTCCATTAGAGGATATTTGCTCTGAAATTGAGGAATTAGCAGGAGAGACTGATCACCTCTCCAGCTTCTGAAATTATCCTCTTCAACCCAGGACATCTATCCACTGTATCAGAGTGATTTCTAAGTAATATTGACTTTGAAATAATCACATTAAAAATAACATAGGAGAACTACTATCTCTAATTCAGATGACGAAGTCAGCCGTCTCCATTCTACCCCATTTTAAAGCAGCTGAGTATCTATTCTCCCAAATACCAAGTGGGGGAAGCAAGACATAAATCAAGTCTTCTCTTATCCTTTGTCTCAGCTAGACCCCAGTCAGAACTAATTCTTTGCACCCAGATCTGAGGGTGAAATTCCTTTTCAAGGATACAGGTTACCAGCCAATAAAATCCAATAAAACCTACATTTAACAATGTACAAAAAAACCTCTACATACAAGACTTCTTTGGGGATGACCTTCAAGTGAAACTTCTTGCAAACAGGGAATTCTCAGGCCATTCATGTATAATACTTTTTTATTGCTTTTATTTAACACATTTCTCAATGTAAATATATTTTTTACTCAAAATATAGTCTTTTAGTTCATTGAAGTAAAAGTTATTTGTTCTTCAATCTGGAATCCAACCTACATAAGTAGCTAATTTTTTTCTTCCTGCCATCATCCCTCACAAAAGTTTCATTGGATTCTGAATGAAAAATATATAAATCACCTACATAGAAAAATTACTCCTTACACTTCTTCCTTAATTGAACAGTTAATTGTGGATGTATCTAGAAACTCACCAAAAGAATAACATTAAGTTCAATGTGTACTAAGTAGGCATAACTGGAACATCCTCTCTGTATTAATTGCAGCCCAACCAATCTTTCATCGACAATTCATATAATCTCCTAATGATAAAATAAGCCTAACCAAAATGATAAAACCTAGTTTAAATTCCATTTTCATTTGTAATCAAGCAACTTATATCAAATAAGATTCCTATAAGAGATTCCTATAAAAGAATTAATACTATTGAATTAACAGAATCAGAGTTTTAGAAGTAGAAGAGCCTTTAAAGGTCATCTTGTCCAAACCCTTCATTTTCTAGATGAGAAAATTAAGGTTCAAAGAGGTTAAATTGTTCAAGGTCACAGATCTAGTAGGTTTTTGCATCAAGATTTGAACCTAGGTCTTCCTATCTCCAAGTCCAGCACTCTATTTTTTTATACAATACTGTCTCTAAATGATTAAAGGAAGAGAGAGAAGGAGACAGTCAGAGAGAAACAAAATCAGAGGGGGATAGAGAGAGAGAGAGGGAGAGAGAGGGAGAGAGACAGAGACAGAGACAGAGAGAGACAGAGAGAAAGAGAGAGAGAGAGAGACAGAGAGAGAGAGAACAGAGAGAGAAGAAAGGGTTATTTAATAAGTGCTTATTTTGTGGTAAAGTGTTATGCCAAGTGCTTGAGATGCAAACAGTACCTACTTCTTACTTACCATCAGATTGCACTACACTATGACTTCTCTGATGTCTTCACCCATTCCTGTATTAGGCAACTTATCCCTTCCCCCACTCCACTACCCTGATTTTCAGCTTCTTCCCCCAGAGCTTAGCATAATACTTGATATACAGTAGGCGTTTAATACATGCTTATCGACTATTGTCTCAAAGAGCTTCCATTCTAATACTGTGAAATACCACAAACAGGAGGTTATAGCTGCAAGTCAAATAGAAATACCCAGCGGTCTTTAGGGTACAGTGACAAAGCAGGTGGTAATATATTTTCCTTTACGTCACTTTCACTGATAAAACCATATCCATTCCTAACGTTGAGTCATTGGGATATGTTTAATTTGGAAAAGAGAAGGCGCTGATGGGATGGGGTAGTAGTGGAGGTAGGGGCCATGAAAGTCATTTTAAATATCTGAAGGGTGGGGCGGCTAGGTGGCGCAGTGAGGGGCGGCTAGCTGGCCCTGGAGTCAGGAGTACCTGAGTTCAAATCCGGCCTTAGACACTTAACACAAAAACTAGCCGTGTGACCTTGGACAAGTCACTTAACCCCAACTGCCCTCCAAAAAGCAAAAATAAAATATATATATATTTATTTATTAAGTCCCTGCTGTGTACCAGGCACTGTGCTAAGTACTACGAATACAAAGAAAGCAAAAAACAAACAAACAAACAAACAAACCCCTTCCTTATCTCAAGGAAGTCACAATCTAAGGGGGGAGAGGAGACAACATGCAAATAATTATTTACAAAAAATATATATGTCAGTATGTTATATATATGAAATAAGTATGTGTATATATGTAAAATAAGACATTTACATATTTGAAAAGCAAGATGTATACATATGTATAAAGCAGGCTATATATATGTGTGTGTTCATATGTGTACATGCCCACATGCAACTCCATATCTTTATCAATCTGTCTCCAAATATACATATCTATAGACACATCTGTTACCATCTATTTCTATGACTAGACTGATCTGTCTCCATATAAATCTCACAATTCAGATAGAACTATATATAAATATACATATACATGTAAAAATATATGTACATAAATTAATATAGACATCAACGGGTATATAAATTTATATCTATCTACACACATCTATAAATACACACACACACACACACACGTGTGTGTGTGTGTGTGGTGTGTGTGTGTATCAGCTAGATGGCTCAATAGATACAGCACTGACTCGGCCTAGAGTCAGGAAGTCCTGAGTTCAAATCTAACCTCAGACACTTACTAGCTGTGTGTCCCTGGGCAAATCACTTAACCTCTGCTTAACTTAATCCACCAGAGAAGAAAATGGCAAACTGTTCTCATATCTTTATCAAGAAAACGCTATGGATGGTATAGGTGTGCTATACTCAACAGGTCACCAAGAATCAGACATGACTGAATGACTGAACATCTGGTCTCCGACGCTTACTAGTTGTGCGACCCTGGGCAAGTCATTTAATCTTTATCTGCCTCTGTTTCCTCATCTACAAAATGGGGATAATAACAGCACCTACTTTGCAGGATTGTTGCAATGGTCAAATGAGATATTAGTTGTAAAGGGCTTAGCGCGGTGTTTGGCAGAGAGTAAGTACTATGTAAATGTTCCTTATTATTATTACTGTTATTTATTAAGTGTTCCAAAAATCTTATTGCAGTTTTAAATTTTTATTTAACCTAAGCACTGGGACACAAAGAAAGGGGGAAAAAAAACAGTTTCTGATCTCAAGGAGTTAACAATCTAATGCAAGAAACAACGTGCAAATAACGATGTACAAAACACGTATGTACATATATAGGTCACTTGTAATAACAAGCTATTAAGCTGAGAACTGCCCTGAGACTTTGGGGACACCCTTTATTAAAGAAAAGCTTCCTAACAATTTGAATTGTCCAAAAGTGAAATGGGCCGCCTCAGGAGGTGATGGTTCCTCTTCACTAGATATCTTCAGGTAAAGACTTGACAACCGCTTGTTCAGTTTATTAGAATTTGATATTTTTGTTGTTCAGGTATCAGTTGAATTAGAGGGTCTTTGGGGTCCCTTCTAACTCTGCGATTAGAATGCCTGTGATCACTGTGAATCAAAATGCAAAATATAGACAATTAAAAAGCATGATGACTTTTTGTCAAGTCATTCTCCCATCTGTGCCATCTCCTTTGGGCCTCCCTTTCACTACCTTCACTCCACTTTCTCTTCTTTCTTATATCTGTTACTGTTCCCTGATTAATGCCCCAATTCCTGTTGAACTCAGTATCTACTTTGTGACTCTTCCCATCTCCTCATCCTGCTACCTTTCTCTGCGTAAAAGCCCTCCACTTTCACCATAGCCAAATGTGGCCATGCCGAAATCCCCACTGTCAAGACCCTCCCAATCAGAAATAAATCAGACTAGGCCAGCTCAGTTTTCACTTCTTCCTTACCCATTTCCCAAGCTAAATTCCCTCCTTTAATATTACTCCCAGGATTATTTCTTAAAGTCTGATTATAGGTTCAAGGAAAACAGAAATGGCTCATCCTTAGAAAACTTATTTAACTACAATTCATTAATATAAATCAAAGGATGTAGTGAAGATAAGTGTGCTTTATAACAGAGTTACTTTTGGTTTGAGCCTTTTGTCCTCATCTGAGATTTGCCACGACACATGTGAAGTCTAACTTGGAGCTGGTGTGGTCTTCTCAGAACCATACACTGATATGAATAAGAATATTCTTATGTATTCTTATATTCTATCATATATATATAATATGAATATTACAATATTGATAAGAGTTATGAATAACCCTTCCAACTATAAATCGATAATAATGTAAGTGGCTCTCTCCCTGATATCTTCATCCTTGGCCACCAATGCATTCATTTAACTGGGATATTTTTTGGAGGGGGGAAGGCAAAACAATTGGGGTTAAGTGACTTGCCCAAGGTCACACAGCTAGTTAAGTGTCAAGTTTCTGAGGCCAGATTTAAACTCAAGCGCTCCTTATTCCGGGGCCAGTGCTCTATTCACTGTGCCACCTAGCTGCCTCAAATGCATTCATTTAAACTTAAGAATAAGCAAGCAACTTAGGCTTGTTTTATGAATGACATAGTCATCAGAAAAACTAGATAAAAGGGACACTTGAGCTGATGTAATTTCTTCAATATCTAGTAGTTATATCTTCTGGATTGCACAGTACCTCTGGTTGTTTCTGTCAATATATCCCCACTTCTGCTGGAAGAAGAGGCCAAGTCTGACCAGTCTGCATCACTGCTAAAGTGTTATTCTGAAAATCTTGCCAACTTTTGTCTGATCATAGTTAGTATAATGGTGCCACCAAACTCATCATGTAGGAGGGATGGCAGAGGAAGGAAGATGTGGAGGGGAAACAGCTTGGCCAGAAAATCAAAAGATGGGCTTTTAATTGGCTTTACTACTTTGGCCCATATATCTCTGGCTGCTTGCCTTTCCTTTCATACAAAAATAAAGCATTTTGAGGATAGGTGCTGAGTCATCCTATTTCAACTGTACAATACCAGGTATATTGTGTATTCTTTGTAAACACTAAATAGTATACACAGACATATATACACATATACCACTTCAATTTTGGATATATTGATTTGAAAAAATGTATAAAAGAACAACTTTAGGAACATTTCATTGACACTCTGAGATATGTGTGAAATCTGTTCTCTGCATAGAGTAAGATTGGGCCAATTTTTAAAAATAAGAATTTGAGGTAGAAAAAGGGATACCAGGAAAATAAAGAATGGGAAGAAGGAGAGGAAATAAAGGGAATAAAGCCACTCTAACAGTTCTCTGGGTTTTAAGTTTATTCCCTCTTTTCCTGTCTCTCGCTTGTCTCTTCAGTTATATGTCCCTGAATATATTTTATTTTCAAGTTTGATTTTGATAGAATCCTCAATGAGCATTTGTTAAGAACCCACTACATGGGGCAGCTAGGTGGAGCAGTGAATAGAGCACCAGCCCTGGAGTTAGGAGGACCTGAGTTCAAATCCAGCCTCAGATACTTCACACTTACTAGCCATGTGACCTTAGGCAAGTTGCTTAATCCCAACTGCCCTCCAAAAAAAAAAAGAATCTACTACTATGTGCTCTATGTCCTCAGCACCTAGAGACACAAAGATAAATAAATATGAAACCATCTCTGTCCTTGAGGAGCTTACTTTCTCTCAGTAGAAACTGTATGTGCATGTGTGTGTGCATGTGTGTGTGTACGTGTGTGTACCCACACACAAGTAAATACAAAATGTATGTCTAGCAAATGCAAAGTCATGGCATGGCATGGAGAAGGAACGCTAAAATGACATGGTGGCACGTGAGCTAAGTGTGTAGGAATTCTAAGGGGGCAACAGTGAGGAAGGCGTTCATTCCAGGCATGGGACAAAGACAAGGAAACAGAACGTTATCCACAAGGAACAGTAAGTAGGCATGTTTGCTGAAAAATAAAGTTGAATAAAGTGGAGTAAAGTATAGACGACCTGGAAAAGTAGGTTGAAGCTGGATTGTGAAGGACCATAAATGAAAGTAGAAAAATTTTAACCTTACCCCAGGGGCAACAGTGAACTACTAGAGAATTTTGTGCAAAGAAATGACATCATCAGGATACGATGGAAAGTTGGTCTCTAAGTCACTTTCCAGCTCTATGTCTATGATCCTGTAACTATACTTTATCAACATTGCTTTGGCAGTTGTGTGAAGGATTATTATAATGGGGGAAGATTTGAGATAAGAAGACCAAATAGGAGGGTATCGCAGCTAGGTGGTTCAATGGATAGAGCACTTGGTCTGGAGTCAGGAGGACTTGAGTTCAAATCCAGCCTCAGACAACTTATTGGCTGTATGGCCCTGGGTAAGTTACTTATCTCTATATATCTCAGATTTCTCATCTGTAGAATGAGTGGAGAAGAAAATGGCAAACCACTACAGTATCTTTGTCAAGAAAACTCCAACAAGGGTCACAAAGAGTCAGACAAAACTGAAAACAATTTAACAACACCAACACAATCCATTGGGCAGCTAGGTGGCACAATGTATAGAGTGATGGGCCTGGAGTCTAAATGTCTCATTTTCCTGAGTTCAAATCTGGGTGAGACATTTACTGGGCAAATCACTTAACCCTATTTGCCTCAGTTTCCTCGTCTATAAAATGAGCTGGAGAAGGAAACGGCAAATCACTCCAGTGTCTTTGCCAAGAAAACCCCAAATGGGGTCTTGAAGAGTTGAACACAACTGAAAAGACTGAAACAACAACAAAAGTAGTAACCTAAGCAAGAGGTAATAAGAACCTGAAATAGGGTGGTGGTGCGAGTGGAGAGAAGGGAATGAATTTCCCAGCTCCCATTTTCATCTTGGGCTCCAGAGTTCAGGAATTATGAAGGTAATTTCAAAATATTTCAGAATAAGAACTTCATCTGTTTCTTCATCTAGGGAATACTGCTCTACACACAACAGGCGCTCATAAAATGCTGACTTGATGGATGAAATAACTATGCTAAGCAAGCTTTCAGACTTTACAACCTGGTTTGCTTACATTTAACAATTCATAGTGGCCTGGTAACATATGGGAAAACTTTGTGCAGGAATGGAGAACATGGAATAATTTGCTTCTGGCATATTTTCTTTTATAAGCATTTATTAAATGCTCATTATGTGCTAGTTACTATGCTAAGCATTAGAGAGACAGACAAAAGTCCCTGTATTTTAAAAATGTGTATTGTAGGGGTAGGGGATGGTTAGGAGAATACATGTTCACAGATAAATAAATACAGTATACGTGCAAAGGGCACTCCCCAGAGGGCAGCTACTACTCTCAACTACTATAGTTTGGTGGTCTGAATTCTTAAAACTAAAGCCTACAAGCCTCCACCAGGGAACTCCCCTTTAACAGCCAACTAGCAAAAACAATGAACTCAAAGCAAAAGCATTTACTCAGATGGTATTGTAAGAATAGTAGCTAAAACATATTTCTTCCATAAGCCTATGGTGCTCTCTCCCCAAAATACAATGTCCATGGAAGAGTATGAATTTGGAGTAAAATTATAGTGAGATACATGTATGGAACACATGTAGCCAAGGCAACTCATTCCTCTGATGCTATGGGACTTTGATGTCCTTTCTCTCCCTGTGGAATCCTCATGCTGTTTCCCCTGGGAGCAGGCTCCCAGCATCTGGTTTGATCTGCAAGACTGATTCCTGATTGCAAGGACTAGACAAGTTCTCTCTTGAGTCCATGGTTGGTTTTCTTGTTTGCTGCTGGAGGTCTCATTTCCTGAAACTGTTTCCTGCCTCATGCTGCTCAGCTTGACCCCTTCTCTGTATCTGGGTCTGTCTAGGGAGTGTGTGTATGCCTGCTCTGCTATAGCCAGTAGCAGATGAGGGAGGGAAGGGCAGTGGTAGGGAAAGGAGAAATTCCCTCCCCCACTATGCAGAGATGTAGATTTAGGACGTCACACTCCACAAAGCTGCTTGGAGTCTGACTCTGTTCAGAGTTAGCAAACCACTTTTTAAAAAGGGATCTGGTTCTGTTCACTTTGCTCACTATCAGTTCACATAAGTCTTCCCAGATTTCTCTGAAATTGTCTTTTTTTGTCATTTCTTCATGGTACAATAGGATTCATTTATATTTATATACCATAATTTGTTTAGTTATTCTCCAATTGTTGGACACCTTCTTAGTTTCAAGTTCTTTACTGCCACAAAAAAGACCTGCCATAAATAATTTTGTACATATGGGTTCTTTTCTTTGATATCACTTTGAGAATCTTAAGAACACTGATCAACACAAAGGCCAACCACAATTGCAAAGAAGTGATGACAAAGACTGTGCTACCTACAGACAGAGAAGTGACAGACTAAACATGCAGAGTGACACACATTTTATTTGTTTTATTCGACTGTGCATATTTATTACACAGACTTTGGCTTTCTTTTTTTGAGGAGAGGTGGGAGGGAGGGAGAGAAAAGAAATACTTGTTACCTGAAAAAATGCAACAATTTTTTTTTTGCTTTTTGGAGGGTAATTTGGGTTAAGTGACTTGCCCAAAGTCACACAGCTAGTATGTCAAGTGTCTGAGGTCACATTTGAACTCAGGTCCTCCTGACTCCAGGACTGGTGCTCTACTCACTGCACCACCTAGCCACCCCAACAAAATTTTTAAAAGGTGACCAGGAGTAGAACCAATCTTCCATCAGCCAATGTATCTTCATCTCCACTAGGAAGAACCTCACAGCTAGGGGTAATTGAGTGTTAACAACCTGTTAACATATTACTACCTTCCATCTCTAAGATGTCCCTTTATTTCTATGAATACATCATCTTTAGATTTAGTTATGTGTGAAAGCAGAGATTGCATTTAGGGGGCCCAATTCAGAGGCTACTTGCAACAGTCTGGGCAGGGGGGCATAGACTAAAATGGCTGTGGTTTGAGTAGAGAAAAGGGAATGGATGAGAAAAGTGTTGAAAAGACTTGACAAGAGTTGACAATTGATTCAATATGGGGTTGCGTGAAAGGGGAAATTTAAGAATGACTTTCAAGTTTCAAACCTGAGTGCCTGGAAGAATAATGTTGCCAACTGCTGTTGTTCACAGCCCATACTCTATCTCTCATTTCTATGCCGTTGTATTAGCTGTCTCCTATGCCTGAAATGTTCTTCCTCCTCCCCTCTCTGCCCTTTAGAATCTCTTGTTCCCTTCAAGACTCAGCTTAAATGTCACCTTCTGCACGAGGCCTTTCCTGATTATCCTCCATAGCTAGAAACACCATCTCCAACATTACTTTCCATCTATTCTGTATGCATTTGCAGTACAAATAATAAATCACCTGAAGTGGTCCGACTCACGCTATTTGAAGTAATAATTATGTAAAATATGGTAATTGATTCCAGCCCAGTGGAAATATGCAGTGAGAATTTTAAATAATGAGACCACTTCAAGGGATTCATTATTCACACTAATTGAGACTGGGCTGTATCTCTTTAGTTATGCGATATCTCCCTGTAGAATGTAAGTTCTTTGAGGGTAGGGAATGTTTTTGTCTTGTTTTTTGTATCCCTAGTACATGGCAGAGTGTCTGGCACATGATAAATGCTTCTTATTGATTGATTGAGGTCTTCTCACAGAAAAATGGAAGTTAGGAAGAGCGGTAAATGAGAAAAGATAGTTTTATTTGGGGTATGATTTGTTTGGAACCTCTAGGTATGGGTATTCTTTGTCTTATCTTGAATAGGTCATGGTGAAAAATAATATAATTTTTGTTTAAAATCACCATCAAGCAATTCTGGCATTAAGTGCTTTCATATCTACAGTGGGACAAAAAAAGATTTATAAGAACATTCACCATGTTGCAACCCATGGTCAAATGCAAGGTTTTTGCAACACCTTACTCTTCTGCATTATTGCATTGTACATGTCTTTGTCAGTGATAGTGTTTGGATGACAGGAATAGAGGAAATAAGAAATGTAGAAATTCCAACCTTTGGTGGATCGGTAATAAACATTTAGCTTGAAAGTTACCTAAAAAGAAAATACAGATATTGAATAGATACAATGACTTAATTGTCTATTTTTTTATTATACTTCATATGTGTAAGAAGAGTGACAACCTTAAGGAGAGGAGTAAGTAAAATGTGGCTTGAAAGGTACCTCAGAATAGATTATAGAGTCTGTATAGATGCAATTAATTTATTGCTGTATTAATTAATACAAATCACATGCAAATGAAAATATACTAACAGTCCTCCCATTTTTGTACAATGGGATATACCTCCCTGGAAAATGCTACTACTGTAATGTACAACTAAAAAAAATAGTTTCTTAGTTCTGATTATTTATATTATTCAAGAGACAAGCCCTGAAGGTGATTGTAGAAGAAAAACAAGAGATTATCCTAGGCTATAAGGGACTGAGACAATAATAAACTGCCTCTGAATATGGAAATATTTTAATTTTAAAGGACCAAATGAGTATTAACATTCCCACAAATGAAATTAACATATCATATAAGACCAGCCAATAAAAACTGATTAGTTTTCCTCCTTTCTGGTCAGTCATTAGACCAATATTAAAATTCATATATGCAGATGAATCTGACAGTACATATACTCTTGCCACCTAGTGACACATGATTGCAGTAACAACAGTAGCGATCAGAATCTCCATTCTCCTCCCCTGAGATGATTCCTCTGAATTGTTCGATCTGAATCACCCTCTCTCCTACGTATTCACAAAAGAGCATCTCTGTGATCGCTCATGTGTACTGACTACAGCTATGTCACTGGAAAAAAAAGAGGAAATCATATGGTGAAAAATAATGTGCTACTTTTTTGCACCCCCATTTTGTTTCCATCCCTGCATGCATAAAGAAATCAGGATTAAAGAGGGAAATATATACAATAGTGAGCATTTTGCTCAGTTGTATGGTGGGGATAGATCAGAAGGGCCAGATGGTAGATGCATCAAATGGGAGCTGAGGGCTTTTTTCTTCTTTGTGTGTGAGAAAGACATTTCTGAATGTGTGTATGTGTGTATCTTTCTGTGTATAAGTGTAAGAGGCCATATGTAGCCAAGCTTACAGGCACTTGGAGGTGTAGATAGCACTGAAGATGAAACTGACTGCCTGCCAAATTGCCTAAATAAATAGGTTCACAGATTTCATAGCATTAATGAGCTGCAAAGTAACCACATACTTAGGCTACATGCAGCTGTCTATAACAGGCTTCTGAATACACAACTGAACAGTAAACCAATCACAGAAATGTGAAAGGACAAGATTTTAGAGACATTAGGATGGTGGAATAAGAAATTAGGTAGCAGGTGAGTAAGAATTTTTTAATAACTAAAAACAGGTAAAGCTAGCCTTTCAGATCAATCATTAAACATGAAATTGAGCTCTGCTCTAGTCTTATTTTAAGCTAGTGATGCTCACTGTTGTCAGGTGTATCATTATATTCAGAGACATGATGTCATTAGTAGATATGGTCTCTATTAAAGTGTCTAAGCCCACCTCCTTATTCACATGGCTGAGTCAGGAGGGGCTTAACTTAACCTTCAACTCAGTGGCAAACTCTACCCATGATTATAGCAATATGTTGGTACAGATTTGAAGGAAGGACTGGAGGGGAGAAATGCACACAAGTGACATAAAAGAATTCATTTCTTAAATGGGGGGGCAGGATAGGATGGAAGGAAATATTGTTAGTCTTTCACAATATGGCTATTATGGAAATGTTTTGCATGACTACACATATATAACCTATATTGAATTGCTTGTCTTCTCAGTGGGGGTGGGGTGAGGAGGGAAGAAGGGAGGAAATCAGGAACTCAGAGTTTTCAAAACAAATGTTAAAAAAAATGTTTTTATGTGCAGCTGGAAAATAAAACATATAGGCAATAGGATATCCATCTTGCCCTACAAGAAAGTAAGGGGTAAGAGGGAGGGAGGGATAGAAGAAAGGACAAACTGGGGGAAGAAGTAATCAGTATGCCTGCCATCTTGGGCAGGGGTAGGGGAGAGATGGGGAGAAAATGTGGAACTCAAAATCTTGTGGAAATGAATGTTGAAAACTAAAAGTAAATAAATAAATTCTGGAAAGACTTCATTTCCACAACCTATCTCCACATTCTGTTTCAACACCTTGGGTTTTTGATCCTCCAAACTATCCTCGAAGCCCACCTCACCTAAACTTTCATTGCATAGTTGTTTGTATTCCAATTCAAATGCTACACCAGGAGGATTTTGTACCCTACCTGTCCAAGATGACCTTCACCTAATAAGGATAAGATAGTGAGTTGGTGAAATATTTATCAGTCAATGGATGCTTTGAACATATCTAAAAAGAATAATAACTGATATTTATATAAATCTTTAAAATTTACAAATTACTTTATATACATTAACTTATTTGAGCCTCATAGCAACCTACTATCATTATACCCATATTAGAGATGAAGTAACTAAAGTTCAGAGAAATTGAGTGACTTCTCCACTATCACATAGCTAGCAAGTGTGAGAGGAAGAATTTGAAACCAGGTCTCTCTGACTCCAAGAGCAGCACGCTATCTATTATGGCACACTGTTCCCCTGACCTAATATGCTTCCTTTTGTCTTGAGGATCACAGAAACACTTTTTACACCCATGTGACTAAGGATTAGCCTTAGATGAAGAAGAAAGAGGGAAAAATAGTAATAGCATGATTTAAAAAGGAAATAATGCAGGAATGAATGTCGTTGCCACTATGGTAAGTCTAGCATCTATTGCCAGTAACCCAAGTCCCAGTCAGTCAGTCAATAAATATTTATTAAATACCTACTATGTGCTAGATCCTGTGGTATGCTCTGGTAATACAAATAAATAAACAGATATATAGAAAGACAGACAGACAGACAGACAGATAGATAGATAGATACATAGATACATAGATAGATACATAGACATATAGACACATAGATATATAGACATATAGATACATAGATACATGGATGGATGGATGGATGGATGGATAGATGGATGGATGGATGGATGGATGGATGGATGGATGGATGGATGGATGGATGAATGAATGGATGGATGGATGGATGAATGAATGAATGAATGAATGAATGAAACAGAGCCTGTCCTCAAGAAGTTTACAATCTAATGGTCAGAGATAATGCAGAAAAGAAAGCTGGAAGGTGGATGGAGGGTGGAAAGGGGCAAGATGGCTAAGTCCAGAGGAACTCAGCCAGGTAGGAAATGAAGAGATAATTGGGTCGGGCACTGTCCTCAAATGCAATACTTTTGTTAGCTAAGGTTTAAGTTTGGAGAAGGAATCTTTTTCCATTTGTTAAAAATAAAAAGTTTTAAAATAGCTCTTCTAAGAAACCCAGAAAGAATTACCATCTCAACTGCTCCTACATTGTCCAGGCAAGATGCCATGCATTACAGAGAGCCAGGCTTATGTTGAATAAGCTTCTGTGGGATCTTAGCTAGGCATTTGATCCTCAACGACCCAAAAAGAAACTGGGGGAGGGGAGCATTTTAAACTCTAGTCCTGGAAGACTAAAACTAGAACATTTCCAGTTGCTGTCCTAGTTCTGAGTAAAATATCTGTCCATTGCTCCTTCCATAGCTTTGTTAGGAGGTAGAGCAATACAAGTTCAGAATCTACAAATTGAGAATGTGTATTATCTTTTCAAAATAATAGGTAACTGTCTCTGTCTCATTGTTTTTTAAAAGATGTATCTCTCTTTACCTGAACAAATATAACCTCAATAAATTTCATCTTCTCTGCCTCAAACACTGTCCTTGTTTTTGAGGACTTCAATACATATGGTAATGTCCCTTCAGACACCTTGGTCTCCCAGTCCATCAAACTTGTTAACACCCATAACCTGTAGCTTTAACTACTTCATTTAAACACAGGAATGGTCATAACTTTGATCTTACCAGCACTGATAAGTATTCCACCTCTATAATCGAGAACTCTGAAATTCTTCTATCCGATCATAACCTTCCATCCTTTCATCAAATCCTGTGCTTCACCTTTCTAAACCTATTATTCATCTCCACCACAACCTCCACCCAACCTGTGCCTCCCAGATTTTCCCCATCCATTATCCCTGCCTTGGTCTCACTTTCCTCCCTTCTCAAATTTGACATTACAATTCATCAGTTCAACTTTATACTATCTTCTACGCTCAAATCCTTTGCCCCTTTATCCTAATGTGTCATGCCCCCTTTACAAACACAAAGACTGTATTACTCCCACCAGCTGCCTTTTCTGTTCCTACTTATCTCCTTGCTACCAAAAGAAGTCCCACAATCTAGCCGAATAGCTCTGCTACAAATGTTTGCTATCTAATATCAGGTGGGCCCTCACTGTGGAATGCTGATCCTTTTATGCTTCCCAAATTGAGTCTAGTCCACTCTCCATAGCATTTATTTCAAATCTTTTTCTCCCTCCTAAAGTAAACACTACCCTTTTACCCCTCAGCAGAAGACCTGACTTCACACTTTGCCAAATATAGAGGCTTTCTGACACGAGCTCTCTCTTCTTTTCTATTCTACAATTTGTATCCTCTCAACAAATTCTTCCTTCTCTCCTTTGCTCCAATCTCTGAGAAGGAAGTACTCTTTCTCTTCACCAAGGCTAACCCCTCTACTTATGCCTTGATTCCATCTCCCCATTTCCATCCATAATTTTCCCTTTTTCTTTAAACATTCAATCTATTTTTATCCACTGGCTGCTTACCTACCTATAAACATCCATATCTACCACATCCTTAAGAAAGCTTTACTTGACCCTTCAATTGCCTCAAGACATCATCCTCCATCTTTCTCTTTCATAGCAAAATTCCTAGAAAAAAGCTGTCTACACTCATTGCCTGTATTTCTTTACCTCCAACCCCTTGTAATCTGACTTCCAACCCCACCACACACCTGAAACTGCTCTCCCCGAAGTTACCAGTGATCTTGTAATTGGTAAATTCAATTACCTTTTTCTCAATCTTCATTCTTCTTGACCTCTCTGCAGAGCTTGTCACTATTAACACCTCCTTCCTGAGTATTCTCTCCTCCCTGGGTTGTTGTAACATTACTCTCTTCTGAATCTTCTTTCATTAAATGAATCTTCTTTACAGCTCCTTCTTGGACACTTTTGCTGGATCATCATCTTTGACCTTCCTACTATGTGCAGATATACCCCCAGGACTCTGATCTAGGCCTTCTCTCTTCTTTTTCCATACTCTGTCTTGGTGATCTTGTCACCTCCCATGAACCTAATATCAACTCCATGCAGATGACTCGAAAGTCTTTATAATGTACCTTCCTATCATTGCTAGTCCTTCATTTGACCCTGTGCATCAATAACTCCTCTCTATTCCCCTGCTTTTTTACCCTCTTTAATGTGTCTTGCCATGTTATAATGTGGTTTCACAAAAGAAACATTCGCCTTTAGGCAGGGTATTACCAAGTTCTGTCCATAATGGCCCCTGTTCACCTCTTCACTGCTACTTCTACCAGATTTCCATCTTCACCCCTACCTCCTTGTGTGTATTTAGAAAGTAGTTTCTTACTGTACTGGTCTTTCTGCTGTTGCTATATGCATTTATTTACTCCTCTTGCATTTCTGTTGTTGAGGTGTTCAAGAATGGCTTAATATTCTTCTCAAATTCCACCAGGCCCGCTCTGTCTCATCAAACACTGGATCATTTTCCTTCATTTTTCAATATTTATTCATAGATGTTTGAACTTGTTCACTAGATCTGGAGACCATATTATTGTTTTTCTTGTTGATTCATTTGTTTATGTTTAAGGTCTTTGAGATTTCTTCTTCCTGAAATCTAAAGAAATCTAAGTGAGCACAATATCCTTTAAAAATTAATATGTATTATTAACATTCTCTCCATTAAGTTCTTAAGTTTAGACAATCAACAAAGCGATAAGTCAAACCCTCATTTGTAGTAAATGTGCACAATGAAAATTAACAATCAGCAGTAGTAAACCTTTATGAGTTGGTTCTAGCATACCTCTATTTCCGTGTCTAACACTATGAATCTCTTCTATGAATTTTATGACAATGCCACTTCCCTAAGCTTAATTTCTACATCTACAAAATCATAAAGACATACAATACACTAGTAATTGTTTCATTGACTAATTAGAGCCACATTTGGAAACATCAGTATTCTCTCCCAGGACCAAAGTCCATGCCTACTCCATTTCTTCTTCATTGGCTCAAAGTCATTGCTTTCTTCATCATACTAACACAGGAGATGGGAAGAGGAAGAATAACCAGCAATTAGAGAGGAGGTGGCCACATAGATAGGAGGAAACTGAATTGTCATGGAATCCAAAGGAGAAGAGAGGCTAAGAACTGAGAGACTGCTATTAGATTTGATCATTGAGAAGTTATAAGTGTACTTGCAGATTTCATGGAGTTGAGGAATAAGTGGGTAGTGAGGAAATAGAAGCACATATTTATGTCTATATCTATATATCTCTGGCTATCTCTAATGCATAGAATGCCTTCCCTCCTCCACTAGGACCACTGACCTCCTTGCCTTCCTTTTAGTTCTAACAAAAATCCCACCCCCTACAGGAAGCCTTCCCCAACCCCTCTTTAATTCCAGTTTCCTCCTACTGTTAATTATCTCATATGTGTCCTGTAAATGGCTTATTTTATATATATTTGTTTGCACGTTGTCTTGCCCAATAGATTGTAAGATCCATGAGGGGAAGGAGTATCTTTTGCATCTTTTTGTATCCTCAGCACTTAGGATACTGTCTGGCACATAGTTGGTGCTCCATAAATATTTGTTGATTTGAATTTAAGTCTGAAAGTGAAAGGAAGGAGGGAGAGACACTGTAGTTAGAAAAGAACAGTATAGCACAGTCAAGTGAGAAAGTATTAGGTATGTGGACACCTGAACATGTTTGTTGGTAGAGTGGAGGAAATCAGTGGAAAGAGAACGAATTGAGATTCAAAAAGGAAGGGGCTGATTGATGGAGAAAGAAAGATCAAGGCCATAGGTAGAATACTTTGACAAGGAAGAAAGTCATCTTTTCTGAGTCAAAAAGAGTAGAGAGCAGGAGAGGACAGAGATTGAGGGATAAAAGTAACAGGAGCAATACATAAAACTTGCAAAGAAACAAATTTAGACTTGTCAGGATAACAAACGTGCTGACCAATCTGAACTATTTAAAGGTGGAATGTGCTTCCTTTCTCCAGAGGTCTTCAAGAAAAAAGCAAGGATACTATTTTTTTCAGGTATGTTGTAAAGAGGATTATTACTCAGGTAAAGATTGATTTAGAAGGCAACTGAAGTGTCTTCCAACTCAGAAATTCTGAGATGAATGGAGGAGAGAAAGTAAGAAAGCACAGATTCAGTGCCTGCATAAAAATGTAGAAGAAAATGGCAAACCATGCTAATATCTTTACCAAAAAAAAAAAACCCAAATCCATGGACAGTTGGTCTATGAGGTCACGGCAAGTTGGACACATCTGAACAACAACAGTAAGAGAGGTTCATATGCAGCTGGGGACTTGAGGACAGTAGAAGATTTCTAATATTCCTTTGAAGAATTTTGTAGGGAGTCAATAAGATCACATCATAAATTGGAAAGGACCTTTGATGTCATCAAGTCCAACTCCCTCATTTTACTAAGGTCTGAAAAGGTATGTGGTATGTTGAAAGTCACCCAGGCATTATAAGTGACAAAACTAGGATTCAAATTTCAGTTCTCTGATTCCACATCCAACATTCTTTCCACCATGCCATGCTACATCCAATGAATAAAGCAGGTAAGACCTTGCTCAAATGTAAAAAGCATGTATTTGGATATAGGATGAATCACATATGAAAATCAGTCAGAGTGGGCCACTAGGTGGCACCATGAACAGAGGACTGGCCCTGGAGTCAGGAGTACCTGAGTTCAAATTCAACCTCAGACAATTAACACTTACTAGCCAAGTGACCTTGAACAAGTCACTTAACCCCAATTGTCCTGCCTTTCCCCCTAAAAAAAAAGAAAGAAATCAGAGAATAAAAAAAACAATTATAAAAATAAATAAATAATCTAAATAAATAAAATACAATAAAATTTTAGACTAGCTATAATTAGGAAGAAATGCATTCTAAGGCCAATATTACCTTAAATAATCAGTAAGACCAATAAGAAAATGTAAGTACATTGTCTCTAAACATCAATAGATCAAGACTTTACGGTTCCTTTTGTATTGTGGACATTAACTCAACTGCCTTAAGACACATACACCACAATATCAGCCTGCTAGATCCTGTTTTTGGTTTGGAGCAATTTTAAGAAAGGTATCAAAATATATCACAGTAAACCATGTCAATTACCCCAAAGAACATCACAGACATATGTTTATGTAAAACCTTTACAACAGTATTAGAGATCATCAACAAAATTTTACTAGTCCTGAATTTGAAGAACATTAACATAAAAATTAGTTCATATATATACATATGTATATATATATATACATACATGCCCATATGGTAGTTCTGAAAGCTCTTAAAAAGGTATATATAAATGCATCCTCCAGACTAATGCCTATCAGGAGCTATCTTTTTACTAATATACTGAAATACAAATTGTTTCACCTTGTGCTCAAAACAAGCAGGTGAGTTAAGGTGGTGACCCTTGTATTCAAGGACAGAGAACAGGAAGGAAAGAAGAGAGGCGTGATAGTTCTATATTTTTTTTCTCCTTACCTTGCCATATTAATTAATGGTAGGATCTCCTAACCTTCTCCCCATCGTCAGGATAGGCTTGCTCTTTGGACAATTTAGCATAGTGATCCTGGTCACCAAATAAACACCCAGGTAGCCAATTATGACAGAGGCTCACAAAGTCACTCTGACATCAATCAACAAGCATTTATTTAAAAACTGCTATGTGCCAAGTTCTATGCTAGGCACTGGGAACTTGGACAAAAAAAAAAAAACCAGCCCCATCCTTCCAGGAGCTTATATTCAGGGAGGTACTATATACATATTTAAGTATATGTGTAAGGATGGGCATTGATTAAGGCAATCACTTCCAACCCATTTAGTCCTTACACTTTTATAAAGTGAAAACATATCTTGATCTAATCAATCAGAGGTGTAAAGAAGGTAACTCTTTAGGAGCAACTGAAAATCTGTTTGGATTGGTTGTGGGTCTTATCAGGAACCTAGCTCTGGACCAAGTATCTAGCATTTTGCATCCAGTATCTAGCAAATCAGGGAGGTAAACAGCCAAGCAAGCCTCTAAGAAAGAATTACCTGGGCTAGGAATGAGAGTGCCCCAGACTCACTCTGTTCTTTCCTTCCTCCCTTAACTGAAGAAAGACATAGTGAACTTGAGGATCATGTTATTTGAACTTTTCTTAGGTATCCTAACAGTATCTTAGAGATTGCAATAAACGATGTCAGTCAGAGGAAAGGAAGATTCAAGTTTCTATAAGGAGCTGGAAAGAAAAGTTACGTTAGACCTAAGGGCAGGAAAGTGCTGGTAAATGGACTCTCTCTTGAAAAAATGTATGCACAACATATTTTAAAATTCAATTTGCAATATTAACATTCTCCCGATCACTTTCTCAAATATATCATCAACAAAAGAATAAGTCAAGCTCTGATTTGTAGCATTTGCCGATTTCTAAGATGAAAATACTCACATTGAAAATTTAATAATCAGCCAGTACAAATTGTTTCCAACATACTCTGGAGGAAACTCTTGAAGATTCCAGCAAAAATTCTTCCAGGAGTAATAATGAGTTACTCCTTTGCCACATGTGCATTCTACGCATGAGCCCTCTTTCTCCTTGATTCTGTAATACTAGTGGGAGAATGAGTTAACAGACTTTTGGGGGATGTTTTATACTGACTATTGTTATTATGTCACCTTTTCAATCCTTTTGTTTTCTAACAGTTAATTTAATCAACTCCAGGTAAATGCAGAAAACTGCTCCCAAAAGAACACAAAGACAAACAAAATGCACACACTCACCAACCCCAACTACTTCAATTTACCACATTTTCCCACAAGATTGTGTTTTACTGTTCTTTCACATTAATAAATTTTTCTATGTTAAAACAAAATAAAACACTCATTCAGTATCTCAAAGATGTCTAATTGCCCTGTTCTATTAGATTTTGAGCTCCCTGAGGTCAGGAACTATCTTTAGTCTTTCTTTGTATTCCCAGTCCTTAACTCTGTGTCTGGTATATAGAAAGCATTTAACGAATGCTTATTGACTGACTGATTGACTTATTCATAAAAGCCAATCAATCCTATCAAACGGAAAGTTTTAAGTATTGAGGAAAGGCTTGAAATAATAATCGTTTTGAAAGAAACAAAAGAAAACATGGCATCTGAGAAAGGTGATTCCTTGAGGATCCCTACTCAAACTCTAATCAGTACTAGTTCATTATGATTTCATAAAGTATAACGATTGTTAGAAATTATTTTGCTATACTCATCTGGTAGTACATATTTAGTAAGCCATTTAATTATTCTTAATCCACATTTTGTATAAGTTACAAAGGGATATAAATTCTAATAGGAAGACCCTATAATAGGCCTCAAGTTTTAATATAATTGTTATTTGTTTACGAGCTATGGAGATTACTTGCACAACCACAAGATTGCAAGAATGCTGACATAAGTATCTCCATTCTGTTTTCCTCAAATTTCATGACCCGACCAAGCATGAGTGGGGTCATGGCACAGAAAGTCCCCCAGTTTCCCCCAAAATGTTCTTGGAACATATGTATAGCCTGTATCATCTCTTCTTGTCCAACTTTAGAAGTAGCCCATCTATCCTGTGATTGCCTAGTTAGCAATAATTTCCTGCCTTGCCCAACCCGTGACCCTGCTGAGATATTGTTTAGCATATTTTAGCCTATATGTCATATCAGCCAGTGGAATTATTCTGTATTTGTTATAGCTACCCTTAAATGTCTAGATTTCAGGGCCTATAAAAAATAAGGCCCCTGGAAGTAGAGGAAACCTCAGATCGTGAGAAAGGTCTGGGGTTTGCTTCATTGAAGGGTGCCAGGTCCCCTTAATAAAATGTTTTGGCTCAGAGTTCTGCCTCAGTTTCTCTTTTGGTTGTCTAGGGTTTTCCCCACATATCTCCCAAGCAACAGGCCTAAAGGAAACCAGCAGAGATGATGCCATGAAAATAAAAACATCTTAAATACAGAATAAACTTTAAAGTGTGTTTGTAAAAAATAATAATAATAATAATAATAAAAGAAAATAAAAATATCTGTAGCTGGAGCATTGTGGCCTTTACCTATGGTTTTTATTGTACTATTTTGCATAGGGTGATGATTTTTAGGAACACATATATCTATTAGAAAAGGACCTACTTTACTAGAAAACCACCTCCCTATCTCTGAGGGTTAAATTTAGCAACTTGAGGGGATAAAACAGCTATCCTCAGGGAACTTAGCCTGCCTGCCTGTGTGAATGAGAGAAGATCCCCAGAGCATGCACTACATACGTGAAACAGACCTGGGAAGAGAAAGCATTTGCAGTTGGGGAGACCAGGAAAGACTTCATGTAGAATGTCACAAAGAGGCAGAAGTGAGAGAGATTGCATTCTAAGGTTGGGAAACAGCCATTAAAAAGGAACAGAGATGAAAGATGTAGAATCATGTGTAGGGATCAGCAAGAAAGCCAATTTAGTTTTACCATGGAGTTCTTGGAGGGAGTAATAGGCAGTAAGGCTGGAAAGGCAAGATGGGGTCAGGTTGTCTTAACGCTAAACATGGAAGCTTATATTTGATCTTGGACATAATAGGTAGCCCTGGAGTTTATTGATGGGAGGAGTAACACTGTCAGATGTGAACTTTAGAAAAACGACTTTGGTAGGAGGATGGATTGGAATGGGAAGACAAACCAATTCAGAGGTTATTACAACAGTCTTAGATGAGAAGTGCTGAGAGCCTGAGCTTTGTGGGTGGCTTCAGATGAATCTATGATCTCATCAGCTGGGTCCTTCCTCCACCATGAACAGGTGTATTCATCAATCACCTCCTTTTCCTGGTCTATATGTCTTTAATAATGTCTTTTACAGCACAGAGCACGTGCAAGTCATCACTGGAAATCTGCTGCAGCTTGTTTACCCCCATCCTATACCTTTCTCTTGCCCTTTGGGTGACTTGCAAGATAAAAGAAAGGAAAGAGGAATAGGTACCACACAGGCAGCACAATTTATAGGTATTCAAAGGAGCAGTAGCAGAACAGGCATCCATAACTTTCCACCATTCCTATTTCCTGACAGTTATAACTAGTGGTGCTGAGAACTATTTTTTGAAGCAGATATTTTAGGTTCACTTGCCATCAATTGTGAATTCACTGGGAAAATTCTTTCCACTGATATCCACTCTCATCAGACACCATCCCTTTGGGTATAATTTATATTTTATGTTTATATGTCTCATCTTCCCACCTTAATTCTGCTATACTATACTTAGATGTCTTCTCACAAAGGAGGGAACTCCAAGCTCTCTTTTGCCTCTTCTCTGTGTCATAGACTAAAGTTGAATAACATGCAGGATAAATCACAGAAGAGTGCAGCATGTAGGAGGTAAGGGGAGGGGAGGTGAGAGACATTTCTTGGCCACTTTCCACATCAACTCCTCTAAAGCCACAGAGGATTTCAAAGTCTTTCTTTATGTCCCCCTGTTTCCTCTGATACATTTTCATATATCATTGTTCTATACATTCTTCTCTTTTGCAGTTTTATTCTGCCTTCTGGTTCTATTTCAGTGATAAGCCTGTAATAGAGCATTCATAGGAGCCTTACTGCTTTGGAAAAAAACTAACATTTTAAGGCTCTCCCTGTGTGTGCTAAAGTGCAGAGGGCCAGCCAAGCATCAGCTATCAGAAGGCAAAATAAAGCCTCTTTTCAACCCTTTTTCCCTCAAGTCTCTCATTGATTGTGGTTTCCTAGGGTTCTGGGTTTATTAGATCTGCTTTGAAAGGCCAATAATTTTTGTTTTAGATTTTTAACAATCAGAATTCCCATATTCTAGACCAGAGAACATTCTGCATGTAGAAACAAAGAAAGGTAAAGATATGCTTGCAAACAAGGGGCAAATTGAAGGAAAGTAGGTTTTTCAAAGTCATTGCACACACTAATATCTTTTATAAAATTTTGACTTCTGCCTAAATGGAAAGCCCTAGGCTCCCATGCTCTAATTCTCTAAGGTGCTAACAAATTAAAACACTGACCGTGAGCAGGTGTATAGAAGTAAAGTCAAGGTCATCTTTTCAAAGATACAGACATACATACATACGGATAGATAGATAGATAGATAGATATAGAATATACATATTGTAATGGTAATTAATTTGTTTGATCAGATGTTAAGTAGATCCTAGTAACCT
>CM053598.1:157047881-157058281 GCA_028646575.1 Pseudocheirus occidentalis | reverse complement strand
GGTGGGATCACTGTTTTGGGCTTGGGGGTAGGGGAAAGAAGGGGAGAAAATTTGTAACTCAAAACTGGAAATGAATGATGTAATCAAGAAAATAAATTAAAATTTGAAAAAAGAAGCTGCAATTAAATGTAGGAAGTCATGTTGAATACTTTTCAATGATTTTCTGCAAATCCTCAAAGCACTCCTATTTCACTTCCAAAAAGGAGTAAGGCAGGGGCGGCTAGGTGGCACAGTGAATAGAGCACCGGCCCTGGAGTCAGGAGTACCTGAGTTCAAATCCGGCCTCAGACACTTAACACAAAAAACTAGCTGCGTGACCTTGGGCAAGTCACTTAACCCCAACTGCCCTCCAAAAAAAAAAAAAGGAAAAACAAAAAGGAGTAAGGCAGCACTAAATCAATGGGTCACCCTAGTACTTCAGCCAATCATTCTATACTCACATTCTCAATCACAGTTTTTATACAACAAAGTACTAACAAGTTCTCAGAAAGGTAAAGACACAAATACCTGGCTTTCCTACTATCTGAAGAATCATTCATATTCCACTTAGCCCCACACCCCATGACCAAAGGACTCTGTAAATAGGACCAAAGTGAAGTAACAAGAAAAAGAGAGAGGAAATAAGACACTGAAGCAAAAAGGGAAAGTATAGTGCCTAGCTGACTAAGGTATTGTTATTATTATTCCATATTAAAGATCAGAATAAAACACAACCATTAGGAAGAAAGGTTCTATTTGGACTTCAGGCAAATATAATATATGAAAAACCTGTTTCATGTTGAGCCAATAAATAAAAGAGAAACTAATCAAATAAGAAATGACATTTCTGCTTTCAAAGAAAGTATGATCTAGTTAGGGAAACAATAACACAAAAGTATGAGCATAACACAATACATAATCAAGCATTGAGGAGTGTTGTATAAGTAAAAAAGTTTGAAAAAGGATAAGATTGCTGAGAATCAGAGTATCTAGGAAGTCAGTGAGCAGGTCCTTAAAGAATATGAAGTAGAAAGAGCAATGGATATTGAGTTAGAGGCCCTGAGTCTGAATGCTGGGTCTGCCACCTGCTGTCTCTATGACCTCATACTTTTCTGGTCTTCACTTTGTGCATGATAGAATGGAAGGGGGACAGAGTGAAGACAAGGAGATCAGTTATGGGGCTGTTGCAGTGATAAAAATTCGATTAAAGGGTTTGACTGGGGTGGCTGCATTAGGAACAAGGAGAAAAATATAACAGATATTTCAAAAGAATGGACAGAATTTGGTGACTTACAAGTCAAGGAATGGAAGGGGAAGGATCATATTATCCTCAGATATTGAATAATGATATCATTGACAGAGATGAAAAAGTTGAGCAGTGGAAACAAAGCATGGGGACATGACAAATTTTAATGCAACACAGAATTTTAAAGTTTGGAAGGATCTTGAGTTCAAACTCCTTATTTTACCAAAAAAAAAAATCAAATTTCAGAGTTAAATGACTTTCCTAAGATCATATAGTTATAATTAGTGGCACTGCAGATTCTAGAAGTCAGTTCTCACTTCTCTCCATTTAGGGTTCTACTGTTCCAGACTACAGTGACCTCTTGGTATTCTCAGGTTTCACATTGACTGTTTGGTTATTTGAGGGTTAGTCATTGATAATTAAATGGGAATTTTCTGAGATTTGTGGAGTACTGCAGAAAATCACAGATGATGCACTACAGAAAGAAAACTAAAAAAAATAGTAAATCATAAACGTGCAAATACTGTATATTATTCATCTATTTTTTATCCCTTCTTACAATAAGTGTATGTACATAAATTTATTAGAAACAGTTACATTTTGTTAAAAGTTTCAGTGCACTAAAGAAATACAGGCTACACACTCTCTTTAGAAATACCTCCTCCTTGTCTCTCTACCATCCAGATCAAATTATGTGATTTTTCCCCACTGTGATCACTGTACCTTGTACTTGGAAATTGGTGAAGCAGCTGCTGCAGCTGCACCAGAGGCTGTGATGACTCCACATGGTGTGTAAGATACTAATCTCTCTCGTATAGAAACTGCAACTTTTTTATGGGTACAATGTGTTGTTTTAATTGTTTTGTGTGTTAATATCAGAATTATTAAAAATGAAGATTTGGGGGTCTAGAGATATTCATAGTTTTCATATTTATGGGGGTCCTGTACCCTAGCATGCCCTGCCCCTCAAATATCGAGGGATGAGTATATTTTGTTGAATTTGAGATACACTAAGACATTCAAGGTAAGAGACTACAGCTGAATATATTGACCCAAACCGTATACTAATGGGGGGGCATCTAGGTGGCACAGTGGATAGAGTGCCAGGCCTTGAGCAAGAGAGACTCATCTTCCCAAGTTCAAATCTGACCTCAAACACTTACTAGTTGTCTGACCCTGGACAAGTCACTTAACCTTGTTTGCTTCAATTTCCTCATCTGTAAAACGAGCTGCAGAAGGAAATAGCAAACAGTTCCAGTATCTTTGCCAAGAAAACTCCAAATGGGTTCACGTGGAGTTGAACACTGCTGAAAAACAACTGAAATGATAAATACAACAATGAGCTTGATTTTGATTCCTGAAAAAATTCCAGAATTTATTATTAAAATGGATGGTATGTGAAGATCCACAAAGGGAAGCAACAGATCACTAAGAACCAGCACAGGTTCATTAAGAATACATTATGCTACACAATTACAGACACATTCTATCTGTAATGACTAACTTTGATAGACTGGGCTCTTCTCAGCAATGCAAGGCTATAAGACAACTCCAAAGGACTCAAGACGGAAAAGGCTGTCCACATCCAGAGAAAGAATTATGGAGTCTGAATGCAGATTGAAGCAAGCTATTTGCTCTCTCTCTTTTTTGCTTTGTTTTGTTTCTTTTCTCTCTCATGATTCATTCCATTGGTTAGAATTCTTTATAATATGACTATTGTGAAAATATGTGAAGGTATATATGTAGAACCTATATTGATTGCATGATTTCTTGGGGGCAAGGGGAAAGGAGAAGAAAGGGAAGAAAATTTGGAATTCAAAAACTTATAGAACTGAATGCTGTAAACTAAAAATAAATAAAAATAAAAGAAAAAAGCATAAAAAAGAATACATTATGCTAGACTAACTTCATTTCCTTTTTTCACATGTTATTAGACTAGTAGATTAGAAAAATGTTTTACTGAATTTTAGCAAAGTGTATGATGAAATCTTATGTTAGTTTTATAGATGTAATAGAGAAATATAGGGTAGAAGAATTGCAGCTAGATGGATTTGCACTAGTACAATTTGGGCCCAAAGAATAATTAATGGATCAATGTAAATCTGAAAGAAGATCTCTAATGAGTACTCTAGGGAATCTGTCTTTGGCTCTGTTCTCATCTGTTTTTATCAATCATTTTGATAAAGGTATAAATGATATGCTTTTCAAGTGCAGAGATAAGACAAAGTGGGAGAGATAGCCAGAATGCTGTACAACAAAATTGAGATTCAGAAAAGATTTCAGCAGGCTAATATAATGGTCTGAATCAAATAAGACTACATTTCAAGTTCGCTGTGATTCCAAAAGAACAAGCACATAAATTCAGAACAGGGGAGATGTGGCTAACAACAGTTGACACAAAAAAGAAGAAGTGAGTTTTAGTACATTATAATAAGCTCCATGAGTCAACCACATGACATAACAGCCAAACAAGTTAATACAATCTTACTGATAGATTCTTGATTCAATTCATAAATATTCCTTCTACCAATACAGACTATAATCTACTCAAACCTTTTCATCTTATGTAATTCCATTCAAATATTTTCATTGATCTTCTACAGAGGAAGAATATGAAATAAAAGGCTGAACATGAAGTTTGGAAGAAATGGGCTCAAATTCCATGTCAGTCACTTATTATCTGTGTGACCCTGGATAAGTCATTTGACCTTTCTCAGCCTCAGTATCTCATCTTTAAAATGAGGGGTTTGGACTCCCTGGCCAGCTCTTAACTCTTGCTCTTTTAATGCTTTACAGATACCAGTGCGATCCTCTATCTGTCTATCTTTAACTGTTCACTCTGCTATATAACCAGTCCACCTCCTTTTCTAGTCATGCGTCTTTGATTTGTTTGTGCCATTTCTCACACTCCAGTTATATTATTCAGTATTCATTTTTGGTTATTTTTTTATTTTGAACTTAACAAACACCAGTTAAAATGAGCTTTTCTATACAGATTGTAAAACAGGAGAGAATTGTATTAGAGACTGCAAATCTCTATTAATGTAAAGTTTGCTTTTCTTTTTAAATATATACATCTGATCTTAGCCTCAAATGACTAATAAATTCAACATGTAACTTTAAAAGCTGTCCTGTTTGTGAAGCTTTCTTACCTACCTTCTGTACTCTTATTACCCCTCACTACCTCATACTCTGTGGAGGTAAAAAAGAAACTCCTGAAACAAACACTCGGGTCATTGTTGGTAATATGCTTAGACTTCATTAATGGAGGGACAATGTTTAGAATTGAATAAGTGATAATCCTCCCCTGTTCAGACCACATCTAGAGTACTGTATTAACTTCTACTTACTACAGTTTAGGAAAGATATTTATGCCCTGGTACAGAGGAGGGCAACAAGGAATGTGATAAGACTAGAAAACATTCCATACAAAGGAGGAACTAAGGATACTTGGTTTGGAGAAGAAAAGACTCCAAGGAGACATGATGACTGCCTTCAAGTAGTTGAAAGGTTGTCGTATGGAATGGTAAGACTTGTTTTACTTATTCTTTAGGTGGCAAAACTTGGAGCAATGGTCAGAAGTTGCAAAGAAGCAGATTACAAAAGAAGCTCAATAACTTCCTAATAAGTAGAGCTGTTCAAAAGTTAAATGGGCTGTCTAAAGAGGGCATAGGCTTCCCTATTAATGGAAGTCTTTAAGCAAGTGACAGATGGGTATTTGTTAAAGATATAACAGGAAGGTATGAGTTGGACTAAATGACCTTTGAGATCCCTTCCCAATCTGAAATTTCAAAGTTATCAGCATAAAAATAGTAGGTGAAACTATAAAAATGTTTAGCTAGGCTCACAGGTCTAAAGCTAAAGGAGAGCCAAAAACAAAACCTATTTGCACAGGGCAGGAAGAGATAAAAGCACCAAGGAAATGAAAAAGAACAAGTTGGAGAAGTGTTGAGTACACCTACTAGGAGACAAAGGTCATTGAAGCAAGGGAGGAGATAATTTTAAAAGCAAATGAAAAATAACGGTATCAAATGCTCTAAACAGATGAGGTAGAATGACAATTAAGAGAAGGTCTTAGAATTTGTTCAGGACGACATCATTGGTGACTTTCAAAAAAATAATTTTAGTAGAGTGGTAAGGACAGAATATGTATAACTGGGGATTAAAATGAGAATGGAAGACAAAGAGGTAGAGGCAGTTGCTGTAAACCACAGATTACAGAATTTTGGTAGGAGAAAAATATAAAGTATGTAGGAAGGAGAGAAGTTGTATAATAGGTTGCAGGGTCAAAAGCAAGCTCTTCCTGGATGATGAGAAAGCTGTGCTATGTGTGAAGGCAGAAGAGGAGTAAAATGGAGACAGAGATAGATATTCTTATCAACAATGCTAGAAAAGTAGATGACTCTGGGAAGAAAGATGGAATGAGACTCAAAATAGAGGTAGAATGGTTTGCTTTTGAAAGAAGAGGTAACTCTTCCTTTGAGATTGCAGAAAGCATGGTACAGTGGAAAGAACACTAGATTTGGAGTCAGAATATACAGATTAAAAGCCAGCCTCTAATAGTATATATGTGACCTTAGAAAAATCACCTCTCCTCTCTGGGTCTCATTTTCCTCATCTGTTAAAACCAAAATAGTAGAACTAGAAGGCACCTAAGATCTCTTCACCTTCTAAACATGTGATCCTATGACATAAACAGTAGCAGATTTTCATGAAGCAGGTTTATGAGGACTTCGACCTTTTTTTATTTTTTTCAGGGGCAATTGGGGTTAAGTACTTGCCCAAGGTCATACAACTAGTGAGTGTTAAGCATCTGAGACTGGATTCAAACTCAGGTCCTCCTGATTCCAGGGCTGGTGCTCTATTCACTGTGCCACCTACCCGCCCTAGGACCTCGATCTTAATGTTACAAGAGGTCAAGTCTTGTGCTGAAGAGAAGGCTGGAAAATGGATGCTCCCCTAAAAAAAGATATTATATCTAGGAAAATGACATACATAATAAGGTTTGGTGTAACATCACAGATATAACTTGTGCTTGACAAAGGGTATATATAAATATCAAAGATGTACAAATTAAGGTGATTAGCAAAAAGGAGCTCATGAAAAACATTTATTTCAGTTATGGATTTTTTGCTACATGAAACATAAAAACTAGATTTAAAAAGTGGTTTTAAATATTTTTAATCTTAAGTCATTTATCATTTTCTGCATAAAATATAAAACCTAGAGAACTGAGCAGAAATTATGCTTTACTTCCCCAAAATCTGACTGAGAAACACTTTCATAAAACATTAAGCTAGATACTTACATCTTTATGTCCTACCCTCCATGAAAATTTGGCCACCAATCTGTAATATAACATAAGTCATATGGATATGGAACAAATATGTCCAGGTCATATTGGGCTCTGATAACATAATTGATTCAAAGAACAGGTAACATTTGAAAATCACCAACACACAATTTTGTGGAAATAATTATTGCTTAAAGGATAAGTGTTGTATAACTCCTGTGAGTAGAATGAGTCTGAAAATGTACAACTGGTTTTCTGTTTGTTTTTTAAAAAGAAAAAACGAACAAAAAGAAACATCTTTCAGGGTACAGGATAAGGATGATAGCAATAATAACCATAACAAATCTTGGCAGTCTCTAGATTTATGTGTTTGCGAGTGTGATGCTGCCACATAAGCCTGATGACTGCTACTGCCAGCTCAGCAGCTGAGCTTGAAGAAAAAGGTGGGAGGGAGCGGTCCCTCCCCAGACATACAAGCCAACCCCAACAGGAACTACACTTACCTGACACAGTTCAGCAGGGGTTAGGTGATGGAAGATGGGAATGAATAAGGGGTGGACTCTAAATGTCAGAAGTAAGGGATTTGTGGGAGCATAAAGGAGCCTCTGAGGTGCTAGTAAGCTAACAGCATCCATTCCCCTGGGCCAAGTGAAAGGGCCTGGAGTTGGAGGTGGGGGTTGGGGGAGAGGGAAAATGGAAGAGACGGGTCGCCCTTACCTTGTCATCTTCACATCTCTTCCCCTGGCCTTCCCTGGCCTGCAGCCGGCTGCTGAGGAGGCCGTAGTCGGCCTCCTTCTGGTCCATCTGCTTCTTGTGCGAGTCCACCAGCAGCAGGAGGTCCGAGTTGCGCTTTTCCAGGTGACTGCGGGCGACCTCGGTCCTCTGCACCTGGCTCTGCAGCTCTAGCATCTCCTCCTGAAGCAGGACGTGGCGGGAGGAGACCCTCAAGTAGTTGAAGGCGAGGATTGCGATCACCACCAGCAGCCCCAGCAGCACCAGGGAGGGCAGACGGCCGGCCCGCCGGTTGGCCCCGAATCCCACCATCCTCCCGGCTTAGAAGCTGGCGGGAAGCGGGTGGGGGCGGGGGCTGACAGGTTGGCAAGGCGGCGGCGGCGGGACAAAGGCGGCCGCTGGGCGAAAGCACCTCAGTCGGACCGCCGCCGCCCGGGGGACCTGGCCCCAGAGCCCCCAGGCAGGCGGGAGGGATGGAGAGCAGGAGCCGACAGAAAGGGGCGGGGCCGCGAGGGGGCAGACCCGCCCCGCCCTCCTTCCCCCGGGTCCCCTTCTCCCCTGCCTGCTCCAGGAGCCTTCCCCTGGACTAGGGCTCACTCCCGAAGAGAACCGCCACGAGGCAGGCCCAGGCCGGAGTGCCCGCAAAGACCTCACAGCCGGACCCACCAAAGCCAAGTGGGTCCAAGCGAGAGCGGAGGGCGGGGAGAGAAGAATCGGAAGGGGTGGGCTTACCTTGGGCCCCGCCCAGTTGGACAGCTCCCGGCGATGGGGGCGCAAAGGGGAGGCTTTTCCCAGTTTCCGCCGACGCCCCTTTCTCGCGAGAGGGCGGGTGCTTTCTCGTTGACTGCTCGGGCTCCCGGCGCTTGTGAACGGGTGGCAGCAGCGCTGGAGTCAGTAGTGTCTCGGTGGCTCCCAGCCCCGCATTAGCGCAGGGTTCGTAGTTGCGGTAGGGTGACTCCGGGCTTATCTGCTCCCCTTCGTGTGCTCCGCGCCGCGGTCTTCTCTTGTGGGGAGCACTCTTCTGGGTCTCATTAGCCTCTCCCGCTAATGCCTCACGTTCTTCGGTGTCTCTGCAGGGAATGAGACTGGAAGCTGGGACGTGGCAGCAGCAGCTGCAGTGGCCGAGACGGAGCATTCCCTTTTCTCGTTGTTTGCATTAAAAAAAAAAAAGAAACGTTTTAAGAAGGGGAAACTTGATCCTTAAGATCATAGTAACCTAGTTTTTAAAAGGGAGGATGGCTGCGATGCGAAGAAATAGTATAATAATAAAGAAATATCTAATAATAAATAATATCTTTTTTGTTTTATAAAATTTAACCTTTTTTCCCAATCACATCATTTTTGGTGGTTTTATTTTTATTTTTTTCAATTGACGAAAAATCAATTAACCTCTCCATTTCACCATTACCTCCCCTAATTTAGAAAGTAAGAAAAATAAAACCCCTGTAACAAACACGTATGGTCAAGCAAAATGAATTTCCTCATTAGCCACTTCCGAAAAAATGCCTCAACCTGCACTTTTGAATCTCTAATTTCTATGTTAGGAGGTGAGTAGTATGTTTCATAATGAGTCCTTTGGAATCTGTGGTTGGTCTTTGTGTTAATTAGAATTCTTAAATCTTTCTAAGTGATATATAATTTAGGCTCTTACTTTGTGCCAGGCATTGGGGATAAAAAAAATACAAGTAGGCTAGACAGCCCTTGCCCTCAAGGAGCTTATATTTTAATCAGAGAAGCCAGCCCATAAATGGGAGCTGGAAAGGGGTGAGGATGGCCTTGAAACTAAGGTTCCAAGATAATAAACACAAAAGAATTGCATTTCAGGATGGAGTTTGTTCCCATTTATTACACTCCTCATACAGAAGTCTAGTGGGTTTATACTAATTGGGTTTAATTAAACAAACATTTTAAGCACAGGCTGGATTAAGCAGAAACAGAAAAGAAGCAGATTGCTATTCATTAGCCCTAAGTGTAGTGAATTAGAAAAAAACTGCCCAATTACTTTATCCTCACTGAACATACCCTAGCTCTTTCACCCTGGGTCTGTGAATAAAAAACCATATACAGGTATAAGGTCCATTACCATTAAAGGATACTGAGTTACCTTATTTAAGAACATGACCCCTTTCCTTTCCAGTCTTTTTACACCTTACTCTCCTCAACAAACTTATTTCTTATCCACACTGGCCTAATCTGTAGTTCCTCAAACTAGTTGTTTCCTATCCCAGTCCCCAGTGAACGATGTCCTCACCTCTACTTCTAGGTTTCCCTGGCTTCCTAACATGTTTCAGTGCAAGGCTCACCTTTTGGAGGCCTTTACTGTAATCCCCACCCCAAATGCTAAGGCTTATGTACTCAGGGTGCCTTACTCTATAATATCTATACTCTCTATATATCTATAATATCTCTAACTATACCTAGTTATTTACATGTCTTTCCAATTAGCATGTAACCTCAAGGTCAGACTGCCTTTCTTTTTTTCCTTTCTTTGTCCCTGCAAGAACCTGGCACATAATAAGGCATAATAAATGACTGACTTTCAGAGTAAATGCTGAAGAGCTTGTAAGGATCAGCGCAAGACTATTATGGTGAAAAGAGATCTGTTGTTTTATTCTGGTTGACCCCAAAAGTCAGAAACAAGATCAACAGGATAAAGGTGTCCATGGTTATAGATAGATTTTAGTGCAGTCTAAGGGAAAATTTGGAGCCATTCTATTAATTCCTTATAATATCCCCTATAGCTTTTAAAAATCTTTTATTCATTTATCTGTTTTTATTCGTTTATTTTTAGTTTTCAACATTCATTTCCACAAGATTTTGAGTTACAAATTTTCTCCTCATCTTTCTCCCCACTCCCACCCCAAGATAGTAGGCCTACTGAATACCCCTTCTCCCAATCTACTCTCTCATATCCTCCCCCATCCCTCCCAAACTTTCTAGTTGGGCAAGATGGATTTCTATACCCCAGTGTCTGTATATCTTATTTCCTAGTTATATGTAAAAAACAAATTTTTTAATACTTATTTTTAAAACTTTCCATATTCTTTTCCTTCTTCCCTCCTCACCTACCCCCACTGGGAAGACAAGCAATTCAATATAGGTTGTACATGTGTAAATATGCAAAACGTTTCCATAGTAGGTATATTGTGA
>CM053598.1:157011457-157039938 GCA_028646575.1 Pseudocheirus occidentalis | reverse complement strand
CTCTCTCCAGTTTCTGAAATGAATTCTAGAAACCCTAGTTTGGAACTTAGAAATAAAACTCCTCCATAATTATTGGTATCAAATGGTCTCTATGTCTCTACCTATACGTCCTGTGTCTTAGAAGTAATAAATTATATCAGATACTTTACCCTTTGAACTTGTAATCTAAAGTGAATCCAGTAGGATCATAGTTGGAGAACTAGCAGAGATCTTGGAGTCCAAACCTCTTGTTTTATTGATAAGGACACTGAAGCCTCAGAAGGTTACATAACTCTCTCTAGGTCACATAGGTAATGAATATCAGAGGCAAGACGTAGACCCAGACCCAGACCCTCTAACTGTAGAGCCATTCCTTTTTACATTGTACCATAAAGCCTCCTTAGAACATAATACATGAAAGTGTGCTGGCATATACAAACATCATTAAACATAAAAAAGATTTTTTTAAAATCATACATTTATTTTACATAATAGCAGAAGGACTACCTAATTGGTGTGCACTAGGACTCTACTCCCATTTGCTTGGGGGAAGTTTTGGGGAAAGAGCTGGAGTTCCAAATTCAGGAAAGAGCTGGAGTTCCAAAACAATATGTATAATAGCAGGAAGGAAGTTTGAACTGAATGTAGAAGGGTATTCCAATTATAGGATCCAGGTTGAAAAAGAACACAAAACTGTTAAGGTTGGCAGTACCCCAGGGTGCAACATGTACAAGAAACACTTTTGATTTTTTTAAATCTACATTTTTAATGCCAAAAATGGCATTTTGGCTATTCTACATATGTATTTTTATGATGCATAAGTATTTTTATGATAAATCAAGTCACATGTATTTCAGTGAAGGTTAAAAGCATCCAGTGGATAGTAATATGAGGGATTAAATATGCATATAACATATCTTTCAGACATTACCTAGGGTGAGCAAATTTTTTTCCCTGTTAGAAGCAGAAGGAGAATAGTGATCTGATGAGGGTGAATGGGACTAGATTAACATAATAGAAAAAAAGGTGATGCTCAGGAGAGTAAGGGTGGAAAAGAGAGGGTAGAAATTGCATTAGACTTAGCAAAGGCCTGCAGAACTAAAAATGAAAAGCTTGTTCCTGGTGAATACAATATACTATGAAATCACTATAAAATCTAATGGAAGAAAAGGTGAAAAGGAAAGAGAAAATTAATTTATTGTAATTTTGAATTCCTGTGCTGTACTAATCTCTGTTCCACACTTGCTTTTAAATTATAACACAACCCCTGTCCTTCAGGAGTTTATTGGATACAGAAGCATAGACATCTATTGCATACACAGTCCATGTAACAAAACCGAAGAACTTATACACTTAGATAAGCATTATTTCAGGTTTTAAGTATTTTTAGACTTGCTTATATATATATATACTTTAATCTAAAATTTTCATTGACTACACTAATATTTGCGGAGAAGGGAGAATATTACTGCTAATATTTGTGGAAATTGAGACCCCTAATTTTATTCTGTGCCCTTGTCCCAGATATTCAACTAGAATTTCAGAGTTGGTATTGAGATTCACATTTCTTGAATCACCAAGCTGAGTTGTGTTCATTTTTAATGTGGTTAACACATATCAGAAGAAGAGAGAGAGAAGGGGCTTAACACTGATTGACATTTGGGATGAGGGTCAAAGAGGTGGATTTTAAATGAGTCTTAGAATAGATATAATACATTTGTCCAAACAAAACCATTGAAATAACTGACCTGACTTACACTGGATTCTTAATACCATCTGATTGCAATTCCCTTGGAATTTCTTCAAGTGAAATGTAATTTATGGAACTCACTGATAAGACCTCTTATATAAAGAAAGCTTTATATTGCTTTTAGATATACTGTTAGAAAAGGTCACGATGTCCTAGAATTTGCTGGTTACCTTTGTGCCTTCTCTGCAGCTAATAAGTAGCAGCAGTGTAGGAGAGATGAAATATTTAATGACAGTAATAGGAGGATTTTCTATGGCAAGATTTCTGATGTGTGTTCAGTGAACATTGAAACAGAAAATATGGCAGGAAAGAAGTCATTAAGACTTGTTCTATTTCTTTGACATTTTGTACCTGATTGAAGAGTATCATTTTATCTCCACATTCTACCCTCCTTCTTTAGAAGCAAGAAAAACATTGTTACTTCAAGTATGTGTCAAAGATCAGACTAATTAATATTCATAGGCTGCCTCCCTTTTTTACTATTGAGAGTTTTCCTAATAGAAAGGCTATGGATGAATGTTTATTCTTAATTTTCAAGGCTTCAGGGTAAAATAATACAGGTGTAAATTCTTAGCTTAACAGTGACATTTGGAATGATGCTAGAATAAATCATCAAACAATCAATTTGCCATCACTTAGAACAGCTTAAGATACTACATAGAAACCATGATTTTGTGAAGAGCAGTTGTTTCTGACCAATTTAATTTCCTTCTATGATAGAGTGACAGTCTTTGTAGACAAGGGGGAGAGCAATAGATGTAATCTATCTTGATTTCAGTGTGGACTTTGATTTTCTCTCTTGTGTTGTTTTCATTGACAGTTTGGAAAAATATAGCCTTGTCTAGTCCACAGCCTTTCCATGGGAAAGAGCATGGTTGTGTGAAAGGAGCAATTGGACAACTATCCTAAGGCTTAGTTCTAATCCTAGCTGTGCTATTTTCTAGTCATATGACCTCAGGGAAGAAAATCTCAACTTATTTGAACCTTACCTTCCTCACTTGTGTAATTTTGATAACAATGCTTTGTCTTACTTATCTCAGAGACTTATCTCAGAGTAAGAATATGACACAATGTATGTAAATATGCTTTGTAAAATGTAAAATATTTCATAAACATAAAATCTTTAATAACCATATGCTATTGTAGACTTTTAATATCATTATTATTATTCCTAGTTATTTATTTAAGGAGCTGCTTTTCATAGAATCTCAAAGTTGGAAGGAACTTATTGATCCCATTACATTTTAAAACTAAGTCACTGTGTAGCTAGCAATGAGCCTTACTACAGATTATCGGTTCCCGTTTCTATTGGTTGGACACCACTGCCTTAGAGTTACCACAGGGTCATAAGATAAGATGAAATAGCCACATTCTGGAGACCTGATTCGTCATTGTGAGTGGGAGTTAGGATAGTTGCTATAGACAAGAGCATGAGTTACATTTATAATTGAAGAAGACTGGGATCAACTCAAATGTCCAGAAATGAGGACAATTTAAAGCAAATTGTGGTCTATTAATGTATTAGGATGGTATAAAGGAATTTAGATAGATACTTATAAGGAATCACATCAACTTTTAGGAGCAAGCTTATAATAGAATGCCTAAAGGTAAACTTCTCTCTCCTTCTCCCCCATAAAAATATAGAATCAAAAGGACTAAGTAGTCATAAATACAGAAGAAAAACTGAGGGTTTTATAATTAACCACAAAGTTAAATAAGAGACATTAATGTCCACCCATTAAAAAAAAATCAACATGGTAACTGGGCTGTATCAAAAAGACCCTGATATACAGCCATCAAAAAGTAATTCTTCCATGATACTATCAAGATACTTACAGATTTATCCAGGCAGAAAGTTCTCATTGCTTCTTCAGAAAGAGGTGAAGTTAGTTTAGAATTGTTTAAGAGCAATTTACTATGATTACTAGCCCTGATCTGTTTCCTGTGATCTGATTTGCTAGCTTTGTTGGCATTGACTTTGGAACCTGATTCTACATCCTTTTATCCCTGACTCTACTCCTCAATTCGTTTGGTAACAACTATTTTTGGTTTTGATCTCTGGCTTCATTAACCTATGATTCTTATATCTTCTGATGCTAACCTTCTTCAGTGTCATTGGAGCATAGATCCAGGACTAGAAGGACCTCAGAAACCACCTAGTTCAACTGCTGGAAATTGAGGCCTTGGAAAATTAAGTCTAAGGTCACTGACATTGGTTGTTGTTCAATTGTTTCAGTCATGTCCAACTTTTCATGGCTCCGTTTGGGGTTTTCTTAGTAAAGACAGTAGAGTGGTTTGCCATTTTCTTCTCTAGCTCATTTTTACAGATGACAAACAGCATTTAGTGACTTACCCAGAGTTGCTCAGCTAGTAAGTGTGTGAGGTCACATTTGAACTCAGGTCTTCCTGACCCCAGACCTGGCACTCTATCCACTGTGCCAACCAGCTGTCCAACACACACTGGTATGTCTTCCTTAGATGATGTCCATCTTCAGCCCTTCGGTATCATACTCAGGGTCTCTACAGACTATGCCCCAATGACCAGTGCAGTCTCAGATATGCATCAATAGATAGTATATGCTGAACAGAATTTCAGGGTCTTCACAGACCATTTCTGAATGATGTTGTGCCTGAATTCCAGAGTTATGTCTTAATCTATCCTCAGGCAGATAAGACATCATGAGTAGAAACATACATACAGCAATCCAACTACTCTGTTAAAATGAGAGCCCAACCTGCTGTCTTCTCTTTCTCATCTTATACACAATTGCTCTGCTCTAGTGTAATAACAAAGAGCTAATTTAGGCAGCCTGTTGTGGTAGAGTGGTCCCTGACTCTTGGCTGTAGCTACTGCCTTCCCAGTCTCACCATTCAGCTGTACTCTGTGGGTTGCTTTGTGAACTTTGACTTTCTAGGAATTAGCTTCTCATCTAACCAGCTTTGTTGGTGTGAGTGAGCAATCTCAGCGTCCATCTCAACAGCTCATTCCTTGTCCTATAATCTTAGCTGCAGCATACCTCTCTCTGGTTCTTGACTCCCCTCCAGTGGCCACTTATTGAACTACCCCCCTTTTACCATAGGTTGCATCTTTTTGTGCTGGAAGCAGTTCATTGTTGGAACCAAGATCTTGCTGTGGGTCATGTATATGTTTACTGCTTTTCTATGCACACTAAGGGAAGAAAATGGTATAAGGTGGGCCTAGTTCTAGTAACTGGCAGAAGAGAAATGTAGTTTTGAAATCTTGGATCATAGAATTAGAATGGGAAAGGGTCTTAGAGATAATTTGGTACAACTCTCACATTTTACAGATAGAAAAACTGAGAACTAGAGAGGTAAATTGATTAAACCAAAGCCACAAAGATGGTAAATGATAGAGTTAGGGTTTATTGTCTTGTACATAGTAGTCATGCATTGATTGATTGATGTTGTTTGAATTCTTTGAAAAATCTTCCATTTTTGCTATTACCAGGACCTATCCTCCTGCCTTACAGAAAACAACCATGATTCTGGAGCTAGGCTACTTTTACACCCCATTGGCTTTCCAGTTTCAGAATTCTTTCTTCAATATGCCCTGCCAGCGTCCTGTTTTTCTTATGGAAGTATGCTTGTTTCTAAAGCTCTTGCCTATAGACTTTTCTTTGCATTGGCCCAAAGTGGATTTTCTTCCAAATCATCTTATTAAGTAGGTTACCTTATATGTTAATGAGAACATCTCCTTGATCAGCTTCTGTGAAACATTTGTGACAGAGTTAGAGAGTTTTTGAAGAGCTCCAGAGGACAGATGTATGTTACTAACAGATTTGGGGGCTTTAGTAAGAGGTATGGTAGTGCCTCCAGTTTGGCTTATTCTCTGAACTGAAATGAACTGTCTTGACTATTTCTAGGAAGGATGAATGATTATATGAGATTTAAAATTTTAAGGATTGACATAGCCATAATTCTGCCTGAGCACAACAAAAGCATGTTAATACTTGTGGTTCAAAGGTTGGATGAACTTGCTGCTGGAGGTTGGCCACCAAAACCTGTTCCAATAGCAGCATTTTTTCCTAAATATGCTCTAGACCCATACAAATCTGAGGAACCTGACCCACTCTCACCTCTCAAAAGGGACCTAAACAGATGGCTTGAACTATAAGCAAGGAGGTTGACATACCAATGGTTCTGTAGTAAAATGTATATAACCCACCAGGAAGAGTGCACAGCCCAGCTACAAAGATATATACCTCTTTTGAGTATACAGCCAACAAATGCCTCTCTCTGCTAAAAGGGTTTGTATTTTGCTTTGGGGGCTTGCTTATGAGAAGGATCTTGTGATTCTCTGGTCAAGATTCTGAGTGGTCGTCTGTATAGAGCTCCCTGACTGCTCAGATGTAAAGGCTCTCTTGATCCAGGGATGTGTGTGAAGTGTATAGTTGATTCAGGCAATCAGAGTCCTGTCTATTGGTCTTTATTTCTGTACTTGTATTTTCTCTGTATTTTCTGTTTGTACTTTTTCTAAAGTTCAGGGTGCTGACTTTTCCTCAGAACTAGTGAATGTAATTTAAAAAAGATTGTTGACCCCTTAAACCGCTATCTTTCCTAGGAAAGCAGATCTAAGAACCTGTGCTAGCAACCATCCTGGATATGCCAGTGTGGTTGCTGCTCAGGTGTGATCCAGCTAGTAAGTATATGAAGCCAGATTTGAGCTTAGATCTTTATGACTCCAGCCCAGCATTCTATCTACTGTACCACCTCGCTGCAGAGAAACAGAGATCTTCATCGTTGACATTGCCAGGTAGGGTAATGGGACTGGCTGCCCCTGCACTTTATTTGGCATCCAAGGGCCTGTGTCATTAGAAGCTATGAAAGAAAGGGAATTAGGGGAGGAACAGAAGCCCCTTTTGTGCACCTGTATGGTTTCGGCTTTATCAGTCCCTGAATCATCAGTTCTACCAATAGTCAACTTAAGATTTTTTGTTATCACACAGTAGATCCCCTCAGTCATGGAAGGCAAACACTAGTAGATTGAAGTAGATTTCAACCAAGTAGGGAATTCACATGTACTGTGTACACTGTGTAATCCACGAGGAAGAGAAAGTCCAAGATGTTCCTCTATTATGTGTACAGCTAGATTTAAGGGGAAAAGTATGCTTAGCTCAGAGTGATGGGCCCACTTGTAGAATGGTCATCTCCCTCCATGGCTCTACCTAAGTTTCTTTTTTTTTTCTTCTTTTTGGAGGGCAATTGGGGTTAAGTGACTTGTCTGAAGTCACATGGCCAGTTTTTGTGTTAAGTGTCTGAGGTCAGATTTGAACTCAGATTCTCCTGACTCCAGCGCCAGTGCTCTAGATTCATTGTACCACCTAGCAGCCTCCTAAGTTTCAGTATATAACCTTTGAAATATAGTTCCCAGACCAATAGTCATTTTATACTCAAATTTGGGTGGATTCCACCATGACAGAAATTTCACTGATACCAATATGTTTGCTTGAGAACCAGTTTCCATCTGTCCTAAGTTATTCTCATGGTGGTAGAGGCTATTGTTGACTGAATGAGTGTTGATCTCTAGCCCAGACATGTACAACTTGGCAGTAGGTAGGGATCAAAATTAAAATAGGCTAAACTTCTTTGGACCACAGTTGGGTTTTTAGCAGCCCGTTTTCCAAGTAAAGATATGATTAATAATTAAACTATTTTACAAATAAGCCATATTTTAAAAAGGAAATTTCAATTAATATCAATTAATTGCACTTATTTCTTAAGATTTTTATCATAAAATCACATTAATGTTTAAAAAATTACTTTGCTAAGTGGTACAAGTTTTAATACATTTTTCAGGCTTTCTTACTGAAAGAAGTACATTTAGTTAATGGGACATATTACACTTTTTGTCAGTAAACAGTTTATTGTTCTCTGGAACCAGGTTTGAAATCAATTTCTTTATAAATCTAAAAACTAACCTTAGTATCTGCCTCATTTTCTGAGTTTACTTTCTTGGAAAAAAAATGCTGTTCCCCATTGAGATTTTTCAACAGTTTGGACTCTTTAATTTATTTTTCATTGTCGTCCAATTTGCTTAGGTCAGGATGCTTTGATTCAAAATGGCAATGAAGGGGCGGCTAGGTGGCGCAGTGAATAGAGTACCGGCCCTGGAGTCAGGAGTACCTGAGTTCAAATCCGGCCTCAGACACAACACAAAAAACTAGCCGTGTGACCTTGGGCAAGTCACTTAACCCCAACTGCCCTCCAAAAAAGCAAAAAAAAAAAAATGGCGATGAAAATTGTGTTCCTTTAGAATGGCTATTCTTTCTCAGCAAACAAGGCACAATATTTTGTCTCTCATATAAGTAACATATATCTATTTGTCCACTCTGGATGAAACACTTGATGTTCTGATTCAATCTTCTGTTTCTTTTTATTTTCATTTTACAAAGTTACCCCCCAAATTTTAATATTAGAATAAAAAAATCTCACAACTGCTCATATATAAAGAAATACCAAACTGAGTGTCTGACCTTGGAGAGAGAGTCAGACACTCATGAACTTGGAGAGTGCCTGCGTAGCAAGGGGCGGGGAATAAGCCTTCACATTGTTGCTACTCATCACATCAGCTGTGTTGGCGTGTGGCTGGACTCACTTTGTCCCTGTTCAACACAAGAAAATACAGCAATACTCGCTCCTCTCTAGAGACAGACTGACTATGGTTGGTTGTCATGGTCACGTGACAAACAGGAGAGAGTGCACAATAGCAACCCACCAGCAAAGTTACCTGGTGGTCACAATAGTGACTAGTGGAAGGCAGGTTAAGCAGGGCATGGACAAAGCACTTGGTACATCTTTATTTTCTTTCACATCCTCTGCATTTTTCATGGGCTGCCCAAAATCCTTTGGTGGGCTGCAAGTGACCTGTGAGCCATAAATTTTGTAAGCCTGCTCTAGCCTCATCATTATGAGTTCTATCCACTGGTCCTGGCAACCTATATTCTGTTCTTTTCTTTGCTATTGCTAGAACTGCTGCAGACAATGTTCTCAAGAGTGCATAACCCCTCAGAGCCAAGGGTTAGACTGCCTCATGGAGGCAAATTCCTGCCGTGATTTATCTAACTTAAACATATTTCTCAAACATATGTCTCTTTCAACCCCATTGATATATGGAAGTTGCTCAGAGCTCTACAGCTATATGAGGAGTAGATAAACAGGACTTGATCCTATAGTTGATACCTGGAGTTTGCAGAGAGCCACAAAAATTTATACAGAAAATGAAACTGGATCCCAATGCTGTCAAGAGCATGTGACCTATACTTAGTCCTCAACCCTATCTCAATCTGCTACTGGTTGTATGTGCCAATAATATAATTGCTTTAACATAATCAGAAACAATGAGGCTGGTTTGATACTTGCAGTGATGAGTTTCTCATATAGTTGTAGACCCCTATAAAAATGATAAGGACCACCTTTAAATGTCTAACCCTAAATACTTCCCTCAAGCACTACTGACAGTATTTGGACATCCTTATTTGCTGCTAACATGAACCACTCTTCCCCTGAAATAGGGACCGCGTCTAACCATCAAACTCAGATATGCTTCTGCCTATCTGAGCTGTCTTTTACAGGTATTGTGGTTGAGTGGGATCATAGGGTGATCCATTTAGACATTGCTAAATCTTTCCAGTAGACCTAGGAAGTAGCTAGTACGTCTAAAATGATCATTCTAGCCACATCCTAATAGTCTCAGGAACATTTTCTTTCACCTACTTTGTATTAACAGTACCCAGAACTGGAGCTGGCACTTAATGGCCAGGGCTACCTATCTTGGCTGTCCCCCCAAAATAGAGATTTTTGAGTATCTTTTATTTTTATTCTGAGTTTGAACACCAAAGCTTCTGTTCTCTTTTGTTCATTTAAAAAATCTTTAAAAGAAAGTGAACTTTCCCCACGACCTTGTTTTCTCCTCATGTTTTTAGCACATCTGAGGCAAAGTCTTTGCCATCTCTAATCCTAGCTATATGACTATGTCATCAGTCTTGACTTCTGTTGATTCTGAATTTGTTAGACCTACTCGGGTTGTTTGCCTTTTACGTGAAGCTGGACATCTGTGAGTTATACAACTTGGCCCTTGTTCAGGAGGGAAATGAGTAGAAGATAGCATTCTGAACCAGATATGGCTACTTTTAAAAACATCATTATGCATTTTGGACTCTGTAATGCCCTGGCTACTTTCCAGAATTTTATGAGCATGATGTTCCAAGACTTGTTGGACAGAAGCATCATTATTATATGGTTGGATGATATCCTTATATATGCCTATGACTCAGGACAACACAGTGACTTCGTCCAGATGGTCCTGGCCTGTTTCCAGTAATAGCAACTCTTTGCTAAACCTGAAGAATATGGATTTGACCACTTCTGGGGCTATGTGATCTACCCACAAAGTTTTGGGAAAGAACCCTGTAAAGTTAGTTTAGTCCTGAATTGTCTGGAAGAGCACAGCCTCTGACCTCAAAGATTTCCAGCAGTTCTTCAGGTTTGCAGAGCATTTTGGAATCATCATTCTTCACATTTATATTTTGAATATCTTTTACCAGTTTATTCCTGAGGAAGAACCAGGTATTTTAGTGTCCCTCTAAGGTCTAGGATATTTTTAAGGAATTGAAGTGCCAGTTTACTTATAACCCATCACAGAATACTTTGAGCTCAAGAAGGTTTTGTGTTGGCATACACCTCAGATCTTGGAGCTGTGACATTTTAACTCAGTTTTAAGTACTGACCCAGTCATCTTTCAACCTTGTACAAACTTCCCACTCAAAATTAACCCCACCAAGCAGAAGTGCTTCATCCAACTGTTTTTGGTAGCTGCTCTCCTATATTTTTCCTTTCCTTAAGAAGGTCATCTATGTTAGATGCCACCACTTCTTGTTGCCTCATTGTCTTCTAAACTCTATGCATTCTGGCTTCCAACCTAATCATTGAATTGAAGCTACTATCCAAAATTACCAGTGATCTCCTATTGTCAAGTCTCATGGCTATTTCTCAATCATCATTCTTCTTTACTTTTCTGCCTTCTTTAATACTATTGATCACCTCTTGGATACTCTTTTCTACTTAGTGTTTTGTTTTAAATATGAATTCTCTTGTAATTTTTCTTGTATCTGGATGTTTGCTCCTTAGATTCCATTGCTAGTTCTTCATTCACATACTATTCACTGACCAGGGCTGTATCCCAGAGTTCTGCCCTCTCTTCTTTTCGTTCTTTACTATTTTGTTTGGTGATCTCAAGAGCTCCCACAAGCTTAGCTATCATCTTTATTCAGATAATTGCCAGAATTGAATATCCAGCCCAATTGTTTTCCTGAGCTCCAACCCTTCATCACCAACTGCTTCTTGAATATATTGAATTGGATACCCCATAGTCATCTCAACCTCAATATACCTAAAACAGTGTTCGTTATATTTTCCCCTCCTCTCTTCTGAATTTATTTCTTTATTACTGTCAAGGGCACTACCATTCTCCAGGTCACTGAAGTTCAACTTTTTGCTCGCATTTACCCCACATATCTAATCTAGTGTCAATTCTTGTCATTGTTTACTTTTGTAACATACCTTGTATATGTCTCTTTTTTTTATTCACTGAAACCACCCTCTTTTAACAGGTCTTCATCACCTGACACCTGCACTATTGCAAGAGCCTGATCTCCTTGTTTCAAGTCTTTCCCCATTCCAATCTATCCTCCATTCAGCAGCCAAAGTAATTTTCTTAAAATCTGTCATCCCCCTACTTAATTAACTTCAGTAGTAGCTCCCTATTACCCCCATTCTTTGATTGGCATTTGGAACCCTTCACAGCCTGGCTCCTTCCTACATTTTCAGTCTTCTCATACTTGACTTCCATCCATATAGCTATACTGGCCTTGCTGTTCTTTACATGTCACGCTTTATCGACCAACTCCATGCATTTGCAACCTACCATGACTGAAATGTTCTCCCTCCTTTCCTCTGCCTCCTAATTTTTCTGACTTTCTTCTACAAGATTCAGCTCAAATATTACCTTCTCTGGAATACTTTTTCTGCCCCTTCCCCAGTATTACCTTTTACTGCTGCTTGTTCTTTCTTTCTAAGGTTGCTTTCCACTTACATTGTATATATTATGTACACATATGGTTACTTGCGTGTTGTCTACCCCATTAGAATGTGAACTCCTTGAGGGCTGGGATCATGTTTTTGTCTTTTTTTGTATCCCTGACTCTTAACGTAGTGCCTGGCACAATATAAGTGCTTAATAAATAATTATTTTTGAGGCTTTACTGTATCATATGAAGTGACCTCCCCCTACCTAACAGTGGATTCTAATTGGAAAGTTGATTTATTGATCCAATTCCTGTTACTTGCAAAAATATAAAATTTTATTAAGTGGTTACATTCCACACTTAGGATATACCCTGGTCTTAAGTGATTTCTATTCTACCCTGTGTATCCTTATTCTGCCCTCCTTTTATACCTATGATTATCGTTAAAACTGATCCAAAGAGAGGATGAATGTCTATATTGGAGTATATTGGACCATTGCTTCTAATGCAGACAGTACTAGTATCCCATAGATTGGGAAGGATATGACCCTAAAGGCTGTATATAAGAACCAGCCTCCCACGTACATACCTCATAACTCACTGCAAATTTCAACCAGCCTAGGCCTCTTTCTGCCTCTGGAGATGTCCTAAAGGGAAAGGATGGTGTCAGGACCCTCCACAGCTACCCTGGTGATAAGGGCTTTTTAAACATCCTTTCAATAGCCAGTGAGTTCTTGACACTACTTAACAAAAACACAGTCATTTCAGTGCTTCTTTAATTTTCTATTACTGCTTACTCTGCTGTATTACCTTTTATAAGATGCTGGTATGGCAGCTCTTGTGCCCTGGACCTGATATTGACTCTGTTTCTGGTTTTGTCTTCTCTCAGCTGACTTTTAACCTCTTTAGTAAATGTATCTAATCTTGGTTTTAATTTCAGACTTTCTGAACTGATGATTAATGAGCATTCCCTTGTGTGGCTCTTTTCTCTTCCCTACTCCTCCCTTTAACTTGAAATCTTAGTGTGGTCATTCCCATCCTCTTCCTTTGGATCACATCCTTGTGCTATTCTCTATCTTCTAGGAATTATATCCTAGCTTTACTACCTTGAACAAGTGACCCTAGGCATTTTACAACCTGGTAGCTTGTTCCTTGTCATGTAATGAGCTGTTGTGCACCTGAGCCTGGCTTTCAACTGCCCTCCAGTGGCCACTTGTAGGACCACCTTATTATACATGTGTTTATGGGTGTGCATGTATATGTATACATATGTACGTGAATGTGTGTATACATATATATGTGTATAATAGTGATCTTTATTCTACCCTACATATCCTTACCCTATTCTCCTTTTATTCCCATAATTACCCTGATCAAAACTGGTCCATAGGGAAGATGGATCTCATTGTTGGGTATATTGAGCAGATTGGACTAAATTATTTTTAAGGTACCTTCCAACTCTAGATCTATGATCCTGTGACTTCCGATCCCCCAAAGTTTTTTTTTGATGCAAAGTCATAAAGCAGTAAACATAACTACTATGTAAGGTTATGGAGTCTTTAAGAAAATAATAGATTTTCCTAATGGTATAAACATTCACCTACGAAGAAACTTAGACTAGATGAGGCTCTGTGGCCCCATTCATCTCTCTACTACTATGAAAATGTAAGAAGACTGAACTTTGTAAAAGATGGTCTTGGCATCTCTGTCATTGCTTTAAGCTGACACACTATCGGCCTCCTAGCCTGTCTCCTTATTCTGTCTCTGTTCAGTCCCCTGGACCCAAAGTCAACCATATTCAATAGACAATATAAAAGGGCAGAAAACAAATTGCATTCGTCCCAGGATTGGAGCTCATCCTGTCTTACCTGACCTTTTTGTACTTGATAACTTGACTATCTGAACCTGAAGTATCTTTTTAGGTCCTTCCTAGTTTGCTGGATTTCAGGGATTAGTCCTTCACCATCAGCCTGAAGCTATAGCTGTCTAAAAAAAATTGATGTGACATTTTGGAGGGAATATAATTTAGCATTTTGGGCAAAATTTTTTTTAACAATATAATGTCAGATGATAGAACACTGGGCTTGCAATCAGGATGACTCATCTTCCTGAGTTTAAATCTGGTGGCAGATACTTACTAGCTTTGTGACTCTGGGTAAATCACTTCACCCTCTTTGAACTATGAGGAACCTCACCTGTAGAATGAAATGGAGAAGGAAATGGCAAACCACTCTGCCAAGAAAACCCCAAAATGGGGTAACAAAGAATTGGACATGACTGAAGCAATTTAACAACAAAAATGTCCAATTTCATTCTTATACTCTATTTCTCAGTACTAGTTGAAATTTAATAAAATGTCAATAAAAAGAAAGTGCCTCAGATTAATACTTTTTATGAATAGATTGAGTTCTGGTAGGTAGGTCTTGGTCTCAGTAACTTTTAGCTTTTACCCCAGGAACTCATATCTCAAGTGACCTTCAGTAATTCTCAGTAATTCATTTTTTCCTGATTGTCAGATGGAAAGAGTAATGCTGTTTACCTCACTCTGTGAGATCTTGTGAAGATTAGTGAGCCATTCCTGAAGATAGGCACCATATAAATCTAAGAAATGATCATGCAAAAGTGTAATATCTTAAAAAATAACTCTTAGAGGAAAGGGCCTGTATAAATTCACTATGCTGTCAACCACCAAAATTGCTTCTTGGTATGAAATAGCAGGGTATATGGAAAGAGCACTTATATGAAGGTGTCGGTAGACCTGAATTTTAGATCTTGCTTTTTGTTACAAACGAGATATGTAACCTTGCACAAGTCAGTTCACTTCCCTGAACCTTACTTTGTTCTTCTATAAAATGAGGACATTAAATTAGAAGATACTTAAAGTCCCTTGCAATTCTAAAAATTTTATCAGTATTAAATTTTAAGGATAGGCATAATCAAAGCTTAGCCATGTTATCCACTCCTTATTTAACAAGCAGTTCAATTTGCATACAATTTAGAAATGCAACTATTACATAAAGTATGATACACATGTGTGGCTTATAGCCAACTCTGTTGATGTTGAGATGAATCACATAAGGTTGACATTAATCTTGGCCATAATAAACAAAGTCTTTGTAAGGTACACATGCACTTTTATGTAATATAGAAAACAATGTACAAATGGAATTTTTAAAAATATTAGAAGGTTAGGATAATAATGTAGTTTTATACAATGTTTTAGGATCATGAGATCATAAATTTAGTTCATGGAGGGACTCTAGGAACTTTATATATAGTGTAACTCCCCCTTACTTTGAGGATGAGGAAACTGAGGACCTGAAAGGTAAGAAGTCTTGTTCATTGTCACACAAAACAATTTATAAAGCAAGATTCAAATCCATGTCCACTGACTCCCAATTTAGCCTTTTCCACTATACTAACTTCACATTCTTTGACAAGTAAAAAAATGACTACTAAAGGCAAGAAAAAAAGATTGAAATGAGTATCAGATGTAAAGAAATTTGTCATTTTGTTTGTCTAATAGGAGTTATGTTTCTATAGTTTAAAAACTGTGCAAAGTATTTGTAAAGGTAACATCTTAAATTATATTTATAGCTTTTGTATAGTAAATGAGTTTATCTGGTTTAATTATGAACCCCTCCTATATAATAATTTTGGGGAGAACATGAACAAGATTTGCATAAGATGGGCAGGTGTGAATGTGATGCAGTCTGCATCATTAGATGAAACCCCAGAATTGATCCATTTTTGCATTACACTCATCCCATGATGCTAACCACCTCATGGTATATGCTAGGGGCATTGAATTGATCTGACGGTGTTCCAGGAGAAGAAAAGACATGGCAAAAAAAGTTGAAAAGAGGATCCATGAAATTTTACCAAACATAAAAAAACATCTTTAGATGAGGGCATAGGACAATAATAGTCCTTATAAATGAATACAAAGGGTAGGAATCCTTATAAGCAATGACACAATCCAAGATAACACTCTTCTTTGCCAAACAAAGATTAGAGACATGGCCTCTATCCTGTAGTTTGGGTCCTATGTGGAGATAATGTAAAACCATTATAAAGACTTGAGAATGGAAGTTTCAGTGTTCACTTGCACAAATTTTCCTTTATATTTTTATTTTATAACAGGGGTAGGAAATTACTTGCATATCTCACTCTTAGCAACTTTCATTAGTTTTTAAATTTTTCTGTCTGTAAGATCAACCATCCATATTGTCCCACACAACAATCAATAACAAAATTAATTGTAATCTAGGCTGACTTTGAATATTACTTCTGTCCCTAACAAAAAATTCTTTAAATGATATATAGATCAATCATTTTAAGCAAAGATACATGTGTATTTGTGAGAGAATGAGGGGAGATGGTTTTTGTAAATTATTTTAAAGTGCTGTTGTATTTTGGACAGTCTTTTGAGTTTCATCTTTAGGGTTTAATAATGTTTCATCCAGGACAAGAAGAACCAGACAGCTGTTCCATCCCTCAATTTTTTCTTCTCTTAGGGTTGCATGGAGTGACCAACAACTCCACATTCCTAGTCCAAGGAAGGTCACATGGAGATAAGAGGGATAAGGAAGGAGGTGATGGACAGGTAGCTGGGTGGAGTTAGAAGAGAACACTTGACTCGCTCTTGCCCTACTCAACTTCACTCACTTTTAAGCGACTGACTGTTTCTTTAATCCTTGCCTGCCCTGGTAAAGACTAAGTTCTAGAGGCAGCTAGGTGGCACCAGCCTGAATAGAGCACCAGCCCTGCAGTCAGGGGGACCTGAGTTCAAATCCAGCCTCAGACCCTTAACACTTACTGGCCATGTGACCTTGGGCAAGTCACTTAACCCCAATTGCCCTACCTTCTCCCCTCCAAAAAAGAAGGGAAAAAAGACTAAGTTCTAGTACAGAAGCTCTTCTGGTAATGTGTTGTTTGTTTTGAGAAAGAGAGAAGTATGTGTATGTGGGGGCAGGGAATGGAAAGGCACATTATACAGAGAATCATTTTGCTTAAAATTTGTGTCTGCATGAAATATGATATATGGTTAAAGAAAAAATAGGTTTGGAAAATTACTGTCTGAGACTGCATGTAGACCAGTGAAGAAGTTAATATAGTGTAGGTGAGAGATAATCAGAATCTGAAAAGTGGTTCTTTACATAATTATTATCTAGAAGATTCTGCACTTTCCTTCTTGTTTTTCTCCCAGCCTTAGTGGCTACTCACCTCACTCCTTTTCTGATTAATACCCATTATCTGCTCTGCCTGAGAATCTCCAAATTCTCTTTAATTTATTTTTGTATGTATTAGCTATATATGTACATGTTGTCTCCCTTCATAGAAAGTAAATTTTTTTTAAGATTAAGAATTATTTTACTTTTGCTTTTGTATCTTTAATACTTAGCACATTGGCTGGCTCATTTTAGGTGCTTAATAAATGTTTGTTGATGGATGATAATAATAGCTATCACATGGCACATTAAGATCTGCAGAGCACTTTGTATGTATTGTCTCATTTTAATATATAGTAATAGATCATATTAATAATGTCGATATAATATTTATGTAAACATATTTATGCACATTATTTCACTCTAGATATGGGCTAACGATGATCCTGGGGCTTCTTAGATATCATTGATTAAAACTAGACTAGGCTGTTTTATTTTTATCAATGTGATATAGGGAAAATGTAAATATGAATAGTAAGTCATGTTTATATAGTACTTTGATGTTTAAAAAGCACTTTTCCAGTTCCAACCCTGTGAAGTATAGGTGGCTTACATGAGAAAACTGTGTCTTGGGGAATTTAAGTAGTTTTTGCCGTATCATCCAGACAACTAATATTCCAGCTGGAGCTTGGTGACTTGTCTGGCTTTACATGTGTCCATGGGGATAATCTAGCACTCACAGAGCTCATCATCACTTTTCTCTAAAATACCTAGAAAAAATGACTACTCAGAAGAGACTAATTTAACAATCTATACAAGAAAAACTAAAGGGATGATAAATGCTTTGTGTCTAGATTGTGTCATTAAGATGGCCAGTCCTATTGAATTTGTGTGTGTGTGTGTGTGTGTGTGTGTGTGTGTGTATCTGGATATCTGGGACATAAATTGCAGATGGGCAGTTTTGGACCCAATATTGAATGAGAGGGAGAGAACTGACTGGGTTGCAATTGGGACATTATATAGTTTTTATGGGTTCCAAGTTGCTCCCTAGAAAAAAAAATCCTTAGTTTTTCTTGTTGTTAACAAAAATGTTTTTCCAATGATGCAATATGGTTGCATACCTTGGAACACCAAAGAATCAGAGTTACGGGTGATCTGGGGGTAATATAAAGGCATATACATGGATGAGAAGACATAGGTGGGATGGAATCTTCACTGACAGAATTTCTGTAACAATGAAATTATAATCTAACCCATTGAAGACCTGAAGTAACTATATAACATTTTAAGGTTTATAAAGTGCCTTACAAATGTTATCTCATTTTATGTTTACAACCTTGGAAGGCAGGGGCTTTTATTATTCTCATTTTACAGATGAGGAAACTGAGGCTGGCAAAGGTTAAATGTCCAGGGTTCTATAGCTAAGCAAGTGCCTGAGGTCAGATCTAAACTCAAATTTTATTGACTTTAGATCTAGCACTATTCCTTGTAGATGGAGAAGATAAATACCTTAGTTTATTTTTTTAACTTCAGATAATTTGCATGTTTTGAGCCAAAATTTCTACTTTAATAAAAATTTAACAGAATTTTGGAAATTCATCTTTGATATTCTTCTGTACCATGCTGAATTTCTTTGACAAATTGAAGGACTTTTGAGATGTTAGAGCTATTTACCCCTTACCTACTTGCCTCCTCAAATATTTATTCTGTTGATGAAGAGCTGCCTTTAATTTTTCTTTACCAGTGTAAGGAGAGCTCTCACAAATATAACTAGAAAGTAGAAAGAATGGCTGGAAAACGCTGTATGGGGGAGGGGGAACCATATATATTCCTTGCATTTTAATTAAGAGACTCTAAGCTGCTCAGCAGAACAATGCTACTGTTGCTACCCTTGCCTCGAGTTTATCGTAGCCCACATGTTCCCTTCTAATTTGGTGTTAGCTGGGAAAGATTACCAAATTTGGTTAGAGTTGTATTTAAAAATAAGAGTAAAGAATCTCCGAGTAAGCCCCTTTAAAGGGACACTCCTATGAGTCAAGTGTGTGAACTTTGTGGACTTTATGACATTTATTTTATCTGCTCAAAGACTTTGTCGCTGCCAGTTCTTGGTTATAATTCAGAGCATTGAGGTTGTCCAATAAGTGACCACTAGATGAATTAGGTAAGGAAAGCATAGTGGTTTAATGAACAAAAGAAATCAAGGAATCTGGAACCAGCTCTTTCATTCACTGCCGGTGTTCCCTTGGACAAATAATTTAATCTCTGGGCCTCAATTTCCTCATCTGTACATTGAGTCAGTTAGGCTAGATGATTCACATCTAGATGTCCTTTCTTGTTTTAAATCTTATGATCCCATAAAAGAAGAAACAAGAATAGCCTTTAATGGGAATAATGTGCATGTGTGTGTACGTATATATGTATATACACGTACGCATACACATATGTATTTATATTTATACTATGTTCTTTGAGAGAAGTATATTTATCTTATAAATGCATATATATTATATGTTACATATATTGCATATAATTTATACAATTACATATAATTTATATTATTATATAACATAATATATAATAACATTATATAATTATTATAATATATATGTTATAGAATATATAATTATAAGTAATCTTATAAATGCATATAAATATTACACACATGTATGGATTAATACACTGTTTTCAGATAGCTTAATTTAAGGACAAAAAGTAATATTCACAGAAAAGAATACAATTAAGTGCACTAGGTGGTAATGGCTACAGAGGCAATAGAATTTCAAAGGAGTGATGAGGAAACATGTCTCCTATCTCCTCACAAAGAGCTAATGCACTCAAGGTGCAAACTGAGACATCATTTCTGACATGGCTGGCGTCTGAATTTGTTTTGATTGAATATGCTAATTTTTTTTTACAAGAGTTTTGTTTTTCCCCATATAGGGGAAATGGAGTCAGTGATAATAATGTCAAAGAGAAAAAGAAAGAAAAGAGGGTTGCTGTATCATTTAAAAGAAAAGGTGTACAAGATTGAATAGAGGGAATTTCAGAATGAAGCACAAACAAGCAGGATAACTTTTAAAGTAGTATGTTTAATTTATTATATCCTTAAGAGCTAGCTGAACATAAGGGCTTCTTCATTTCATCTGCAATCATCTCTTTCTGTTGTATTTTACATATGGAAATGCTCATTTTGGAAAAGGTTATATGCAGAATAAAATTTTTTTTCAAAAGAGACAATTACGTTGGAGTTGGAAAAGTAAAAAATTATGTACTTCTTGATACTTAAATCACTTTTAGGATGAAATTTTTGTTCTTTTTTAAAGAAAGAAAATGATGTCTTTTTCTAAATGACTTCCAAAGGTTAATGTCAGAATGTTGCTTACTAAAGAAATTTATAGTAAAAATACAGAGAGTTTTTTTTAAATAGATGTAAGTCACTAAATCAACACAGATGAGAAAAATAACTGGATTTCATTCAAGCATTGGGAGAAATGTGATTTTTATGCTGTAAAACAGGGATTTTTAAACTTGTCAGGGTTCATAAAGTAATATAACTCAATAGTCCATTAGAATTCCAACTTTCCCTTTGTATATAATTGTATTAAAAAGCATTTCTAATAGAACCAGATTTAAATACAATTGGATAAATGCTATAAATTTAATATAATTTGAAGTTGAGACTACTGCCCCATATAATGCTTTATATTTTGGGTTTTTTTCCCTTTTCCTTTAAGAAGTTCCATTGAAGTTGCACTCTGCTGCCTTATCCTGGCACAGAGTTAATCCTGTATTCTCAAAGGCTATGTAACAGTAGAAGGTAAACTCTGGCAGGTGATAAATGGAAAGAAAACTGGCCCTTGAGTCAGAGAACCTGGATTCAAATCCAACTTCCAATACTAAGTATTTGTGACATTGGGCAGGTCACCCAAGCCACTAGATTTCACTAGATGGCCTCTGAAGTTCCTTTTAACTCTCGATATTTGATCCTGTGATCTTGTGTGACTCCCCATCAAGCAGGAAAAATGTCAAGTATGGCATGTTTGTTGTCCAAGGACCAACGTAGCTGAATTTGTAGAGGCTCATGACCAGCGGGCTGGCTATCAGCTGACAGATTTTTTTCCAACTATAACAACTTATTAAACCATCTACCAAAGGATAGAGGGGATTCAGGCTGTGTTGTTAGAGGAAGTGGAGTACTCACCCATCTGAAATCACAGATGCTAAAAGTATATCTACAAAGGAATTGTGCATCTTTTCATTTTTCTGTATGTGATTTGAATAATTCTTTCATAAATTGTGAAGGCATATGTCAAAAAGCAATGTCTACATTGTTAGAAAAGTTAAAATATTTTAAGCCAACCCGACTTGAACTGATGAGCCATAAAAAAAATGTCCAGTTATGTTAATCTCTGCTATGATTGCATTGGAAACATTTCAGTAAAGCAAGAAGGAAAAACTTCTCTGTTCTGTTGCTGATATAAGAACACCTTGTCCTTTCTTCAAGAAGTTTACAGCACTTCCTAGGTATTATGGGAATTTATCACACATCTTTCAAAGGTGCTAATTGATGCAGCTGATAGAATCCTTGTTATTTCATTGAATCTCATTGTAAGTAGTAAAGATCTTGAGTACTTGACCCCAGAAAACTTAGCAATTTTAAAGTCCAAATCAATTTAATATCCTTGAAATGTTAATAAGAAACAAAATGGAGATACCCAAGTTGGAAAACTAAAGGTCATGATTGTATAATTTTAAAAGATGCATATTTTGAATTTTTATAATATGTAAAAATGGACTTCAGTGTTCCTATTTTTAAAGTGTCATTTTTAAAATTCTTATTATTCCATGGAATGTTAAAACTATATCATTTGGATTCCATTCATGCAGTTTTCCTTCATTAAAGTTGCTAAGGTTTTTTTTTCTTCTTACTGAATAAAATTTAAAAAGTTACTTTTAGACAGTCATGTAGAGCTCAGAGGAACAGAGAGCTAAATAGGGAAGGGTGAGAACCTTGCTGGAAAGGGGATAGGGAAGTTAGAAAGGCAAAAAGAATAAGATGAAGGAAAACAAGATTATCCAAAGAGTTGTTTTTATTATGAAATCAGGTGTTACTTTCTTAAGAATTTGCTTTCCTTTTTGGCCCTCTGTGACTGCTCTTAATTTCTTGGTTGTGTTCTTCTGTTTTGTATTTCTCTTTCCTCCTATCCCAAACTGCCCTTAGCATTTTTATTGCTTCTCTCTGTTCCCTGCCCCATCCCCAGTAAGATCCCTCTGACCAAGCCTGAAGATCCTATATATGGCCACTACCATCTGTCTACTCCCTACTTCCCTCTTTCCTTGTTCACTCCCTAATGCCATTACTCTCAGATCTTTGCATATATTTATACTTTGATGTTTAAAATGGAGCAGTGATCTCATAGAGATGGGTCCTTCCTCCACCAGTGTACCTTCCAGTCCCTCTCCTCTTCTCAACTATGCATTTTTCTATACATCATCCATGCGGAGTTTAGATAATGCTTTAAAAAGCTTTCCTCTGATCCTTTTACTGTTTTGTGAATACTGTTTCAGCCCCTGGGCTATCTATTCTTGTTTCTCATTTTCACACTTTCATTAAAACACATAGACAGAAATTGCACAGTTAGCTCATATTTCATTGGCAGTCCCCACTGATTCTGTGAGGTATTTAACTGACCACCCTTGGCTATTGCCAGTTTCTTCAGCTATTATAGCAAAGTGAAATTGACCAGTATTCTTTCTTAACCTTGTGTTTTTTTTCTTCCAACACAGATTTTTTTTTGTTCATTTTGGAGGGGGGAAGGCAAGGCAATTTGGATTAAGTGACTTGCCCAAGGTCACACGGCTAGTAAATGTTAAATGTCTGAGGCTGGTTTTGAACTCAAGTCCTCCTGACTCCAAGGATGGCGCTGTATTCACTGTGCTGCCTAGCTGCCCAAGCCAACACAGACTTTCTACAACTAAAAGTTTCCCCTCTCTTATATTTGTCCATAGGAAAGTTTTAAATTCTGTTATCAGCTTGCTTCTATGTCCATTTACTTAAGGATCTTTAGGAAAATACAATCAATGCTCAACATTCCTTTAACTTTACTGACTTCAAGCATTTGTGGGATTTTATTACTTCTCTCACCTGCATTTTCATGTTGACATTCAAGTTATGCTCAGTAGAGAAAAAAAAATGAGAGGCACAATTTGTGGAGTGTCTGTTATCCTACTAGATGATTCTCTGGTCTTCTTTACCCTCCCAATGTAAGGATCTCCCTGTGCATTTATTGGGTATTTTCATTGTGTGCCTTTAAAACTCAAATTTTGTTTTACAATTATGCCCCCAAAGTGTAGAGCAAGTCCTTGGGTCTCTAAGCCCAAGTGTGCAAAGTCAGTGATATCTGACTTAGTGAGAAAAAAAAAAAAGGTGTTAGGTAAATGTAATGCTGGAATGTCTGCAGCTTCTGTTGGCCATGGGTATGGTGTTAAAAAAAATCAATGATTTGTTACACAGTATAATGCCTTCACATCACTGTCTGACACAGAAGAATGTACGATTCAGGTTAAAAAATGTTTTAAGTTTTAAGTTCTGCATTTGCTGTGCAGTATTTATGGTACGTTAGATTTCATGTGTTATGAAAAGTGAATAGTCTGAAATCAATGGGTTTTTGTGTTTTTGTTTTTTATTGAGATGTTACCACAAAAGGTCACAGAACTCTAAGTAATTACTAGTGAGAAACGTTTTTCATGTTATCAGTTTTGTTTTGTGTACCACATTTTATGGGTTATTTCATAGTTACTGTGTTAGAAAAAGTGTATATTGTCAGAATTAATGTTATGAAGAATTGTACATAGAAAAAGTGTGTTTTCATCAGTTTCCAGTGAAAGATTAGTTTTTGGAGGTTTGGGGAATTTAACCTCCTATTTCACATAAACTCAATGTATCAACCTACTTATTTTTTACTTTCGCGCTGTTTTATAAGAACATTGTTCCTGAAAAAAGTTGAGGATTGACTGCCTTTTGTTTACTTTCTTTGTGAAAATAAAATTAAACCATAGCCCATCGACCCTGGTACTTAGCTTATTCACTTAGTTCTAAAAGGCAGCCATGATGATGTAGTTTCTTGTTGAAGCTAATGAGCACTACAGGCATTACAGATCCCTAACAAAATTTTGGAATCCTAGAATCCTAGGCTCCAAGAGCCAGAAGGTACTTTAGAGAGTTAAAACTAGAAATTCTTCCATTTGGGGTTGAAAGGTTAGGTTGAAGCTGGATAGGTTAGGTTGAAGGGGAGGGATTGGGGATTAGTACAGTGGTTAATGACACTAGGCTGAGGGGTTGAGCATGGCATGGTATGGTGGCTTAGAGAACAGTCTGACTCAAGTACACAGGGAAAAGGTGGTCTACGCCATAGAAGTCACAGCCTTCATTACTATGGTATGGTTTGTCCTGAAAGAGAACCATAACCTCAGGAAAATGATGCCGTGACTTGCAAATCAATTGGATTTAAGTGAGGGAGGGCTGAGAAAGGCAGGCCCCTGAAGAAGGGTGCCACAGTGATGGGACACTGAGTAAGGTTTAGCCCTGGTGCAGATGTACCTTAGTACACTAATATGGGCTAGCAGAAGAGGTGAAATAAAGTAGCAATAGTCACTATGGGAAGAAAGTTCCCCAACACCCCCAAAGGGGACTGCTTGAGGCAAGGCCCCATTTGACCTGTGTGAAGTTACAGCTTTGCTTTTTAAAATTTTAAACTTAAATACAAAATGACAAAAGAAAGAAAATTGCCATGTACACAGAACACCAAAAGAGAGGATTCAACATAAAACAAGAAATTTCCATTTCAAATAAATACTACACATTGTTTTCAAAACTGCCCAACTTTTCTTTGCTTCCTTGTTGGTTTGCTTTTGTTCTCTGCTGTGCACTTTTAATTTTTCCCCCTTTGCCCTCCACCACCGTAAAGAAGGCTACAATCGAGAACAGACATATGTACATATACATAGATATCTATAAACATACATATATATGCATTCAAACACATATATGTAAGACCATACTATTGCTTATTTCCACCTGCCATCTGTTTCAGTGAAGGTGGGGATAACATCTTCCTTTGTAAGTCCAAGTCTTTCCATGTTTTTCTAAATAAACCAGCTTGTAATTTCCCACAAAATAGCAATATTCCAACCCAGTCACATCCTATTTGAGAGACTGTCTATAAAAGATTCCCCTCCCCCCAATTTTCTCCCTTCCTTCTATTCTTGGCTATAAAGATTTTACTTATACAAGAAAAATTTAATTCAAAATAATCAAAATTATCCTTTTTGCACTTCAGCAATTCTCTTACCTTATAATGTAATTTAAGGTCTGATACTGCTGAATCTACTTCCTTTACATCTTTTTACTCTAGTTTCTTTGATGTTTCTGATCTTTTTTTTTCCAAATCAATTTTACTATTTTCTACCTCAGTAAAATATTATTTGGTAATTTAATTGGGATGACATTAAAAATAGATTAGGTAAAATTGTAATTTTTAAAATCATGTTGACTTTACCTACAGTAAATACTACTTCACTCATTTAAATCTGAATTTATTTGTATAAAAATGTATTATGTTTATAGTCACATAGTTCCTGTGTCTGTTTCAGCACTTACACTCTCAGTTATTTTTGTACCATCTAGGTATTTTAAATTATCTAAAACAATATTGAATAATATTGCTGACACATAGAGTGTTTTCTCTATTTTTCACTTTTGATTCAATCTTTGAGATCATGATACTGTCCTACAGCTTTACTTATAGATCATTGACTTGAGTCCAAAAATCTGTAGGTGGAAGCAGTATATCAAGGAAGGAAGAAATGGCTAGCAGTATCTATAATAGAAAGAGCACTGGACTTGTCAGAAGACCAGATTTCAAGTCTTGGCCCTGTCATTTAGCAATATGACCTTGGGTAGATCATTTAAATTCCCTGAGCCCCAGTTTCATCCTCAATAAAACTCGGATAATAATACCTGCCCTGCCTACCTTACTGACTATGTTGTTTTGAGAATCAAATTAACTAACATATATATATATATATAAAGTATTTTGAAGCTATGGATTGTTATGAAAGGAGTTATTGAATTTGGAATAGATTAATTGAAACAATTAAACTAAATTTCTCTTACTAGAAAATAGATAACAAAACATCCAACCAAGTCTGTCATTGTATTTTTATTTTATAATCCTGTTTAGCTCTAATTTCATGGAAATTTATCCTACAAATGGACCATTTGTTTTTCTTAAATTTTGGTTCTTCAAGAAGATGTGGAATAGTTGACTGATAAGATAGACAACATAACATATGGTGTTAAGATGAAAGTTAAAAACAGTTACAGAAACAACTTGAGTGCCGAAATATTTGAAAATGCCAGTGAAGAGAGGTAACTGGCAACAGCCTTAATTATATGATGTGTTTAATCATATCTATTGTGTGAAACTACTCTGAAATTTGAGCAGAAGGGTCTTTTCTGTGGAAGACAAACATTAAATACTACGGCCTTATTGTTAATGTTAAGTTTTAATTTCTTCCTCATTGGTATAAAGTTTGGTCTTTTGGCAGAACTCATTCTCTAATGATTGAACAAACTCCTGAAGCCCAATGTATCAGGGTGACCAGCTCCAGTCTAGCTGATAGGCAAAGTGATCGCTAACCCGGACCATGTTCCCAGGGCAATACTTACGTCAGGGCAAATGGCAAGAGAACAATACTGCCAATGTAGCAAGCTCAAAGAGGCTTTTATTCCTCATTGAACATGCATGTCCTCTGGCCCTGGCATATTCTTCCTTCAGACAATAGAAGGAATATCTTCCCTTCATTCATGCTGGAATTCCGCTATGACTCTTTCTTGGTATCCCAGGGCAGGGGTACAGGCTAGGCTTTTGTTTTGGAGTCATCTCTCTCTTTTTTCTTCTCCCCTTTTTACCCTTATCAAGACCCTAAGGTTTCAGAGCAAAAGACAGTGATTATTAACTGTGTATGTACTTCATTTAGTCTTACAGGAATTTTCATTAAGCAGCTGAGAACAGAAACTGTCACTTAGTCCCATAGGGTCACTGAGATGTTAAACTCAAGAAAATGAACTGGGCTTAGGGCAGCAATTCTTAACCTTTTTGTGTGTTGTGTCCTGCTTTGGCAGCCTCATGAAGCCTGTGGAGCCCTTCCCAGAATAATGTTTTTAAATACACAAAATAAAATATGTAGGGTTATACAGGAAACCAATTATATTGAAATAAAGGTGATTTTTTTCCTATCCAAGTTCATGGATTCTTCCCAAATCTATCTATGGATAGCAGGTAAAGAACTTGTTTAGAGGTTCTCTTTCTACTATTAAAAAAAATCCCCTATGTCACTTGTGTTCACTGCCTTGGTTAGTGAAATGATGTGGCATTTGAACCCAGTTATACCTTGAATTCTTCTGTAGCCCCTGCTAAGTGAGAGTCTCACTCAGGTCAGTCCCCTGTTCAGGTTTGATGTGGGAATGAAATGAGGCACACATGTCATTCGCCATTTTACAAGATGAGGTTTATTTAGCCATAACATAGAATATTCACTATAGATATTGTACAAGTTAGTGTGTGTGTGTGTGTGTGTGTGTGTGTGTGTGTGTGTGGTGACTTGTGTGCAGTCTTAGGAAATCTACCAAATCTGAAGAGACCCTACTCCATGTGGGTAGCCTTTGTATGTGACTAGGAATCCATGTCTACTAGGAAACTGTGCCAAAGGAGATGCAACTTGAGATTTGGTCTCCTGGCCCATTCAAGTCCCAGGGAGAGTTTTTTCAGGGAAAAACCAGCCTAACAAATGTTGTGGTCAGAGGGGAGAAACCTAATGGTTGGTGACCCTGTCACAGTAATCCTACATATTTTATTTTATTCGTTTAAAAATATTACTTTGAGAAGGGGTCCATAGGCTTCACCAGATTGCCCACCCCTCACCTCTGGCCATGACAAAAGAAAGATTGAGAACCCCTGAACTGGACAAAGCAAGCTGAAAACCAAACCTTCCTTAAACAGTTCTAAATACCTGGACTCCAGATAACCCTTTTGTGCCTTCCTAGAACCTGTTATCTAACAGAGATATAGGAAAGACAGATACAATGTATTTCACCCCTCCCCCAGGGTACTCTGGTACACTTAAGAGGAGTTGGAGGGTTTCTGTTCCCTTGGCTATTGGCTAGAACTCCTACATTCAGCCCTCAATTGTAGGGATCCGCTGTATGCCTGTTCCATTTAACCACTTAAAATTAAGATTATCTTTTACAAAGAAACATTTACTTCAAAGGCATAACAAGAACTAAAATAAATATTTCCCACCACCAGTGGGGTGGGGGAAATAATGCCTTCTCTTTTTTTTTAAATTTATTTTTTATTTGTTTTCTTGTTTACATTATTCATTTTCATTACATTTTTGAATTACAGATTTTCTCCCAGTCTTGCCCCTGCCCCAACCCTAAAACAGCAATCCCACTGTAAAGCCCCTCCCCTGCTC
>CM053598.1:156959924-157010957 GCA_028646575.1 Pseudocheirus occidentalis | reverse complement strand
GCTCTGCTGCTCCACCTGGCCGCCCTGGGATCTTGCCTGGCCACACGGTTTTGGGCTCTGGGGTCTCTGCTCCTCTGTGAGCTGCCTCTCTCCTATTCCATTCCTCATGCCTTGGCAGATGTGGAGGTGCTGGAGGCTGTAGAACCTCTGCAGGCTTGCTGCGGGGCTCGGCTCAGCTCAGCCCATCTCCTTCCCCCACTGCAGGCCTGGCCTCCATCTCGGCTTCCGGATGTTCTAGCCTTTGCTCCCGGCTGCGATGAGTCCCTGCTGCTGAGCTGCCTTCAGCGAGAGATGTGTTCTCTGTATTTTTGTGAGTCTGAGAGTCCTAGACTTTCCTAGACTTTGTCTGGGCTCATATTTTATGGGTGTTTGGGGTGGTGGTGTGGGAGCTGCGGGACCTTGCTGCTTCTATGCCGCCATCTTGGCTCCATTCCCCGCCCCCCAAATAATGCCTTCTCTTGTACCATCTCAGTCTCAGGAGAGGAAAGGGGAATTAGGTTCACATCTCATCTATAAAGACATAAAGATCCTATAAAGATCATGAACCCAACAAAATTCAAAGTCCAAAGCCCTGTTGGGCTCATGTCTTAGCATCTGGATTCTCAGGGCTTCTCTGAGAGACTTACAGTAACATCCCAGTCCAGAATCTTGCTTCTAAGGTCACCATAGCTCCAGTCAGGGTCTGGGGATTCTACCATGTGTTTAGAAAAGGACAAAATAAACAAAACAAAGCCCTAGACACGCTCCTTGGAGCCATAGAACCTAAAGGAGGGGAAGGAAAGGTAATTCTCCCCCTTAAACAGGACTGTCTCCCATTCTGGATCCTGCTGGAAAGTGAGTGAGACCATCACAGCCTGGTAATTTAAAAAATATAGCCTGTTCTGGTCACACATTCAATTAAAAAAAAGTTGTTCCCATCCCCACGGTAGGGAAACACAGACTGTCGTCTATAAGAGTAGGTTCCTGGCATCTCCCATGTGGGTACCTCTGTGTTAGGTCATCTAGGTATGCTCCAAAGCCCTATTACATGCATTAATAGAGTGAATGAATTATAATAAAAATAATAGTGATATTAATAGCAGTATAAAAGGAGATACAAAAAATTTATTATGTAGAATTTGTTCATTTGTATTGGAGAACTAGAAACCTGGGTTGATTGACTCAATAGAAATGAAGAAGTGCTTGGAGAGAAATGGCTAGTATTTTAAGCAGAGTTTTCTTCTCTAGAAAGTGACCAGTACACTAGGTAGTAGGAGCCTTGTTTGCAGTTCCAGGCCAGAGAGAGAAAGCAGCGACTCTAGTTCTAGGTCACAGTTCCAGAGCAGAGAAGGGCACTAGCATTTGCAGTTGCAATGGATCAAGGACCCTTTCTGGGTAAGGATTATAGCACAAACCAGGACAACAGTGACCACATCCCTATAAAAAAAAATAAAAATAAAAATAAAAAAAGAAAGTGACCAGTGTCCCTGTGGAGGACAGACAGAATCCACATCCTAAAACCCTTGGTGAGTAGATTAACAGTGATATAAGCAAAGACTTCTGAAACCTGACATTCCCATAGGATTTATTTTTCTTCTTGCTCTTCTTGGGCCAAAGAGTGGCCCAGCTGAAGCCACTGGGAGTTTGCATCATTGACTCTCCGACTAGTTTTGGTATTGTCTCTTATGGTTCTAAGTGCAGCCAGTTTTGCTATTATTGGAAGATACAGCAGTCACATGGGAAATGCCTCACAAGGCAGAATGAGTTGGGTGAAAATACCTTGTTACATTATGAAAGGAAGATTCATAGCCATTTGGAAAACCCAGTGCAAATACTCTACCTAGAGACTAGAATTTAGGTCTTTTTGGATCAACAGTCTTACTATGCTGATCTTCTCCCCTGAAACAAATATGTTGATTACCATTCTTTGTAGCTTATGATGTGAACGTCTGAGAGAATTGTGCAAATTAGTTCTTGCTCTCCATTTAGTTGTATCTTTGAAATATTTTTCATCATTCTACTTAATTTATATGAGCCACTGACTTTATATCTGGAAATTCCAAAATGAGTTAGCAAGAGGATATATATAGCAAAGGAGAAATCCTATAAGCTATTATTATTAAGAACAATAACAATGGAAGGGGGGATAAGAGGGAAAGAAAACAAATGCTTTTCAATTGAAAAAATACTCAAAAATAATAACAGCAATTTATTTTCATGTGTGTCCTTTAAGCGTTTAACTTACAATACCCCTGAAAGTTTGGTAGTGTAAGCATTGTTATTCCCATTTTATAGATGAAGAAACTGAGGCCCATGGGGTGGCTAGGTGGCACAGTGAATAGAACACCAGCCCTGAAGTCAGGAGGACCTGAGTTCAAATCCAGCCTCAGACACTTGACACACTTACTAGCCATGTGACCTTGGGCAAGTCACTTAACCCCAATTGTCCTACCCTACCCCCTCCAAAAAGCAAAAAACAAAACAAAACAAAACACCTGAGGCCTAAAAAGGTTAAGTGACTTGGCCATTGTCACATAGCAAGCAAAGTTCCTGAATCCATCCTTAGTATTGTTATTATACTTGCTGTTCTAGATAATATGCACACATTGAACAAAATGTACATTTTGGGGGGCACCTTAACATCCTTCTTGATTTTTTTCATACATTTTCTTTTTTTAAGAAAAAAACCTCAATTTCATCATAGTTTGGCATAGTGGGCACATTGCTTATTTATATTAAAGAAAAATTGGAAGGATATGAGCAGGCAGTTTTCAGAGGTAGAAATTAAAGATATCTATAAGAATATGAAAATGCTCTAAATGACTATTGATTCAAGAAATGCAAATCAAAACAACTTTGAGGTACCATATCTCACCAATCAGATTTGCTAAGATGACAGAACAGAAAAATGACAAGTGCTGAAGAGGATGTGGAAAAATTGGAACACTAATACATGTGATAAAACCATTCTGGAGAACAATCTAGAACTATGCCCAAAGGGATATGAATAATTGCATACCCTTTGACCTGCAATATCACTTCTGGGGTTGTATCCCAAGGAGACCATAGAAGTGGGAGGAAGATCTATATGTACAAAAATATTTATAGCAGCTCTTTCTGTGGTGGCAAAGAACTGGAAATTAAGGGGATGCCCATCAATTGGGGAATGGCTAAACAAGTTGTGGTATATAAATGTAATGGAATACTATTGTGCTATAAGAAACAGGGAGGAGATGGACTTCATATTTACCTGGAGAGGCTTATACAAACTGATGCTAAGTGAGAAGAGCAGAACCAGGAAAAAATTTTACACAATCACAGACACATTGTATGTATGACGACCAACTCTGATAAACTGGACTCTTCTCAGCAATGCACAGTTATAAGACAACTCTGCAAGCCTCAGGTTGGAAGGAGATGTCTACATTCAGAGAAAGATTTAGGAAGAACAGAGTTTAAATGGAGACTGAAGCAAGCTACATGCTATCGTTCTTTTCCATGTTTAGTTTTGTTTCTTCTTTCCCATTGTTCACTCCATTGGTTACAACCTTTCTATACAACCATACTAATGTCCATTGTGAAAGTATTTGCAGATCCTATACTTGATTGTATGCTGCCATGGGCTGAGGGGGTGGGGGTTGGGGAGAGAGGGTGTGAAACTTGAAACTCGAGGGATTGTGGAACTGAATCTTGTAAACTAAAAATGAATAAACCAATTAATAAAAAAAGAAAGAAAAATTGGGCTAAAAAAGAAGAGTAGTAGATAGATGAGATCATATAATCATACATACAGCAATGGAACCGTAAGACCAGTTCCAAAATAAATTTCCACACTGCTTTCAAACTGCTGTGAGGACCAGTTTATTTCTGCTTCTTCTCTCCTGGTACAGGATTAGCTCTCTTGTCCAGGCTATTTAACATAATTAGTAGTTGTAATTCATAAACATTGGGATTCTTTCCATAAAACATCTTATTCAGGAGGAAGACAGGGAAGAATCTTAGAGAGAGATCCAGCACATTCCTTGTTCCCTTTTGGCCCTGCTGTTGCATTTTGGGGAGGATGTTACTTGCCCTTAATCTGCCTCATTGGATTTGTAGTAAATTCCCATTGTTCCAAGCGCCCTGATGGGGGAGGCACAGGGTAATTAATTTGATGTTATGAGCTTTGCAGAAAGGGTCAGAATTAATGAGATAGTAGTAGTGTTGAGTACTGTAGGTGTAATTTGTCAACAACTTGTCTTTCCTGAATATTGCATTGAGAGTCTTGTGTGGTTAAGTTTTGTTCTTCACTATTAGCTGCCTTTATACTGGCTTGAGTGTCTTCTAAGTACTTTTGTTATTCCAGTATTGTGAGCTCCATTGATGGCTAGGTGAAATTCTGAGATATAGGGATGTGAAATAATGGTTAAGAAGGCATCAGACATTCTGGTCATGACTGGGTTTGAGTTTTTTAGCATGTGGAGTTTGAAATTGCTTCTTTCGTTTCCTCACCTTGTAAAATATATGATATATGAACATACCCAAAGGTTGTATTTACACTACAGTTAAAATCAGATTTTTCTGCCATTTTCAATATTAGTTGCAAAATTTTAGTTACCGAAGTTTAGCAAAGAAGTTGTTCGACTCATGTAACTAATTGTCATGTCAGGAGCCATACGCTTGAGTTGTGTGTAGAACTGTTTATATTGCTTATGAGAGGGTTCACAGTATTGTTCAAATTATATCTCCAATGCTAAAAATACTTTCATTGTAGGAAGCCTGAAATCACCTGGGGGTTACACTCTCACTGGAAGGTAGAAGACAAAAATAATGACCCTCATATTTGGTTACTGGGGTACATTGGCAAGCAGCAATCTTCATCTCTCTCAAGGGAGATTAAGGAGCAAAAGATTAAAGAAAAAAGAATTGCCTGATGATTTCTTGAGCCAAAAAATTAATGAAACATTCTGTTATTTCTTCTCTTTAGCTAGATGGGGAGGGTACTACTTCATCTTATGCCTCTGTTTCTTCTTTTTCTAAGATGTCTCATTTTTTCAAGTTTGTGCTTTGTGTGTATTTGAATGAACATGACAGTTAATGTGTTTAATAAAACACCTTGTAGATCATAGAGGAGGTCAAGTCAGATGGCATTCAGGGGTGAGGAACCTGCAGCCTTGAGGTCACATGTGGCCTTCCAGGTCCTTGGATGCAGCCTTTTGACTAAACCCAAGTTTTACAGAACAAATCCTTCTATTAAGGGGATTTGTTCTGTGGAGTTTGAATTCAAAGGGCTGCATTTGAGGACCTCGAGGGCCACATGTGACCTCAAGGCAACAGGTTCTCCACCCCTGATTAGGTGATTATAGGAATTTAATTGGTCCTCAGGCAGTGTTTCCTGATATTTTCCCACATACATGGGACCTTGCCTAGACCTGTGACACATTGGGAGTGTGGTGGTGTGTATGTTTATGTCCATTTGGCTTCCATGCAGTAGTCCATCATAAATAGTTGTTGATGGTGGCTTTATTTCTATACTATGAACTTGTAGGATAGTCCTGTTATATTTAGGTGTATAATCACTATCCTATTACATTTGCTATTCTCTCCCTGAAAAATGTTTGCTATAGAGACTTGTTTTTAAAAAACAGAATGGATTTTTAATATAATTTTTCTATGTTATGTAATTTGGAAATTCCTATTAAATGTCATGTTAAAATTAAATAGCTTTGTTTTCCTTCCTAATTTTAATGGCTCAATTATGTGAAATGTATGATCCTTCAAATGGGATTTATGAACTTTGGGCTTTTACCTCTAGGATGGAGACTAGCAACCAAATTCAAAGATTGTGAGAAGCCCAAAATGGGGCAGATAGGTGGCCCCTGGGGAAATCTGTGATTTACTGACACACCCAGAGCATCTTCATTAGGCATCAAAGTGTTACAACACACCAGTCTATTAGCAGTTGGGAATCCCTAAATCTTCATAGTAGGTCACAAGCTGAAACATTTGGCAAGTTGCCTTTATCACCTTTTAGGTGGCATGGGTGCTACCCTCTCTGTTCCTTTTCCTTTCCATAGCCTCCTTTAATAGTGAATGTTCCTTTTTTTTCCTGTGAAGATTCTAATGACTGTCAGGCAGGTGAGAAGGCATGGAAGTTTGTGAACTTTCTAGCAAATGCGTATCTTTCTTGGGACATTTGAACCTAATAGCAGAAGTCAGATCCTAATGTTTGCTGATGTGTACTAGGTATACTGAATTTTTCTTGCATCTCCACATTCTTTGTCCTATACTTTTAAAAAGGTGACATTTTACATGCTGTACATGGAGTTTGAAAGCAGTTCTGCATCTCCTGGCTCAGTTAGCTTTCTGTCATTATTTGTGACCTACTATGATACAGGACTAGGGAGCCTAGGTGAATGAAACACCTAGCAGAGACACTATGCCCAGGAGACTAGCATGTGGGTGAAGGAAAAGGACAGCCTCACAGTGTCAGAAGTGTCAATTTCTTGGATCACATGTATCCCCTACAGTCTAGTAGCAGGCTCCTTGTACGGGTCCATTCTTTCCCTTGCTGCCATGTAATACTGGGAGAATGTGCCTCAGATTTGAGGGAGGAGAAGGAACTTCTTACAATGTCATCTCAGCAAATGCTTTTGCTTTCAGTCAATCATGTCTTATTGATTATTGAAGGTAAAGCACTAGTGGGAGTTTATGAGATATAGTTTCAGGAGTACACTCCCCTCCATGGAATTCCACAGAGTAGTTGGCTCCTGCTCTTTCCCTGCCAAGACCCAAACTGGGAGTATTATTTGGGAGGAGATAGCCCCAGAGACAGTACATTACATGTGTAATGTAAAGAATTTTAAAAATCAGACTTCTTCACAAAATAGTTTATCAGACTCATATCAAAATAAAACGAGAACAAAATAATTTATTAAAGTATTTGCTGCAAGGTAGACAGCTCTCTTCATTTTACAGAAGCCATGTTCTAGAGAAGTGAACTAATATAAAGCTTAAGTGGCATATTTGAACTGCTAGTGTATTGATTGCTATCTTCAAATTCAATTAAATTCATTAAACGTATGTCAAGTGCCTACTATGTGCAAGGCACTGATCTAGAACATGGGCATAAAGATAAAAAAGAAACAATGACTGCCATGTATTTGCCCCAGTAGAATATAACATTTAAACAAATACATGAAAGGAGTAAGGATTTTGAAAGGCAAAAATGTTTGCTATGGGGGTTTTGTTTTTCTTTCTTTCTCATTGGGACATGGGGAAGTTGGGGAGAGATTTTTTTGGCTGGTTGAAAAAATGTAATTAAGAAAAAGTACAGCTACAAGGATTTCACATTATAAGAAAATTAAGTTCAAATTTTGCTGTAATTTAATTAATCTAATAACAACAGATTTGGTGGATGTTATACAGAGTTTAATGTCATAAAGTTTTAGGGCCTGGAACCTTCTTAGCATAGGCTTTGGTATAATCTGAAGTAGGAAAGATTACTTTTTTTAAAAACAACCAAATAGTGAATAGAGCACCGGCCCTGGAGTCAGGAGTACCTGAGTTCAAATCTGGTCTTTGCCACTTAACACAAAAAACTAGCTGTGTGACCCTGGGCAAGTCACTTAACCCCAACTGCCCTCCAAAAAGCAAAAAAATAAAATAAAAAATAAAAAAAATAAAAACAACCAAATAAAACCATTAGGCTTTCTCAAGTCTAGCTTTCCTTTAGGTAGGGTAAGGAGTGATGAGAAAGTCAGGCCATTTTGGGTACTTTTTTATCAGTGATTTGGATGAAAGCATTTTTATCATATCTACAGATGAAACAAGTTGGAGAAATAATATATTGAATATTAAAATTGAGGTATAAAAATATCTCAACCAACTGGAATGATAACCCTAAATCTAATAGAAAAAATGAACAGGGACAAATATAAGACCTTCTTATTGCGTTCAGAAACGCAATTGCAAAGAGACAGTGGTACAGAATGAAACTTGTTTGTGCAGAAACCAGGGCCACCACAGCTGCAGGGTGTGAACAGATACTGTTTCTTCAACAGTTGTCTGACTATTGCCAGATACTGTTTCTTCAACAGTTGTCTAACTATCATGAGCTCTTACACCTTCTGCTCATTTTTGTTACCAATCATTCCTTCTACCTTCATGTCCCTTGCCCCTTTCCTCCCTAATGATGCCTGTTTCCTGGTGACTAATACCAGTTTCCAATGTTTGGTAATATTGGATCAGCTCCCCTGTTTCCCGTGATAGCAACTCCATGACAACAACCTGGCTTTGAACTCGGCCCAGCACCAGTGAAACCCAACTGTGTGCCTGCCCATCCCGACTGTCCCATGGTAATGTGTTTGCTTTTAAGGCTGCAAGATTTATAACTTCACTTGCTGGACCACCCAGAATGAAGGATTTTGTTGCCTGCCTTGAGGTATTTATGGCCTGAAGTAAATGATCATCATTGAAGTGCTGAGTTTTAAACCTATTTGGAGAACCTCCAAAGAGAAATGCCGGCATTTGGGACAGTTAGTTACAGAGTTTTTGCCAGTACCTAGAATACATTTTCCAATCCTCAGTCAGGTTGTTAAGTTCACTGGAGAAGGAATTTTGATCTTTGGCCCAGAACAGATTTTTCCTCAAAATCTGCCCACACTGGTCAGGGTCAGGTAAGAAAAGACAGATTTATGACTTGTTTGTTTACCTAGATGAGCAGTTGGGTGGACAGTGACATTTCGATCAAAGAGAACTCCCTTATGAGAAAACTTCAGAATTTGATCCTTCAAGTCCCAACTGAAATCATACCTTCTACAAGTAAAAAGGCCCCACTCCTAAGAGGAAGTAGCTTTAGGAGTCCAAGAAAAAATTATTTCTTCCTACAAGTTAGTAAAAGAGGCAAGCAGTCAACATGATCTAATGGAAAGTGTTCAGAATTTGGAGTCAGAGGACCTGGGTTCAAATCCTGGTTTTGCTAGTCGAGACCTGAGTTACTTCTGACAAGTTTCTTAATTTCTCTAGGCTCCATTTTCCTCATCTGGAAAACATAGAATCTCTAAAGTCACTTAGAGCTCTAGCTCTGAATCTGTAATCCTGTGGTCAGAGTAGTCTTGTCCAGACTCTAATAAAGGGACTGAAGATGAAGTGACCCAAGAAACTAGAGCATGACAGAAGGGAAGTCCTTACTTATAGGCCTAGATTCCAAAATCTTTTCCACCCCCCTAAATCTGTGATTCTGATGACTGACTAATAAAGATTTCAGACGACTAAGCAGACCATCAATGGTCAGTCAATTACTAAGGAAGGAAAGAAACAAATTAAGTACCACTGTGTTCCAGGCCCTGTGCTAAGCTCTTTGCAAATCTTATTGCAAGCTTAATTTGATCCTCAAAACAACCAACCACTATTACAATCCGCTATTTTGCAGTTCAGGAAACTTGAAGCAGACAGAATTGCACAGACGGTAAGAGTCTGAGATCAAATTTGAACTCAAGTCTTCTTTAATCCAGGCCTAGTGCTCTATCTTCTGTATCGCCTAACTACCTCCTAATAACTAGAACTGCCCAAAAAGTAGAATAGGTTTGAGAGGTAGTAGGTTCTGTGTCACAGAATGTCTTCAAGCCAAGGCCAAATCAGTACTCGTTCAGTACTCGTCCCTCATCTTCAGCGATTTGTGAGTCAGGAACTGGTTGGACTAGGTAGCTTCTGGGATTCCATTTTTTAAAAAAATCATCAATCCCAAAACACTCTCTCTACCAAACTACCCTACATCTATTGAGGGTGTGATCACACACATTTGCATGCTCAGAGTCATCCCTGGCTCTTCCTTTTCTCTCAACCCTCCCACCCTTTTATCCAAACAGTTGCTAGGGCTGCTTGATTTTTATCTCCACAGCATTTCTCCCATCCACTCCCTTTCTCTACTCAATCTGTCACTACCCTAAGTCATCACCTTTTACTTAAACTATTATAGTAGCCTCCAGATTGATTTCGCAGCTTCTAGTCTCCGCCCTCTCCAGCCTATATTCTACACTGCTCCTAAAGTAATCTTCTTAAGGCATAGAACTGACTATGCGGCTCCCTTGCTGGAATACTTTGAGTAACTCCCTGTTGCCTCTGTGATAAAATGCATGCTTGCCATTTCAATCTCTCTGCGATCTGACTTCAGCTGACTTTTCTAGACTTCTTTTACATTATTTCTCTTTATATTCTCTACATTACTGCCAAATTGGCTCAATAGTCATCCGCCAAAGATATTGTTCCATTTCCTTCCTCCACATCTTCACAAAGTCTATTGTGCCTGGAAAAGTACTCTTTCCTTTCCCCCACCTTTTAGAATCCTTAGCTTCTTTCTCTGCTCAGCTCTGATGCCACCTCTTTTGGGGTACCTGCCCTGGTATCCCCAATTGTTAGAGCTTTCTTCCTTCTCAAATTGTCTTGTGCTTTCTCACATAAGTGTTTCATTTCCCCAAGAAAAATGTAAATTCCTTGAGGGCAGGCGTAATTTCATTTTCGTGTTCTCAGTGCAAAACATATCACCTTGCAAATAATTAGTACTTAATGTTTGTTCAGTTAAATGGAAATCAATTCTGTAAACTGTACTGAGACATCTGGAATGAAGAAATTTTTCCCTGCTACCAGCATGGAGTGTGCCCATCTTCTGTTGCTATAATTTTGATTTCTTTATTTTAACTCCTTTCTTTCTGCTTGTTCCAACATTGTGAGTACATTTTGTTTGTTTGGTTTCTGACCATTATTAGCAAGAAATGAACTTCTTAAAGGATGAGGAGGCATTTGAAGGAAACTCAAATGTCTCCTTATGCCCTTGGAGTTCTGGTAATGAGTATCAAAAGAATCACAAATGTTATGAAGACCAGAGTTCCAACAGTACGGTTTAAAACATTTCTTGTTTTAAAAATGCATTTCTTTTTCATTTTATGTATGTAAGGACATATGAGAAAATGTAAAGAAAAGAAAAACCTGTCTAAGGTTTTAGAAGGCCAGGTGGTTGGACCAAGGGAAGGGAAGGAAAGAGCAAACAACACCAGGATACATTTGGAAGCTCAACAGGACAAGGTCTTCCTTTTTTCCTTTCCCTTGCCCCTGTGTAATTTTCATTATAGTATTCTGTAGGAGTACATCAGAGAGGCAGTGGAGCAGAATTTGGAATCAAATGACCTGGGTTCAGATTTATACCTCTACTAGTTATTGTGTGTAACCTGAACAAGCTGTTTAACCCTTTCCAGGCCTTGGTTTTCTCGTTTGTAAAATGAGGGGTTTGAACCAGATGGTTCTGAACTTCCAGTTCTAAAGCTATAATACTATGATAGGAGTTTTGAATGGAAGTCAATGGAAAAACAGAATCTGACATAAAAAATAACTTTAGAAAAACCTTCAGGAACCCATCTGTCGTAAAATAAGGATTGTATACATAAAACTGAGGCAGATAAAAATGACTTGGCAGGGTCACATAGCTAATAAGAATCTAAGGTCAGATTTAAATTCAGGCCTTTTTGACTCCAGATACAGCCTGATTGTGACAATTCTTATACCACTCTCTTGTGCCATTATTTACTGTACTACTTCAAGTGTTTAAGCTTTTTGTGTTACCTGTTCCCATCTCAGTTTTGAGGTTGGGAATCAGACCGTAGGCTCATAGATCTAGAGCCAAGCTGTGGATGGCACCCTGTCTGTCATGCTCAGCTGATTCTATACTTTGTTTTCTCCTCAGTGCTAGCCCAGGACTGTTTATAGTAGGTACTATACAGATATTTGCTCAGCAAATGAATAAAATGTGTCCAAAGAAGAGAAATCCTTTCTGTAGAAAGTTTCTCATTAATTACCATTGTTCTTTTTTTTTATTGTTTACTCACATAATGCTGTATTTTTACTTTGTTTTGACAGTTAGGGAAGTTTGACTTTTTTAGGTCCTTGGCTTATTGGAAATGAATGTGTTCACTGATAAAGTTTAAATGATTTTTTAAGAGGATTTTTTTCTATTTTCTTTTCCATTTGAATACACACACAGAAGATGATGGTGAGTCCTCCCCCCCATGTTGTTTAGTGTTATTTTAAGAATGCTGCACCAAATGACTGCAGTCATTAAATGAGAGTCTATGTAAACTCCAGCTGTTGGGTGAAGTCTGTGCATATGGAAATATTTCCTCTTGGCCATATTTTATTTCCATGGACAACTCTGTATTTAGACCAACTCTCATTGCCCTGTGTCTGCTGGTACCTTGCTGTGGCTGGGGCACTGTTTTCTCAGATTGTGTGGATTTGTAGAAATTTTTTTGGAAGATTGTAAATATAGTAAAACCTCATGAATTCAGACTAAATGTAGACGTGAAGGGAAATGATACATACTTTATAAGCCAGCGGTTCTCAACCTGCGGGTTATGTTCAATTTAAATACATCCTGCATATCAGATATTTACATTATGATTCATAACAGTAACAAAATTATAGTTATGAAGTAGCAAGGAAAATAATTTTATGGTTGGAGGTTACCACAACATGAGGAACTGTATTAAAGGGTTGTGGAATTCAGAAGGTTGAGAGCCACTGTTATAAGCCAAGAAAGTATTAAAGAATTATTATCAATTATTTTCAAGCAACAAAAAAAAATATTTAATTTTTGTATTCATTTGCTTTTTAAAATTATATTCAAATTCATCTTATTTTTATCTTTACAAATAGATTTTCAGATCTATAATTTTACTAATGTACTTCCATCATTGTGCTGTTAGAGCTAAAAGGGCCAGGGTCTCCCTTCCATGTCATTCTGATAAATATCTGGCCATGGGACCCAGATGGCTCCAAAGGAGAAAGTGAGGCTGGTGACCTTGCACAGCTCTCCATCACTCAAATCAAAGTCAACTGCAAGTCATGTCATCCTCTCCCTGATGTCATGGTCCTCTTTGAGAACAAAGGACAAACACACAGTTAAAAGCCAAAATGAAAGGATCAGAAAGGATGATGCATAGGTGGGACCTGTGGAGGGAATAAGGAGGGAAGAAATCTAGAAATTATACTTATGCACTGGTATAATTCACTGTGCATATGTCTCTAGAATACAATATCCCATTCTGGATCCCAAGAAAGACACAGTGATATTAGCAAAGGACAAGAGAATAATCAAAGGGATGAAGCAGCTTCCACGTAAAGGTCGTCTAGAAGACTTGTTCACCAAATTCCTGAACGCTAGATCTGGGAGACATTCCTTGAAAATTGAAGGAGGCAGAATCATAAAGCTAGAAGGGAAGCATGCTATGGTGAATAGAGACCTGATCTCAGAGCCTGCAAGACTTGGTTCAACTCCTTCTTCTGACACATACTGACTCTGTGACCTGTAGACAAGTCCCATAACTTCTGGGTTCTCTAGTCCACTCTCAAAGACTGAAATTTGCAGAGAAGGTGCTGACCTTGTTGGGAGCTCTCTATACCAAAGAAAAGATAGATTTAACCCCTTTCATTAATCCAACATCCCTGTTTGAAAGATGAGGAAAGCAAGGCCCCCAAATTAAGGTCATAAAGTTAGTGTCAAAGCCAGGAGTTTTAGTACTACTTTGCCTAGTAGGGAGTAAACATATGCAACATTACTCTGATATATTGTATAGATTGAAAATACAAACAGGTATGTTTGAGATAAATTAATTGGTCAGTAATGTATTAAAAGGAAGATTATGTTTATGATGTGTCTCTAACCTTTTGAGGCTGAGATTTTAGAAAATATTCCTTAAACTTGCCTATAAAACTTCTTTTTGCTGCTGTCTGCAATTTGAATTCTGTTTTGTATGACAGCTTCCTCTTGTATTTGTAGTATGTTCAGAATCAAATTCATTGACCAATATTCTTATTAGGGCAGCTAGTTGGCACAAGGTACAGGACCTGGAGCCTGATCTTCCTGAGTTCAAAACTGGCCAGAGATATTCATTCTGTAACCCTGGGCAAATTATTTAACCCAGTTTCCTCATCTGTAAAATGGGCTGGAGAAGGAAATGGCAAATCACTATAGCATCTTGGTCAAGAAAACCCCAAATGGGGTCACGAAGAGTCAGACACTCCTAAAATGACTAAACAACAAAAAAATTCTTGTTTACTATGTGACTGACCGTGTTGTGGAGAAAATTTTATTTCCAGATTCCCCAAACCAAACTGGCCAAAACTCTAGACGTAATGTTGACACTCTACCATTTTAACTGTCTTATATCTAATTATTCAGAGTTTTTTCGCAGATCCTTTATCTTATATTCTTGAATGTTTTACTATTTTCCTTGTTTTTATCTCTATGATCTTGTTTTATCATGTTCCATCTTCATTCTCTAATATGAATGAATGAATATTTCAAATATTCAGTGCTCTTGAATATTTAACACAAAAGGCAGATGTTTGGGGTTCTGAAACATTCAAGACTTTTAGCACCTAAACAGTTCAAAATATTTTTTAAAATCTAAGCGATAAAAAATTGTAAATAAATAAAACAAGCAAACAAAAAAATCAATTAAACAATATAAGAACAGTGAAATGAGAGTTATGGCCATACCATAGAGAGAGTTTAAATCCTCTCTGGCCAGTGGAGCCTCAGACAATTTTGATTTGACCTCTCTTGACTAAGTTACAAGGGTCAGGTTTTCAATTGACAAGCCAGACCGTAACTAAAATGGTTCCCAATTAGTCTGGACTGTTTTTTTTCTTCTGGGTAGCACAATCAATCAAATGAGTGTGGAGGCTTTAAAAAAATTTTTTTTCTAATTACATGTAAAGACAAATTTTTACATTCATTTAAAAAATTTGAGTTCCAAATTTTAACCCACCTTCATCTTCCCCCTCCCTAAGATGGTAAGCAATTTGATATAGGTTATATATGTGCAATTATTTAAAACATATTTCCATATTAGTCATGTTTTGAAAGGAGAAATAGACTAAAAGAAAAAATCATGAAAAAATAAGGTGAAAATAGTATGCTTTGATCTACATTCAGACTTCATCAGTCCTTTCTCTGAATGTGAATAGTATTTTCCCTCATGAGACCTCTGGAATGGTCTTGACTTTTAATGCTGAAAAGAGCTAAGTCAGTCATGGTTAGTAATAATACAATATTGCTGTTACTGTACACAATGTACTCCTGGTCCTGCTTGCTTCACTTTGAATCATTTCATGTAAATCTTCCCCAGATTTTTCTAAAATCCACCTACTTGTCATTTCTTATAGCACAAAATTATAGAGACTTCTTGAAAAAGAATTTTAAATTGTTTTTTCTTTTAATAAAATGAATGCAAAAAGCACTATGACCATAAAGAATCACCCATGTCTGTTTACATACAGAAATGTCACATAGCAGAGTCAGTAGAAAGCTAGCACTAAAGTCAGGAAGACACAGGTTGAAGTCCTACCTCTGACACATGATGGCTCTCTTACTCTGGGTAAGATGTTCAATCTCTCAGTGCTGTAGACCTCTAAATATAAGCAGAGAAGATGCAGCCCAACATGGGGGTAGGTGTATACAATGAAATTATAGGTTTAGCTCATACCTATTTGCATCTATAGTTTAAAAAGGAGAAATAAAATCTAATCAACATTATACATATTGACAATACAGCATGTAACATTTTCAAAATTGGTACCTGTATAAATGTGAACATGAAGAAATGAAAGCCAATCTTGGTCATTTGGAAATGTGTCTATACTTGTATTTTGAATGTGGGCAGGGAAAAATGGTTCATATGTTTAAAAAAAAGCATTTTTCTTAAAGCTATGCAAGTTCTCTGTCTATGAATCTTTGGTTCCCAATTATAACAGACTTTTAAAAAGTCATATTTTAAAATTCTATCTGCCTTTGAATGATGATATGAAACTCTCATTAATATTTTTATATGTAGACTGTTGGCCAAGTCAAAGAAGGGCCTTCAAATCCTGCCTTTTTTGAGCCCATAGTCAGAAGGTGTTTGAAAAACTTGAATATGAATGTTCCTTTCAGATAGTGTTTTATAAGGTATTTTGCAACCATAAAAACTAAGAAACATAAATCCTGAGAAACTTAATTTCATAATTGCATCATACTCCTTTGGTACCATTGTTGAATTCAGCAGTCACTTGGGGAAACACTGACTTAATTGCCAAACTTTATCTATCCTTCATTTGGTACCACCTGCACAGTGCTTATCATAATGGGAATTACTCTTGTTCCAAAGAGAGTCTATCCTTGTGAATTAACCAATTGGTTGGTGTTCCATATCTTAGCATTCATTTCCAAACTTCTGAAATTTTCTTTCTAAGTACTGACACTTATTCTGAAGCTGCAAATTGGAATCTGTCTCTTTAATTGCTGGAGACCTCTTCACTACTAAATTTGACATTCAGCTGTGATTTTAGTCCTTGTCGATATGCCTGGTTATGGGGAGACTGTGATGAGCTCTAGTCTCCTAAAAAAAATCTTTTTGACAAATCTCTCATTCCCACTGTGCTTCTTTGCATTTAAAGTAAGTTATTTTTCACAGAAATAAAGGAGCATTAGGCTGAAATTTGTAAGCATCTAGCTGCTGAGGAATCAACAGATTTGACTGTCAATTATAAATGAAATCACTAGAGATAGAACTGAGCCCCTGGAGGAGGAGAACTGATTGTTATATAGTAAGAACCAAAGCTCAGTCTAGCACAGTTCAATGTGGGATTGGGGGATGGGGGAGATCTACTTCCTACTACATGGAAAACCAAGGTGGCATAACCTTGCTATGACCTTGGGCTACTCACTTTATAGGTAAAACTGAAATTGTTTCCTCATCTGTAAAATGAAAGAGTTCAATTAAATGTTTTCCAAACCCGTCCTGCTCCCATGATCCTATATCTGTAAGACATAACAGGTCCACAGTATTGACCCTTTCTACACAGAACTCATTAGATTCAAAGTCTACTACATGTTTAAGGCACTGATTTACTCTGTGACCTTCCTAAAATCTTTCAATCTGTGTTTCAATATCTATATAAAGGACAGAAAGGCATGTAGTTTTCTCTTCAGGCTAGCATGAAGATAAAATAGGAAGCATTTGGACACAAGTTTTGCAGAACAATGACCATTTGGAACTACATAAAGTTCCAAGAAAAGTGAATGGAGAAAAATAGATTTCAAGATAACTTGTAAGCCCAGTCGTTTCATTTCCGAATGTTTTCTATTTTACTTTTACTGCTTTCTGGACTATAAAATACTTTAGAAGATGAATGTTGAAGTTTGAGGTTTACTTTTCCCTGACAAGTGATCTGAGGCTGCTCCTTAGTTCCCAACAGACCAGAATATGGCTATCTGATATTAAATAATTTATATATATATATATATGTATATATATATATAGACATAGCTTAAGTATGAAATGGGAGTTTTCTAAAAGGCATTCTGTAGGCATTGTGGCATAGTGAGTTGGCTTAGGAGAGGCTTGCTGTGTGGCATTGGACAAGTTACTTATCTCAGCCCCCTAACTGATTCTCTGAGACCATGGTAGAGTAGTTAACTTTTCTCTGTTGGTAAAAGGAGTTTCCTCACTAGGTGCTCCCCATACCAAAGAAATCACAGATCTTAACTCCCCCCCCAAAAAATCAACTTAGAACATCTGTGAACTGTCAATTCTTAGTGTATAGATTATGTTTTGACAGGAATCTCTTCTAATGAGATGTTATGAAGGGATTGTGAACTATACCAATGGAAGGGAGTACACACATTGATGAGATAATAGAGCCTCCAAAGTACCAGGTATCTCATATGTCTTAGTACAGTTTTAAACTTTAATAGCCATGGTAGCTTCTAGACTGGAATATGAGCACATAATTTTTTCTGGCAAAGAGAGTGAAATCCACAGAGGAAGTATGCAGTGGGCAAATAATTAGAGAATATTGCCAATAACTTTTATTAAGGATTCTTTTTCTGATCGTTGAAACATAGTATTGGGATTGTTATTGGATCACAATTTGTGGCTTCTTTTTTTTCTGGAAGAGAAACTGATCTTAATTACATATCCTAAGAGTCAGTGATGCTTTTTTTGGGTAGCAATTATGATGACTTATAGACTTCCAACATATACTATAGTAAAGATTGTAGTAGCTCCTTGTTAATTTTTTCAAAAAGATAGTTTGGATATTTTAAGCCTTAGGTAAAGGGAAAAAATTTAAAGGAATTAAAATCTAGAACAAGCCGTTCAAAACTAATCAGTAGGAAAATTATGTGAACTTAATTAACTAGGTCACCAAGGGAAGGGCCATGGAGTATAATGAAATATTTTAGAAATGAGACAAAGAAGCCAAATTAAAACAGGGTTAGTTGCAATGCTTCCAAAAGACAGTAAGGGAATATCCTTATCCCAAAGCTCTGCACAGGGAACACTCATTGACCTTGTGCCATATTTTCAGCCTGTGTAACTCTGTAATAAAATCCCTTGGAGTGGCAGATGAGACTCTACATCTGAATCAACTAAAAACTGATATGGAATTAGACAGCTTCTGTTTTCATCTTTGCTTGTTTGGTTTCAGGTAATAATATATAGGCTGAGAAGATTGTTATGGGTAAGATGCACATAATTTGTTTTTATACACAAATGGGCCAAAACATTTAGCCTTGATTTATATAAAATCTCTTAGATGCCATAAGAAACAATGAATGTGAAGAATTTAGACAAGCAAGGGAAGACTTACATGAACTGACGAAAAGTTAATTAAGAAAAACAGTGCTTAGACAGTGCCTGGCACATGGTAGATGCTTAATAAATATTTATTGTATCAAATTCAGAAATAAACGATCAATAGATACACAGTGACTGCAGCAATGTAAACGGAAAGAGCAGAGAACAAAACTGAATTCTATTAATTTCAATGATCCAACTTTCCTCTAGAGACTAACTGAGAAAATATACTGCTCTTCCTTTCTTACCTGAATGAGGGACTATGGAATATCGCATGTACTCTGAGGCGTGTTTGATACATTGACTGATTTTGCTCAACTACTTTACATCACCCTCTTTTTTATTCTTTGTCACAAATGCTGTGTTGATAAGGAGAGATGCATTCAGAAAGAAAAGTTATATAAAAGCCAAAGATAGCAATAAAATAAAACAAGACATCTGGCAGAAAGTCTAGATTCAGGTATCCCAGTTCAAGGACAGTTAAGGATCCTCTAGCCAGATCTAAAATGTCAGATCTCACATTTAGTATTCTCTTGTTATTCATTCATTTTCAGTTGTGTTTGACTCTTCGTAACCCCATTTGTAGTTTTATTGGCAAAGACACTATACTGGTTTGTCATTTCCTTCAGCTTATTTTACAGATGAGGAAACTGAGGCCAAAAGGGTGAAGTGACTTGCCCAGGTTCATACACCAAGTCTGAGGCCAGATTTGGACTCAAAAAGATGACTCTTCTTAGCTTGAGGACCAGTACTTCATCTACTGTGCCACTTAGATGCCCCATGTCCCCTGTACCTTTCCTTGAATATTTTCTTGGGTTCCAGGAAAGTAGAAGTATCCAGTACTTTTAACAATAATAAATAGCCATAATTTATATAGCTCTTTAAAGTCTGCAACACATTTTACATGTTATCTTATTATTTATCCACATTTTATAGATTAGGAAACTGAGGCTGATAATGTTTTAATGACTTACACCTAGTAAATATCTGAGGCTGAATTCAAACTCAGGTCTTCCTGATCCTCAAGTCCAATAATTTGCACCACTTAGCAGACTAGTACATATCAATCATAAGACAAAAACTGTTCTCCAGGTGAAGAACATAGTATTTGCCACTGCTGCTGCTTTTTGTTTGAATCTGTGATTTCATAGGTGTGAGAATCTCCTTTTGAATAAACTCTGTCTATTAATGCAAAATGGCGCCTTTTCTGCAGCTTATTGTCTAAGAGAGTTTCTTTAAAGGCACTAAGAGGTTAAGTGACATGCCCCAGGTCACTTGGATAGCATATTTCAGAGGCAGGACTTGAACCAAGTCCAGGTTGTCTTAACCTTGAGGCTAGCTCTCTGTCCACCATACAAAGAATACCTTTGATTCAGTTCATATATGCAGTTTTTAAAAAATGTTTTTATTTTTCATTTTTCTGTGCAGTTTAAGGATTTTTTTGGGCATCATCCTATGTATCCTTTTTGTTTTGAGAAGACTTTTATATAAAGAGAAAAATATATTTTCTTCTAATTAATTTATTTTTAAAAAAATTTATTATGAATTTAACATTGAACAAACATAAACACTTCAGGATATAAAGAAGAAGAAAGAATGTATTAAAAAGAGCATATAACCTCCCTTTGGTTCATATCTTTGAGGAACTTGGAGTACCCAACACATTATTATTACCACAAGAGTACTGATAATATGCTTGGTTCTGTGTTGCTTTGTATTACAATTAATACAGAGATTTTTTTAAAAAGGAATATTTAAGTTTGCTTGAATGGTTAGCAAGGTCAAGAAGTTCCCACTGCTGTTACAGGGTTAACTCCAAAAGAAGTAGAACTCCCAGATTAATTGGGAAAATGGAGTTTTCTCCCAAAACTGCATTTTTTCCAAGTAGAAAGTACTAATTAAAAAATTTCAAAATCAAGTTTCAGAAGCTCTTGAGAAATCATAATTGTTTCAGTGATAAAAGTTTGAACAGAAATTCAAGATAAAAGCAAATCCATTTTTCAAAGAGTGCATAAAGAATAATAGGATTGTCCACAACCAGAATGAAGATTGTTCCAAGCAACCAGACTGTCAACATCCCAGATAAGGTTGACGTCTTTCTAAAGAGTTTAACAGTTATTGTGAAGGAATCCTGCAAAGAGATTTCAGGCATATCAGTGTTGAACTCATTCTTCTTAGAAAGAAGGAAAAAAAGAAGTCCATATCAATAAGTGTTGGAGAGATTGAAAAGAACTTACAGTAAGTTGTTCACACTGCCTGTAATGATGTGCAATCCATGATCAAAAGCATTATCTTGAGGTTTAGGTACAAAATGGAGTCTACAGATAACATTTCATCATCAACATTGCTATCCAAGAGAATACCTCACTCGTTGAAATCAGACGCAGTGAGACCAGGTGTTGCTTGTGCTTTTCCTCAAGCACAAAAAGACAGCTGATTTTTTCAAGGAAATTATATTGAACATCTATCAAACTCAGAGGCCCTGGTCCAGCAGTCTACAACAATAAAAGCAGGGATATAAGGAAAATTTTGGATGGCATCTATATTTTGGAGAAAAGCACAGACTGAGAATAAGTTAGAAATTTGCACAGCTGCCAGAGATGGTGCCCTGAGAACTCAACACTTACTCAGATGTTACAATAAATATTTTTAGTAAAAGAAAATGGAATTTAGGTATATACTTTCCAGAGCTGTCAGGTTTTGAACACATAATGTGTTACAGTTTTGGGGTGGTCAGGCTGTATAGGTTTCACCTATACCCTTCGTCAACAGGCTTCGGGCATCCCCGGCTCCCAGCTTCCACTTTCTCAGGGAGAAACAGCTGCACAGAAAACTTAAGACTCAGGGCTTGCTTCTTGTTACTTTCTCTTAGGCTTGGCCTTCCTCTCATTCTCTAAGCTTGGTATGGGAATGGAACTCTTCTTCAGAACACAACACTTGCTTCTAGCTCTCTAAGCTTGGCGTGACTGGACTTTCTTCTGCCTCTGGGTAGCCTGTATTTAAGTCCTTTCTCCAGGGCCCCTTAGGGCCCCTCCCCTGGCCTTGCCCTCGCCACAGTGAGCCAATCGTGCATCACCCCGAAGGCAGAGAGATAATCCTGCTTATCGCAAACAGGTGCAACCTTCGAATTCTGCCCCGAGGTGATCACGGGCCTCCTGTTAGCTGAGGACCAATTCAACCCATTACCAACAAGAGCCCCAACAATAATGATAGAACCTCAAAGCTGCTTCTATAAGAGGTGGAGTTTTATACCTATACACATAAAATAAAAATTTCTCCCAAGCCATATATTTTTGTTTCATCTTTTTTAAACACAGTAATTTGCCAATATGTACCACACTGACAGAACTTTCCCATGTAACAAAAAAAATTAAACTGATGAACACAGCATGTGTGATATTTTGCATCCACAGCCCCACACCTTTCAACTTCAAAGCTATAATGGTGTAATTCTTTCAAAATTAAACACTAAAAAGTTTCAGAAGTACATGGGAAATGACAAACATTTAACATTTCTTGTAGAAAAAAAATAAGCTGAAAAGGGTCAACTGCAAGAGATATGGTGAAGGTAAAAATGACAAATATTTGGCAACTGAGTGGATGCATGGAATGAGGGAGAGCGAAAAGTCCAGGATAATGCCAAGATCATAAACCTCAGGCACTGGAAGGATGGTAGTGCCTTCAACAGAAATAGAGAGATCAAAGGGAAAGATAATGGCTTCAGTTTTAGATGTGTTTTGTTTAAGATGTCTCCAAGACAATGAGGTTGAAATGTCTGATATACAGTTGTCCATGATTGAAATTTGGGGGAAAAGACTAGAACTAAATATATAGATCTGGAAGATGATAGTAAAACCCATGGGAGCTGATCAGGTTACCAAGAGGGAGAAGAAAAAGTCTACCTGGCAAAGAACCTTGGGGAACAGCCACAGTTAGAGGGCATGATGTTGATGAAGGAGGGATCTATCATGTAGGGGGCAAACCAGGTGAGAGTAATATCATGAAAACCCAGAGAGAAGAGAATGCCTGAAAGCATAGAGTAGTCAACTGTCAAAAGCAACAAATAAGTCAAAAAGGATTTGGATTGAGAGAAGGTCACTAAGTTTTGCAACTAAAAGATTATTGGTTTGGAGGGGAACTTTATAATTGTGTGATGAGGCTAGAAACTAGATTGCAAAGGGTTGAAGAGTAAATAAGAGAAAAAGGGGATGTGAAGAATAAAGACAGCATTTTTCAAGAGTTTGGCAGAAAAAGGGAGGAGATATAGAAGACAACATAAGGAAGTTTTTGTTTGTGTTTTTGAAGGGTAAGAGAGATGTGAGTGTGTTTGAAGGCCAAGAAGGACAGAAACAAGATTACAGGGAGACAGTGAGAATTTGAGAGGCAAGGTGAATGTTAGTGGAGGAAACCTTTTAGAGAAGAGGAGAAGGGGGTGGAATCAAGTGCACATATAAAGGGGTTGGCTTTGGCAAAGGGGAGGGCTACCTCTTTGTTAGAGATTAGGGGAAAGGAGAAATTAGGAAATGATGTCAAGGAATTTTAAGATGATTAAAAGAGAGGGAACTCCTATTGAATGGCCTAAATTTTATCAGTACAGTAAGAGGCAAGATCTTTAGGAGGATTTGTGAAAAATACTTCATTTCTATAGAAAAGAGATCAACATGGTTAAAACATTGAAAGCGGGATTTTATTTTTACTTTGTAAGGATCCTAGTGGAAAATACTCAGCTATTTACCATTTATCCTCAGTCTGGCATTTCAATTCTCTACATATCCTGGTTGATTACCTTGTTTTACAAGCAAGTAAATGGGTCAGGTTAGGTTTTATAGGTTTTAAAATCTAGGACATTAATACATGAAATAACCCAGACCATAATATTTAACTCTATGGGTTGCCATTCCCTGGTACTTAAGACTCTTAAAGCATGGTAGCTTTGGGTCTTTCCTCTAGTCGGTGTCTGTACAACATGGGGCTTTTCAGAGATCCAATCATGTCATTCCCTGCTCAGAAAACTTCAATGGCACTTTATTGCCTGTAGAATAAATTAACTCCTCAGTCTTCCACTTAAACCCATCCACAATCTGGCTCTAATCTACTAGTTTAGTCATATTTCACATTATGCCTTTTTTTTTTTTTAACATTCTTGCCAAACTGACCTGCTGACTTTTCCTCAAATTCAGCTTTCCCTTTCCTATCTCAATGTGTCTCCATGCCTGGAATACATCTTTTCTCATCTATATATCACATATGCATTCTAGGGATCCTAGAATCCTTAGATTCCTTCTAGGCTCAATTCAGAATTTATTTCCTCACTGAAGTTTTTTTGATTCTTCCTAGGTATTGTTATTCTCTCCTTTTTTAGAAAATAAATTTATTTATTTATTTTTAGTTTTCAACATTCATTTCCACAAGATTTTGAGTAGCAATTTTTTCTCCCTGGTTTCCCCCTACCTCCTATCCCCAAATAGCAAGCCTACCCTTCCCCCAATTTATTCTCTCTTATATCCTCCCCCATCACTCCCCTAAATTTCTGATAGGGCAAGGTAGATTTCTATACCCCAGTGCCTATATATCTTATTTCCCAGTTGCATGTAAAAAACAATTTTTTTAAATATTTGTTTTTAAAATATTAAGTTCCAGAGTTTTTCCCTTCTTCCCTCCTCACCTGTCTCCACTGGGAAGATAAGCAATTCAATATGGCTTGTTCATGTATAGTTACCCATTTGCATAGTAGTTATATTGTGAACGACTAACTGTATTTCCTTCATCCCATCCCACCCCCAACTTATTCTATTTTCTCCCTTGACCCTATCCCTTTTCTTTTTTTAATTGAATTTTATGTTTATTTTTAGTTTACAACATTCATTTCCACAAGATTTTGAGTTACAAATTTTCTCCCTGTCTTTCCCCTACCCACCACCCCAAAACAGTGGTCCCACTGAATACTCCCTCCCTAATCTGTTTTCTCCTCTATCTTTCCCCATCTTCCCTCCAACTTTCCAATAGGATAAGATGGATCTCCATTCCTCAATGCCTGTATATCTTATTTCCTAGTTGCATGTAAATAATAATAGTAATAATAATAATATTTGTTTAACATTTTATTTTAAAACTTTGAATTCCAGATTCTTTCCCTTCTTCCCTCATTGCCCACCCTTACTGGGAAGATAAGCAATTCAATATAGATTGTACATATGTAGTTATGCAAAACATTTCTCTTCCCAATTTTTCTTCCACTTCTCTTACTTGATTTTCAAAATCCTTCTTGAGCTCCTCCATGGCCTGTAATCAGTTTATATTTTTCTTGAAAGCTTTGGTGCAGGAGTTCTGACTTCATTTTCTTCCTCCTGCTCCATTCCTTGATCCTTTTTGTCCCCAAAAAAGGATTCTGTGGTCTGTTTGTGCTTCCTCTACTTGCTCATATTGCCAGCCAATTACTTGACTTTTGAGCTCTTTGCCATGGTAGAACTCTGCTTCCAGAATGAAGAGAGCTTTGCCCCAAATTGCTGGGGTTTTTGCAGCTGCTGGAGTTATTAGCAGGGTGCCCTCTCTATAGCCCCCACAAGCTCTGGCTTATTGGCCACACACCCTAGGACCACCACCCAAGACCGTGATCCAGATCCAAGCAGGTTAAAGCAATTACCCTCTGAATAGTTGCTTGGTCTCCCTATGATCTGTAGGCCAGGAGCTCCCAAGGCAGCCATGAGCACAGCTTGCTTCAGAGGCAGGGACCAGACCGTGCTCTTCCATTCACCCCTGTTTCAACAGAGTTCCACACTAACCTTTTACTTTATCTTTGGTATTTATGGGTTGAGAAGTCTGGAAACTGCCACAACTGCTGGTGATTCACTCTCCTGAAGTCTGCCACTGCCACCTCTGGTCAGGGCCACCCTGGAGCTGGAACTGCATGGCTCACCCAGGACTGTGCTCAGCTCCCAGCTCAGTGTAATAGACCTTTCCTGTCCACCTGCCAGGCTGCCTTCAGTGGCAGATTTGTTTCTCTGTCACTTTGTATGTTCTGTAGCTCTAAAATTTCTTTAGAGTCATTTTTTACATGTATTCGAAGTAACTGGAGCTGGAGATCATGTCGAGTTTGTATTTCTACTCTGCCATCTTGGTTCCACCCCCCTTTCTCTCCTTTTTCAAAATGAACTGTATTTATTGTTTGACTACATGTACCCCCCCAGTTGAATTTGAGTTCCTTGAAGGAAGGCATGGTTTCATCTTTCAGCTCTATGTCCTTGGTGCCTTGTGCATAGAAGATATTTTAGTAAATATTTATTGAATTTTATTATATATATATTGTTCCCATCGACTACTTGGGGGAAAAAGTCATTGTCAAAACAAAACAAAAAAAGGCTGAACCAAAGACTAATTTGTTTTTGTTTGAAATACAGAGACTATTTTGAATATTAGTTATTCACATATAATGCTATACTAGGAAATATACAAGTAAAATAATCACGGTCTTTGCCTTCTGGGTGTTTATTACATTTTATGGTATCTACTATTTACTGAAATCCTCTTCTATTTTCTGATCATGCTGTGGAGATAATCCTGTCCATGAAAGCAAAATGTAAATTCTGTTACATCATTCCAAATTGGGTAAGATCCCAGAAGTAGACTATTTGGGCTGTTTTTATTTACAAAGGAAACCAATTCTGCTGAAATATAGTTAGCAAAATATTTTTTTAAAACAGGTTCATAGACCCCAGGTTAAGAACTTCTACTCTAATCTGTATGACTCTGTGACACTGAATTTACCAGAGACAGAACCTAAGAAGTGGCATGGCATTGAGGGAGAGGAGAGTATCTGGCTGATATGCTATTAATTGCTACTCCTCATGAATTAAACTTCCCATCCATCCACCCACTCACCCAACTGGGCTGCTCTTTCTTTGGCTCCTTTGACTGGTGCCCTGGGTTCAACTGTTGGGAGTGACCTTTGGCTGCCAAACACTTTCGATTAGCCACTAAGGACATATAAAATTTGGGACATGTGGATTTAAATGGGGGGGGGAGGAATTATGGTTAAGGTTAATGGTTAATTAATGGTTAAGGTTAATGGTTAAGGCAATGCCTGCCAGCTACCACTAACCCCTTCCAGTCTTGGACACAGTTCTAGGTGTCTCAGCTCCCTTATCCTTCACTGCCCTCCATTACATTACAGCCTCTGCAAGTTCCTTTTGTTGTGATGAACTGGAAAGTTTGCTACATTTGGTGTTGGAGGACCTGAATTCCAACCTTGCTCTGCCACTCAGTAGGTACATGACCTTCAGTAAATCACTTAACTTTTCTGGACCTCAATTTCCTCACCTGCCAAGGATGGTCACTTAGGGAACTTCTAAGGTCCTTTCCATCTCCAGCTCTATGATCTTAGATTTCTTACTGTTCCCTTTCTTCCATATTGTGGTATTCACTGAAACCTAGCTTGTTCTTGAAGATACCATATCTTTTGGAACCCTGTCCAAGGCTACCTGCTCCTTCGCTCACACATCACGACACATATAACTAGAAGGAGAAATTGTCATATTTCATGTCCTCTGTTGCCACTTTCAGACTTTTTTTTGCCACTGACTCAGCAACCATTTTTCCTCCTATAAAATTCAGTGCATCCTTTCTAGCTTGTTGTTGCTATCATCTATATCATCTCAAGGTCGTTCTCCATCCTCAACAAATTAAATACATATTTTACTGTTTTCTTTTCCATGCCATCTTCTGACTTCCTGGTCCCTCAAACTACTCAGCTTCTATGAGTCTAAGTCCAACCCACTTCAGCCATACTCAGATGGGATTACAGTTTGGGATTCTCAGTGTTATTTTATGCATTTAAAAGCAATATTCAGGGGGCAACTAGGTGGCACAGTGAATAGAGCACCAGCCCTGGAGTCAGAAGGACCTGAATTCAAATCTGGCCTCAGACACTTAACGCTTACTAGCTGTGTGACCTTGGGCAAGTCACTTAACCCCAATTGTCCTGCCTTCCCCCTTCCAAAATAAATAAATAAAAGCATTATTCTGAGAAGGGGTCTATAGGCTTCATTAGACTACCAAAGGAGTTGTTCCCCTATGTTAGAGGAAGATTTGGTTACAGTGGTTCTATTAATTGTTTGATTTTTTTTTTCCTTTTGGACTGTACCTTCCATTTCATTGGTGCAGGAAATTTCTTTTACAAATGAATGCATATTGGTATCTGCTCAGCAAATTATTATCGCAGAGTTTCTTGGGGGGAGGGGTTACTGAGAGGTTAAGTTACTTGTTTAGGATGTTTCAGGTAAGACTTGAACCCAGGTTCTCTTAATTCTCTGGAGGGCTCACTACCAATTAGAACATGCTGTTTCTTTCTTGTGTCCATGGGGGTAAAAGGTTCATTTTGTCATTCTTTAAAGATAGAACATGAGAAAACGTGGGGGAAGGGGGTTCGCGTGTGTGCTGACGTACAATTTTTTACATTATATTTTCTTATGCTGCATTCATAGATATATCAATATGTAGAAAGGATCCTTAAAGACTTCAAAGACTGGTTTAAAAAAAAATTGGTGCCTAAAATGTCAGGGAAATGTTTAAGAATGGCTTACGCATGTGAACACATGCCCTTTGCCAGGGGCTGAAAGTCATTCAGACCTAGAAGACCCTGCTGAGTACGTGCTGGCTTGGCTGTCACTGCCCAAGACAATTTGATCACATTCTCTGAATCATCTGAATTTTTCCTTCCTTTTTCCCTCCTTCTTCTCTGCTTCTTTCTTCCTTTCCTTCTCTTCTCTTTTTTCTTCCCTTTTCCTTTCTTCCTCCTTCTCTCTCCCCTTCTTTCTCTCTCATTCCTCATATGTAAGGGTTGTTTGTGGCACCTGACCTTTGACTGAAGTTTACTTTTTCATAGGATTATAAATTTACAACTGGAAAGGACTTAGTGATCATCTAATTCTATCCCCCTTCCTTATTTTTCAAATGAGGAAGTGAGGCCAGAAAGGAGAAGTGACTTTCTAATAGATATTATTTACTAAACATCAAAGTTAATGTGGCCTGCTAGATGATGTTAAGATAATGAGGTAGAGTCCCCCGCTCTTTTAGAAGGTTGCACCCTTGTCCTTGTTACACCCCTAGGATGACTCTTTTGAAAAGTTCACAGAATTCCAGTGGGGGGAGGGGGAAGAGAGGAGGAGACAAGGTACTTTGGACTTACATGGACTGAGATTATCCCCAGGTCCAGACCTCAAAGTCAGGTCCATTCTCTAACTCTTAACCCTACTCCAGATTAACTCGAGTGAAATCTCTAAAATGAAGTTTAGGTAAGGTTCTCCCGTAGAGATTCCCCCTAGAAGTAAGTAACAGGATACCTTCTCAGAGTGGTGCTCACCATTCTATGTGGCTATCAGGTATAGTACAACTATGTATTTCACCCAAAGTAAAATGCATAAACAACTTCAGGAAACAAAATGCTCAAATAAACATTATACTTAATTATGTTTCCTCTTCCCCTTCCCCTGGAGAGCCATAGAACTCTTGTGGGACAGCTGGACAGAGGTTTTTCATTCCTTTCAGACATGTGCTTTCTAAGCAAATGTCCTGGCCAACAGGAGCATGTCTTTCCCTAGTTCTTCTGGTACAGGGAGATCCTAGCAGTGTTACTCATTTCCTCTAAGCAGTATGCTTAGAAGGAAATGTCCTACTGGGCAGACTTTACCTGTTTTGGGAACACAGAAACTTGGTATTGCAATAAGGAGTAACTGCCAAGGCCAGAAATGTCCTTTTCTATGAATTGCTAGTCAGAAAAGGAAATGCAAAATAGAATAAGGCAGCCAAGGACTCAAGGTCCAGGCTTAGACTTTCCTAGGCATGCTTATCTCTCTTACTGCCATATACAGTTGCAAGTTACCATTACCACTTGGGGAGATAAAAATGCGGAGATGAGGGGATAAATACTAGTTTGTTGGAAGTCTGAGAGGGGAGAGAGCACTGGAAAAGAAGCTCAAGGTAGAAGGGTCCGAGAGACACTTGACTATCTCCCTTACAGGTTCTGGAGAGGGAAGATTCCTTCAACTAGATCTTGTTCTGAGAATGCTCCTGACTCTCTGGTGCCAATCAGAAGACATAATTTCAGTGAGTAGGGACCAGTCAGGAGTCGTGTGTCATCTCAATAAGATGCTAAGGTGAATGACTAGCTCTCTGAGAGGTATCTCATTGTGGCATAGGTCTATTGCCTGTAATCTCATCCATTTGATTGGGGAACCCATCAAATTGACCAGGAGTTCATTTGATCTCAGCTTCACTAGAAGGGCAAATGCCGACTTTGTAATGATGAAATGAGATAATATATGGAAGGTACTTGACAAGCCTTAAAGTACTACATAAATGTCAGCTGTTATATTATGGAAATGTCAGTCGCTCAAAATTCAATCTATATGTAGAGTTAGAGAGATGATCTGGTCTCTGAATTCAGAATACCACCAGCTTATTACCACCTTCTTTCTGTTTCAGTAACTGAAATTTCCATTTAGTGTTTGACAGTTCTCACTGGGAATTTCAGTTCTAACCATCATATATTGCACAAGAAGTAATTAAAAAAAAAAAAGAATGGGGGCGGCTAGGTGGCGCAGTGAATAGAGCACCGGCCCTGGAGTCAGGAGGACCTGAGTTCAAATACGGCCTCAGACACTCAACACAAAAACTAGCCGTGTGACCTTGGGCAAGTCACTTAACCCCAACTGCCCTCCAAAAAGCAAAAAAAAAAAAAGAATGGACTACTATACCTTGGTGTTAGGCCATCCTAAGATCACCTTGCAGTTTTTACTGATTAAAGTGATGAATTGTTGTTGTTCTTTGAAATGGAAGTATTGGGGGTTTTTTATTATTCCTATATGTTAGGTCTTGATAAGTTAATACCAATTTCCTTCTGAAGCATATTCAGGTTCACCACTGGTACATATGATGCCATTGCTTGTCATCCTTGACTTATTATTCTCCCCAGGGAGATTGTTCCAGTACAATGAACAGAGGAAATATTTTAAGGGAGGGATGAATTGAGGCAAGAGTAACTATGATTTTAGATGACCTAAGGTTTCCCAGTAGCAGTGTACATCCTGGAGCAAATCTATGGTAGCCAAATAGATGAATGACAAATGACATTTCTGGGAGGAGATGTGATGAGTGGAATTGAGTTTCCTAGGGAGAATTGTAGTCTATTGTCAAAAACCACATCTCTCAAAATCTCAGCTAGTGAGACAGAGAGAAAGCTGTAAAAGTTTGGGATCATTCTGAGTTAGGAGATGAGAAAATCTTTATAACTCTACTTAGTGCTTTATGTTTCCTCTGAGTTCTTTGTGCGTGTCAGAATGTGTGTTTCTACTAGCCCTGTGTTTTCACACTCCTGGGAAGTGAATAATTGGATTTGGAGTCTTAGCCCTCCATTTCCTTCTACTTCATCAATCTTTATTTGCATGTGGAAATCCTTTCATACAGGAAATCTATCAGATAGAAAATATAAAGGAGAGTATAACTGTACTTATTTCTTTATTTTTCTTAACTTCCATTCTTATCAAGAAAGATTTAAGCACAGACTATGTGTAAGGCACCATGTCACACTTTGGAGAGAGATAAAAATGAAATGACCCCTGACCTCGATAAGATTACATTTTACTTGGGGGGTGTGGATATAAAATGTATACAGATTCAGAAAATACAAATTAATTTGATGAGGGAGAAACTACTTATGACTGGAGGATTGACTCCCTGTAGGAGTTAACAGCTGACCTGAAAAATGAGTGGAGATAAAGATTCTGAGAGGAGCTAGTAAGGAGGGAGTATATTCTGGAAAAGGAAGGTATAACACGAAGACACAAAGGTAGAATAACAGATATTAAATATGGTGAGTAACTAGTACAATGATCCCTTCCACATTGCAAGAGTTTGGGTGTGGTGGCCTGGTGATCTGGAAAATCCATGTAAAATTGTTTAGCCCTCCTTTCATACCAAAGAAAAAAGACTGAATATTTTTTTTCTTTTATGGGGTGTTTACAGTAACTTATTGTAAAATTTGGGTTAAGTATTTGGTCATAGGCTCTGAGTCGTCTGCTGGCCTTCATGTGTCATCTGGGCTTCCACAAAACTCCCCCAAAATTCCCATTTGATTTCTTATGCTGACCTGTGATATATCAAAACTGTGATGGGGAAAGTTGTGATGTAAAAGGGATAATCGTGGTCGGACTGGAGAATAGAACATATGAAAATGTGTGCAGAGGTTGTGGCCAGGAATAAATTTTGCCAATTTAACAAGGTTAAAAGGTGGACCTTTTGTTTTGGACCTTGATGGATACAAATATTTCCACTGATTGAGTTGAGTCAAGATTTTTATAGTTCTGAGCTGCAACCTGGGCCAAGAAAAAGTGGGCAGACAGATTGGTCATGGCTCCAGAGGAAGATGCAGAGAAAGCAGAAACTTCTTAAACCCAGAGATAGCAGCTGCAAAGGGTCGCAGAGCTGCCAGTCATCAGAATACATAAGGAGCTAGAGTGAGCCCAAGGTTTTTTGCCAGTTGATCACTGCCCACACTGATACTATCTCCTCTGCCAAAAGACTTGACTAAAATGTTGGAAACTAAGGGAGTATGTCCCCCTTTTGAGGAAAGGCTAAAGAAATTGTGGAATGGAAATATAATGGAATATTATTGTGGCATAAGAAATGATGATCTGGGGATTTTCAGAGAAAACTGAGAAGATTTTTATGAACTAATGGAGAATGAAGTGAACAGAACCAGAAGAATAATTTATTTAATTAAGATGTTATAGAAAAAGACAAACTTTTTAAGACTTTAGAATTATGATAACACAGTTAAAAACCATGAGTTCACAATAATGAAGATGAAACACTTTGCTGACATTCTGACAGAGAGTTGATGAACTTCAAATGAAAAAAGAAATGTACTTTTTGGAATATGATTGTTGTGGGGATTTGTTTTTCTAGTCTATGTAGATATGCCTTGATGGATTTGGTTTTTTTTAATTTGTTTTGTTTTTTAATTTGCTAAATAAGGGAGGGAAATAACGAAAATGTTAAGAATATATTTGGTACAAGAAAAAGTTGTTTACTTCTTCACCATTGTCACATCTGAGGCTAAGGGTAATAAAAGGGTTGAGAATTTGATCCCTTGAGGGGTATGCCAATGTATAGGCTTCACTAGCCAGAGACCAAAGCCTCTTGTCTCAACTATCTCAGGATCTCTCCTTCAAACCTCTGAGAGATCTATTTTCTTGCTTTCATGGCCCCAGTTTGTCATTCACATCTATAATAACCTGACTTAGCCAAACTATCACAGGAATTTGAGAACTCAGACAATGGAGAACTATCAGGGAGATAGATATAATCAAAGTCCTAAGCTATTATTCACCTTTTATCTTTGTTCAGTTGCCTAGACTTGTCCCTGGACATCCATTTTGCAGTCAGATTAATAAGCTAAAGAACTGTCATTTTGTCTTAGAGGTAACAGGGAGCCAGTTTTTTTCAGTAGGGTGACTTGATCAGACCTATGCCTTAGGAAGAGTATTTTTGGCATCCAATATGAAAGAAATACACTCCAAGTAACATTATCCAAAGCAGACAGATTTGAAGTGAACTGCTTTATGTTATTTCTTTAATGACTACCTGCACATCAAATCCCGAGGTGTTTTCTCAAGCCTTTTTTCTCCTTGGTCTCCATGATGTACTTGGTATTGTTGACTAGCCTCCTTGAAACTGCTTCCATGACTTCTGTAATTCCAGTCTGTTGAAAGCTAGGTCAAACATGAGATATCTATCTAATGTAGATTTGTTTAGGAAAGGATTTTAGGCCATTTTATCCCTTGTAAAATCTACTTCCTCCAGTCACAGGTATATGAAGTTGTTCTTGGTCAGTTGTTTCAGTTCTGTCTAACTCTTCATGACCCCATTTGGGGTCTTCTTGGCAAAGATACTACAGCGGTTTGCCATTTCTTTCTCCAGCTTATTTCACAGAGAAAGAAATGGAGGTAAACAGAGTTAAGGGACTTGCCCAGGGTCCCACATCTAGTTAGTGTCTGAGGTTGGATTCGAACTCAGGTCTTCCTGACTCTAGGTCTGGTATTCGATCTATGGCACCACCTAGTTACTCTATATAATGTATTAGGTAGATAATATCTTTTATGTCTTCCTCACCCCGTTTTACCCTCCACCAACTCCAGCATCCTCTCACCCCTCCTTATTAGTCTATCTCGTGGGCTTGTAAAGAACTTACATTCACCTTACTCACCTTAGGCTTGCTAGCATGGAATGAATTATTGTCTAAGTTGTCTGTATATTTATCATGTTGAATGACTTAGATCATGGCCACTAAAGAAGATAATGGACAGTGTCTGCTTAAGAAGAGAATACTAATAAGTCTCTAATGATGATGAAATGCTCTGTCTCTTTAGTAGTAGACTGAGATTCAGCCAGTTTATACCCTAAAATGTTTGATGAATTGGTGATTGAGATTCTGCTGGGTTCTAGGTAAAGGAGATTGTTTTCAGCTTTCTGAAATTTTTTACTTATAAATCTATACCAAATTAGATATGTCCCAGGAACACCACAAACCAATCAGAACTATCATAAAGGTTAGAGAACCTCCCTTCTCCCTCGAGTCATTGACACTCAAATTTGGTCTGGATTGAAAGAGGCACCTCTATTAATTCCACTTCACCTCCACTCAAAACTTAGCATGATCTTGACTATGACCTTCCTTTGTAGAAGTAGTGATCCTACATTCTCTGGAGTTGTCTTGGTACTTAGGGCATTGACTGTAGATACCTAAAGACCATGTACTGGGAACACTTGATACTCTGGTGACATGTTGTATGGTGTGGTTTTAGCATCAGGAAACCTGGTTCATGTCCTGGCTCTAGAACTTACTGACATGTGACATTGGATAAGGTACTTCAAAGGTACTTCTCTGGGTTTCATCATCTGTTAAGATTATCTCATCTCAGCTCCTTATTTTAAAGGCTCCTACCAACTCTAATGTCATATGATTTTATGATTATGTAAGTTGGGTTGATGTCATAGTATCCCTTCAGAATAAATCATGTGTGTGTACATATATGTATATGTATATATATATGTATGTGTAGATATATATATACATACATATATGCATACACATACATAACGTCTATGTGTATATAGTTTCCTCACCAACCACAGTTAAGAAAAAATCTGAGCAAACTTCCTGTAGTGTAAAGGACTCTGTATTAGCTCCTTGAATACCCTCTTCACTATGGGTATGTCTAACTGGCCTGCCACCCTCAACGATAGAAAATTTAATCAAGATGAAGTCAAGTCAACAACTATTTATTAAATGCCTGCTGTGTTGAAAATTGAAGGTGAGGCAGGCCATTGTTGTTGTAAGGTCTAAGGTTCCTAGCTCCCAATCCTAAAAATAAAAACTATTTGGATTGTGTTAACCAATTGACTAGAGATACAAAGATAAAAAAAATCCCATTTAACCAATGATATAATATCTGATTATGTATAGTAGGATTATTCCATGTCCCAATTCTAGTCTATGCTAATACTTGACTGCCATGGACGCAACAAATCCTATTAGATGAAAAATAATACATAACAGAGATATTCACAAATTTCTGGCCATTTAGCAATTTACTTAAGGAAGATACTGTCTTTTTGGTACAGTATTTAAATACAGTAATTATAGTTAATAACTATAGAATGTAGATATTTTAAATAAACTCGTGTGCTTGCATGTATAAGCTCAAAGGAGCAAAGATTGTGTCTCAAATTTAGGTCAGTGCCAGGGTAAGAGCAAAAACTGGAAAACAGTGTATATTAGAAGGTTAAAGTAGAATCCAAGATGTAACTGAAAACCTGGCTTTGTAACTATGTGGTATTTTAATGTAATGTCAACCCTTGGAGGGCAGGTGCCACAAAATTTTATATAGCAACATAACTTTTCTTCCTCATCAGAGGCAGAAAAACCTTGTTAAAACCTTGAAGAGCAAAGGAAGTGGAGAATTCAATCAACTATTTGGGTAATATGGTCAAAAACCATTGTCTGATATATTTAGTATTTAGTAATTCATTCAACAAACACGTATTTGCTCAGGGAACTTTGAAGAGGCCAGAAAATCAGCCGTAGTCGAAATGTGCATTCCTAGTTCCCACTTAAAGAGCAGTATTTTGACATCTAAGTTAGAAGCCATTTTGATAATTAGCTACGTAATGTGAAAGTCATGTAGCTATTATTATTTAAGTGATTTCAGTATGTATTACTTTCATTGGAATCAAGATGACCTATTTTATAAGATGGCATGGTCAGGTCTTGTTTGTGCAGATGCCCCTTATTTTCCTTAGGAATCTTTTTATTTTTTATTATCTAGATACTAGTTCTCCTTTTTGTTCCATTGTACATGTATTATACAGTATTATAATGAATGGTGGTTGAGCAGTGTAGTGCAATGAAAATGTCTCTGCATCTGTAGTTAGAGAATTTTGTCCCCTGTTCCATTATTTACTATGTATATGACCTTGGGCAAGAAACTTAGTCTGACATGAACTCACATGTAAAATGAGGGGCTTGGACAAGACGGCCTCTCAGGTGCCTTTCGGCTCTAAATCTGTTATCCCATCTATTGGGAACTAGGACCTCAGCTTTAAGCACAAATATCAATAACTTCCATTCTGCTCTCACTTGAAAAGGTTATTATTATTATATATTCAAGGTAGGAATTTGTGAACCAATTCCTAAATTATGCTCAGAATCTGAACAGAGATACTGTGAATTAAGAAGAGGTTAAATATGAAATATAAATATGGAATATGAAAATAGGGGAGGTGAGGAGGATGAGGAAACCAGTTCTATTCTTGTTTGGGGATGCAGCTCAGTGAGGCAGAGGAAGAATCAGAAAGTAGGCATGTGTATGTGAGTGTGAGTGCATGCATGCGCATCATGGTGCACCTGAGGCCACTTTGGGTTTGTGAGGTCAACTGGCAGCTGCTTAGTTGATTTCAGGATCATTCTATCCTGTTCCTCCCCCTTCCTCCTCTTCTCTCTCCTCTCTTCTCTCCATCTCTGTCTCTCCTGTCCTTTGTATTTTTCTCCCTCTCTCCTTCCCCTCCCCCACCCAACCTGGGGACACACTCACTCACTCTTCTTGCTTTGGCTGCAGAAAATCAAAATTAGGGAGAGAATGATTGAAAGGTTAGCCAAGAAAAAAAAAGAGAACCAAGGGTGGGCTGCAAAGATAGCCAGTGATATCAAGCAAATGAGATTGAGACAAATAATTTTAACCATTTGTAAATTATTCAATCCCAAAACACCTGGCAGGTCTTTAAAGAAATAATGCCTCCTAGTTGAACAAAAAAAAAATGCTTACCACTGAATGTAATAAAGAGCATGTATAAGCTAAAAAATGACCCATCTGAAAAAGACCGTACTCATGCAAAATCTGTGCTGTGGCCTCAATTGGGGTTTGAGTACGTACCTTGGTTTACCCACTTAGCAACTCAAACTTCCTGATTGTCTATACTAGCTGAAAGAGGCTAGTAAGTTTCTTCTTTTTTCTTTCTTTCTTTTTTTTCACCCTGAGTGGAGATAGAGAAGGTTTTGATCTCTTGCCAAGGAGAGTAATGGTGGGTTTGTTGAAAAGATAAATTGAGATCTAAATTCATGTGTCCTTATACCATGGAAAGATTTTTTTTGACAGTTTCAGGCTGAGACATACTTGCCACCTTACAGTCCCTGAGGATGAAAAATCTAAAAAAGAATGGAGCAGAGAGGATCAAGGACACATACAGAGGGATTGGCATTGGCAAAAAGAAGAGCCATTTCCTTTTCAAAGATGGGAGAAACAGAGTGGGGAATGATGTCGAGGAGTTTGAGATAAAGATAGTTAAGGAAGAGAAAGATTTTTTGCAGTGAGAATCTGGCTGCAGCACCAACTATTCTCCATTCCTCTCCTCCCTCCCCCATCCTCTTTAAGTATACCAGCTGAAATGCATGAATACCAACTTGGAGCCAGGTTAGCAGGGGGAGGACAGAACCCAGCTGTAGCACTCCTGCCACCCACAGCCACACTAGGGATGCAGCCAGAAGTATCCACAGCCCTACGTCCCTAGCCTTTGACCAGCAATGATACCTCTTGGAGACTGTCAGTGTTATCCTTCACCTGCACTCATTTACTACACTTATGACTAACAGTCTTCCAATAAACTGTTTCCCTCCGTACCCTTTATTTTTTATTTTTTTTATTTTTATTTTTTTTGCTTTTTGGAGGGCAGGTTGGGGTTAAGCGACTTGCCCAAGGTCACACGGGTAGTTTTTCATGTTAAGTGTCTGAGGCCGGATTTGAACTCAGGTACTCCTGACTCCAGGGCCGGTGCTCTATTCACTGCGCCACCTAGCCGCCCCTTCCGTACCCTTTATACAAGTCACTTAGGAGCAATACATCTTCAAAACCTCAACTAAATACCAAAACAGAAAATTGTAAAATTAAAGAAGAAATAAAATGAAAAACAAAAAGGGGGGTTGAGCAATAAAAATTGGAGTGTTTCAAAAAAAGAATGAAATAGATCAACAGCTAATTTAATTTTTTTAAAGAAGAAAACTAAATTTTTTTCTACAAAAACAAAAAAAGAAAAATAAACAACAGTTGAAGGTAAAATAAAGGAAATTATCATAAATTGTTTTGTTCAGTCATACAACAATAAATTGGATTAATTGGATGAATATTTAAATATAAAACATTCAGATTAACAGAACAAGAAGTAGAAAACTTAACCTGATTTCAGGGGGGAAATGTTGAAAAACTATAAATGAACTTCCAAAGGAAAAATCCCCAAGGCTAGATGGCTTTGCAAGTGAATTCTATGAAATATTCTAAAAACAACTAATTCTAATGTTACATAAACTGTTTGTAAAAATAGAAAAAGAAAATATTCTACTAAATTCTTTTTATGATATGAATATGATCTTGAAACTTAAACCAGAGAGGTGAAGTTAAGAAAAGTCATTATCACTAATGACTATTAATACAAAAATATTAAATAAAATGTTAACACAGAAGCTATAGCAACATATTTAGAAGATTATAATTGAGTTAGATTTGTACCAGGAATTCAGGGACTACATTAATGACAATAACAATAGAAGCCACATAAATATATCAATAGATTCTCAAAAAGTTTTCTATGCAATATATCACCAACTTCTATTAAAAACACTAAAAGCACAGGATTAAGTGGGCCTTTTCTTAGTATGATAAATAATGCCTATACAAAGAGATCTCTAAAAAAGGCCTTTCTATTTAAAATAGGGGTAAAGAAAAGATGTCCATTATCACTACTATTTTATTTGGAAATGCTAACTATAGAAAAAAGACAAGAAAAAACATTGAAGGAGAAGCAGAAGCAAAGAAAAAGCAGACTATTGCTTTTTTGTAGATGGTATGATGGTTTGTTTAGAGAGCTCTAAAGATTCAATTAAAAATTAATCGGAACAATTAATAACTTCACCAAAGTAGTAGGATATAAAATAAACACATTTAATCATTAGCTTTGCTGTATACTACCAACAAAACCCAACAGGAAGAAATAAAGAAATTTCATTCAAAATAACTAGAGGCTATATAATATATTTGAGAAACTACCCACTGAGACACACATGGGAACTATGCTACTATAAGTACAAAACATCTCTAAGGAAAAAAAAAACAGACTAAATAATTGAAGAAATATTAATTGTTCATGTTTAGGTCAATCTAATACAATAAAAGTAATAATACTACATAAATTAATTTATCTAATTCAGTGTTGTACCAAAAGACCACCTGATTAACTAAGAAAAATAATAATAAAATTGATCAGGAGGAACAAAAGGACAAGTATCTCAAGAAAAATAATGAAAAAAGTGGGAAGGAAGGGAGCTTAGCCATAGCATAACTCAAACTATACTACAAAGTAAACATTCATCAAAACAAGATGGAACTATTAAAAAATAGAGAAGTTGATCGGTAGAATAAATGAAATATACAAATACAGAACCAATTTAATCAAAGACACCACCATTCTTCTATTCTTCCAGGTTCATAATATCGGGGTTATGCTTGCTTGATTCCTCACTCTTCCTCACCCCCTCATATCCAGTCAGTTACCAAATCTTGCATTTCTACCTCTATAATATCTCTCATATCTAACTCTTTCTTTAGATGCCTGAAGCCACCATCTTAGTTCAGATCTTCATCATCCCTCTCCTAGATTATTACAACATCCTTCTGACTGATTTGTTTGCCTCAAGTCTCCCCCTACTCAATATTGCAGCCAAAATGATTTTCCTCAAGTGCAGATCTGATCATGTCACTCTACTATTCAATTGATTCCTTGTTAGGAGGAGAAATGATTTCTTTGCCTCTTGGGTAAAATATAAATTCTTCTGTCCTTTAAAGCCTTTCTTAACCTGCCCACAACTATCTTTCCAGCCTCTTCATACATTACTCTACCTCTTGTACTCTAAAATCCAGGTAAAATAGTGTGTTCTCTTTTCCTGACACCAGTGCTCCATCTCTCATCTCTGTCTACCACACTCAGAATGTATTTCCTCCTTACCTAATACCTCATAGATCTCTCTCTTCCTTTAGGATTCAGCTCAAAGGCTTCTACATGAAGCCTTTCCTAATGTCTATCTTATCCTCAACTATCTTGCATTATATTTATTCTGTATATTCTTATAGATAAATATTTCTTATCTCCCCCATTAGAATGTAAGCTCTTTAAATGTCTTTACATTAATTATTTTATTCTTTGTATCTGTAGTCCCAGCACAGTACTTGACTCAGTGTTAAATCTTGCAGCAAGCATTTATTAAATGCCTACTGTATTTTACATATTATACTAGTGACTTCCTGATTTTTGTTTCAGCTTATTTAGAAGTTTAGAAAGAGATATAGCCATTTAAATCAATTTGGAATTTGAATTATAACCAGGGTCTAAAACACATTCTTAATGAATCATAATATAATTATATGGTGTAGTAGAAAGGACATCAGATGACCAGCTCATTCTCTTCCAGCATTGATTATGCTCTTTCTCAGTTGGAACACAGATCCTTGAACACACATTAGTGTGACATAGAAGAATGTGACATGCTAGTCTGTGATGTCCTACAAAGCTAAAAATACTCAGAGCTGTCCACTAGAATATTTGTATAGTGGTCATGAGCAGATTCTGACTTCAGAGCTTTCTGAATTTGACTAAATTAGCCATGGCAGCAAATTTCCATATTGTCTTGTGAAGTTAATATGCTTATTCTTCTCACCCCAGGAGAGCTAAGTTAGTTCCATAAGCTTCAAAGTCCCCAATCTGAAAATAATTAACAGGAAGAAGCAGTCACTCAAATACCATTATGACAGGTTATAGAGAAGGTGTGAAACATTTGCAACATTGCATAGAACAGGTTCCCGTCTTGGTAGGCTATCATACCTCTCTGAGAATTATAATATATGCTTTGTTTTGGCTGTTGAATGTCACATTTTAAATTGTTAGGTTTTAAGAGATATTAAAAATATTTTTTCCTCTCTGTGGAATCTGTCTCATTTTAGGATTGCTTTTTTTAAACAAATACCTTAACTCTAAAACTTAACATGGGCAGTTAGGATGCAAACAAGCAATGACATGTATGTATGCATATGTACATGTGATAGATTGTTGATGCAATATAATTTTATGATTGTCTAACAGAGTAGTGTATTGTAGGTAATATGTTGGGTGACAAATAAGGAGTCAACAAAATCTTAGGCTGAATAATGGAATAAAATTACATGATGAAATGTAGTAGGAATAAATGTAAAGGGTTAGAATTAAGGCTTTTTAAAGTTCATTGCATAAATATAGCATAGGGGAGTTTTGGCTTGAAAATGGTTCATGTAGAAAAAAAGACTTAAGTCTTGATTGTAAACTTAATATGAGACACGAGTAACATAAGGTTTCCCAAAAAAGCTAATGTGTACTTATTGGTATAATTTCTTGAGCAAATTCGATAATAGTCCATTTCTGCTCTTCATTAGTCCAAAGGTATCTGTAATATTGTGATCATTTCTGGGTACCACATTTTAAGGACATTGATAAAGTAGCATATGGTCAGTAGAGATCAAATAGATTGATAAAGAGTCTCAGAACCATATAATATGAGAAATGGTAGAAGCAACTGGGGATTGTTGGGGTTCCCTTCAGCCTTTCTGAGGTTTGGATCTGCCTTTTAGTACCAATCATCACACAATGTTGCCACTGTTTATCTGACTGCTTATTCTTGAAATGCAAGGGGTAAATCAAGTGGAATAGCTTTGCTGCAAAAATAACCACAAGGTCACCTTTTCTGACAAATTATATTATCTTTTCTAAATAAAGGTCCTGAACCCATGATCTCATATTCTCCTCCCTATTATAGAGGGTGGAAGAAACAGGATGTAAGAACATTTTATTTCATGGTATATAAATTGATCACATAAGGTTAAAAAGGTCCCCTCTCCAAAAAAATTGGGTCAATTTATATGTTAAATATAGTGACATATGGACAGCAGCACTTCCTTTCAGCTTGTTATTTGAACAGCTGTTAATGGCTTAATAGGATTGGGGTGACCTCCATTCATTAGCAGCTTAAGCATAAAAGCAACATGAAGACTAAGGGTAACTAATATTTTGTAAAGGCCAAAGTCCAAATTTGCATTTTGAAAAATGTGTCAGTTTATATTTTTGGTTTTATTTATGTCCACAATGCATGGAGTCTTCTCTACAATATATTTACTAAGTGCTGGTTGGAGTGACAAATTTTTTTTTTACTAAATTGGATTTGGTGACTAAGAAATAAAGGTTTCTCTATCAAATCCTACTTCTAAAAAGGAAAAACTACGTTTAGGAGAGAGATTGAATGTTGTGGATGTTCCTCTTTAGGGATGTCTATTGTGATTATGGGTTTGTAAGGTCCTTACAGCTAGGTGACACAATGGATAGCAGGCCAGGCCTAGACTCATCTTCCTGGATTCAGATTTGGCCTCAGACACAACACAACAATGTCACTTAACTCTGTTTGCCTCAGTTTCCTCATCTGTAAAATGAACTGGAGAAGGAAATGGTAAACCACTTCATTATCTTTGCTAAGAAAATGCCTAATGAGGTCATGAAGAGTTGGATCCAACTGAAGAACAAAAACAAGCTCCTTAAAGCTTCATACCTTTTGGCATCCAAAGTATTTAGCATATTTCCTTCCATGCTACAAGTGCTGAGTAAATTTTGGTAATGAGAGGGAGGGAGAGAGAAAGGGGGAGAGGGAGGGGGAGAGAGAGAAAGAGAGAAGGAGAGAGAGAGAGAGAGAGAGAGAGAGAGAATGTATTTCTGAGGGCAATCTTTATCCTTTCTTAGTGGACTTTTTTCCCCTTTCTCACTTCTTTTCATACAGAATTAAATGGTTTTATTCTTGAGCATAGGAATGATGTCTATGTTTTGTACTATGTAATCTGAAACTCATTTTACTGAGCCCTTAACCAGCGTTTATTAATGATAATGGTATACAAATTCAGAAATAACATAAGGAACACCCTTATTTTTAGTTGTGCTGTTATTATTAAATGATCTTTAAACATCTTGGGTCTTAAAAGGAACTTACTATTTGAATATTCAAATTTACTTTTCCTCTTCTGGAAATATGAAAAAATAATTTTTAACATTTCATTTAAGTTGAAGAATTTTTTCTCATTAAACAAGAATTTTTATCAATCCATTTATAAGCATGTAACTTGAGATTCTCTTTTCACATGATAACATTAGAGATGTGGATGGCAGAGAGACTGTCTGGAGTGATTCTTTTCCTCAACCCCAGCATTCACACAAGGAACTGAGCTTCTGAAAAACTGACTGAATTCCCAACCCCAAGTATTATGGGAACTGAGGTTCATAGACATGCCCTCTGTGTTATCTCCCCAATTAAAAAATATTATAGTCCCTTTGAATCATACCAGGTAGACAAGTACATCTGTAAGCACACATCATAAACATTATCTGCTATGTATATAGCAGTCATATGTAATTATCCTAAATATGTGGTACATATATAAGAGAGTAACATCTACTCTAGACTTTCATGCACTAGATTAGATACATAAATCACATTCAGAAACCTAATATTTATTGCAAGTAGCAATGTTATATATGTTAGACAAAATTCATAGGATATATGTAAAATATAGCACAGATAGCAATATGTAATATTATACTTTAAGGTTAGGTACTAAATTAAACATGCAACTAAATGATGCACAATGAAGAAATCTAAGTCATGTATTATATGTAATGCATATACATGGCATGCACTCCATAAATGGGCATTGGCTGCCATGAGTTAGAATGGACTGTGTCCTTTTCTTGTAGTCACTCAACAAGTATTGATTAAGTCTGTCTGCCAAGTCCTTTATTAGCTGCTGAGGATACAAGTTTAAAAAAAGATAAAAAAGAAAAGAAGAAATCCCTTTGTTTGGAATACAAAAGAATAAAAAAGAAGTTGATTAATTCTAACAGAGATCTATATACGTTATACAAGTATACATTGTAGTTGCTCTTGAGTCATTTAGTTGGGTCCAACTCTTCATGACCTCATGGATTTGTCTATGGGGTTTTCTTTCTGGAGTGGTTTCTTTTTCCAGTGTGTCCCCATTTTATAGATGAGGAACTGGGGCATTTAAGGGTAAAGTGACTTGCCCAGGGTCATACAACTAGCAGAGCAGTTACATGGCAAAGGGGATAGAGTGCCAAGGCTGAAGTCAGGGCAACTCATGTTTATGAGTTAAAATCTGACCTCAGACACTTACTAGCTGTGTGACCCTGGATCACATGCATTGTTTGATGCTTGGAAGTTAAATGGTGGAATATTGTGACCAGTTACTATGGCCAGATATGTGTCATAAGCTTTAGAAGAAACCATTCTTTAATTTTTTCTTAGTTTATGATTGGATCACCAGTAGCCCTTGGTATGTTACAGAACTACTCTTCTGTGCCATTCCAGAAAGCATCTCTGCCATCCATATCTCTAATGTTAATATGTGAAAAGGGAGTCTCTTAAATAACATTCTTATAAGTAGTTTGATGAAAATTATCGCTTAATGAGGTAAAAAGAAGCAGAAAGGGCTGATTTGATATACAAAGTCAATCAGCTGATGTAAGTTGAGCTATTGCTGCTCATATTTTTGTACTGCACGGTTCTCTGAGACCTTGTAGCCCCTAGAAAAGGTCTATATTCCAGTCTGGTTAAGAGTTCTTGAACTAAGGTTCAAGAGGTCTCTAAGGCAGATTCTTCTAGAGATTCATGTATTATTGTTATTTTAAACTACTATTTAGCTGCTTGGGAAAATAATGTTTTGTCTCTTCAACTAGATGATAAACTTTGTAATGGGATAGAATTTGCCTTATTTACATTTCCAGGACGTGTTAAATTAGCACGACACAGATAGTGGTTTCTCTCTGCATCTTCACCAACATCCTCTTTATTTTTTTGGATCTTGCAGTAACTTAGGCATGTTTTTGTTCATTGTAGACTCTGCTAGTACCTGAAACAACATAAACAGTCATCTAATGCAACCCTCTCATTTCACATTTGAGGAAACGGGACCAGAGAGGTTGTAGCTCATTGCTGGTCACCCAGAAGGTCTTAGTTCTTTTCTAGGTACAATACGAGTACTTGTCCTAGTAGTTTCACACCTAATAAACTATATGTCCACTTATAAAAGCTGTTATTAACTTTATAGATTTTAATAATGTTTCATTTCTGTCTTCTCCTTTCCTGACTGAATTGCCCTAATTTTTTTTCCAATCTGTTCTCATATACCAAGACTACGTCCCTCCTATCATTTTTAGTTTTTATTTGGAGATTCCGTGATAATTTTCATTATCTAATAAAACTTTTATCTGAACTTTCCAGAAATAAGAGCTTCTGGATAAGACACAATTGGGAACAGTTGAAGTTTAACACTTTACATTCCAATCTTTTCATTTTAACAGATTTTTTCAAAACAATAGAAATATTTCTAAAATATATTCCTTACGTTCCTTAAAGAGTACATGGAACGTAATTTAATCTTTACTTGATGCTTTCTGATAATTTTTTTAAATTTTCTTGGTTTTTAGTAACCCTTTTACTTCCTAATGCTCCATCCATATTATTCTCCCTTTTAACAAAGAAAAAGAATTAAGCAGAAAACAAAACAAAATCTATTCAACTACTGTGTCTAACAGTATATTACACATTCATAATCTAGTGTTCCTCTCTTGACAAAAAGCAAATATGTTTCATTGTCAGCCCAATGGAATCAAGGATTGATTATTGTATTAATCTTAATTCATGTGTCTCCAATTGTTAAATGTGGTTGTTGCATATTTCAGGGTAAGGTTCTTCTCCAGCCCCAATCAATCGTTCAGTGAATGTGCTATACGTAGACTGTTCTTTTCTGTTTTTTTTTTGTACTCCCCATCAGTTCATACAAGTATTCCCAGGTTTTAAAAAATTCCTCATATTTATTATTTCTGAGGGTGCAACAATCATTTAGTACCTTCATAGACAGCAGGTTGTTCCACTATTCTCAAATCAAACAGTCATCTACTGTTTCCAGTTTTTTACTACCACAAAAACGCTGCTATGAATATTAATTGTATTATGTGTGGAATGTTTTCTTCTGTCTTTGACCTCTTTGGGTTACACTTTCCAAAGTGGTAACAGTGAGTCAAAGGGGAAGGCTAATTTAATCACTTTTCTTAGTGCTCTCAGTATTTCCTGAAAGGTTGGACCAATTCATAGCCCCATTAATATTGTAATAGTGTACTTCCGATAACCCCTCACCATTGACCATTTCTGTCTTATATCAGTGTTGCCAGTTTGATGAGTGTGAGGTGAAACCTCATGAATCTTTTTTTTTAATTCTATTTCTCTTATTCGTTATTTGGAGCTTTTCTTCATATAGCTATTGAAGGTTTGAGGTTCTTTTGAAAGGTGTTTATATCTTTGTTGAGAGGATCATGTTGTGAGAGCATCCCCTCATATGTAGCATGGAGGTTTCATTGTGTGGCTTGAAGATAGACAGGATATCTCTAACTTCTTTTTTTCCCTGTGCTCCCACCCCCACCCCTGTCATGTCTCTGAGGGAGACTTTAATTCCTAACAAGAAGGGAAACAGGAAGTTGAGGATAGAAGCTATTCTGCTGTCCTCAGATGCAGGGGATACCAGGCTAAAATTACATCTCTCTTAAATATTGCTGGGGGATGAGGTTTTCAGGTTCAAGCTAACTTCTAATTACTGTTTTATTATTGACAGGGGTGGGGGAAGGGGAGCAGGACTCTAAGCTTTCTATCTAAGGCTTGACCCCTTTCCCACCAAATACCAGTTCCAGAGTGAACCCATATAGCACTCAGCTAGTAATTGCAGTTATCCAAATCATAGCAAAATAAAAGTCAGAGAAAGTATATATTGGAGAATATATGCCAAATGACACAGAGTGAAGGAGCTCTTCCATTGGAAATTAAGTAACTCAGCTCAAGGAGAAAAAAGTGCTTGATCTCACACTCACTGTATTCCCAATACTGTATTCCCAACAGTAAAGTCTCTAATGTAGCATGGTGAGGACAGGATCATGATGGAGATCATCAGTGCTTCTCATGTCTTCCCAGAGTCTTTTCCTATAGCAAAGTGAAGTGATATTGTTCTCCTTCATCTTTCTTCTCAAAGCTCAGAAGTGCCCAAAGTGCAGAGCAACTCAGAGACTGGAAGAGAAACCAAAGAAGATTCAACAAAAATTCAGAGAAGACTTTCCTTTCTCCCACCCTTGCCAGCTCTGCCTACTTGTGACAAATTTCAAAACGTTACTCTCCACCAATAAGGAGAAAGCCCAATACCAATGGGCTTTGAGACTATGGTGACATATCCCTTGATAGCTAATCTACTGAATACTAGTTCTGGTCTTAAATGTTTATTCCATTTCACTCAGAGTCGTGATTGTAGACATTCGTTGTACTTTGTTGTATATGTTATTATGATAGTTGTAGGCAGTATATGATGCTGGACTAAATGACTTAGATCAATCCTGTAGTATATACCTCCAGACTTCAGGACCGGTTAGCATAGCTTCAGAGTGGTACTGAGGCCCTTCAAAGCTGCTGAAATAGAAGTGTCTGTTAACCTTGATTTCTCCTTTTGAGCACCAACACTTCTACAGCAAGACAGAAAAGCAAAAATATGCAAACGTGGTTGAAATAGTTCACACCTGTGCATTCAAAGGCTTTTGAGATATAAATTTTATAGAATGTTAGAGCTCCAAAGAGAATTTCCAAGCAATGTTGTCCAACCACCTTCATTTTACAAGTGAGCAAACATGAATAGAAAAATGGTGACTTGCCAAAAGATTGACTGGGGTTGGGGAGGAACCCTTCCCTGACATAATACAATAACTGCATTTAGTCATTTAACATTTAAAGGCATACAAATTAAGATTAACATGAAAATCAATTCTTGATTCTCAAGGGTTGGCAAAAAACCATATTTATCTTCTGTCAGTAGAGGGAAAATAGAATATGGACATGGAATACCTTGTCAGACATGGTAGATGAATAGGGTTATTGTTTCTTTTTCTTAACATAGCTTATTATTGGCAGGCTCAGATCTCTGACTTCTAACCCAGTACTTTTGCTTCCTCTTTCTGGGAAGGTACTTACATCGTGAGGTATGGCTATTGGTGTTTGTTCAAGCTCTCCTATCTGCCTCATCATCCTTCTGTGACATGTGGATTTCCTGGTGTAACTTTTCCTTCTCCATTCTAGGACATAATATCAAAAGATCTGTAATCTTTTTTCTGTTTTAGTTCGTTCCCAGGCCCAGCAAGCAATAGACTTCTGTCAAAAAACTCTTGTGAAAGCTATTTCTGTCTCTTCTCCAGAAAGCTTTCGCCATCAGTTGCCTTTTCCCCACTGTATTCCCAATAAGTTCACTCCATCAGCAAATGGCCAGTGGTTAACATTGTTTATAAAAGCAAACATTAAAAAAAGTAAACAGACTCTCCCCACTTCTGGGAGAAAAGTTCTTACAAAGGAGCTCAAGGAGGAAAAGGTGATAATGAATTATTGCCATTTCATCTTGTAGTCCATATACATTTCTGTGAACAGTTTCTGTCCAGGCAAGCTTCCTCTTCCCAACTGGCCCAAGCAACTGTGTCCCAGAGTTCTGGTCCCTTTCTCTGTGTTAGATGCTTCTGCCTGTTTCTGTTCTCCCAGCTCCATATGGTTCCTCAGAACTTCCCTTCTGAGTCCAGAAGGAAGCACAGATAAGATATATAGTTTTTAAAGTGATGGCTTGAATTTATTATTTACTTTATAAAAAAAGCAGTAGTATGGAACCAAGATCCACATTTTCATATGCAGTCTTCTTGCTCTGTTCTACTTTTTATCTGAAAATGCTTCTATGGAAATTTTTGTTTTGTTTTGTTTTTGATATTTGGTAAGTTCAGAATTTTTTTTAATTAGAGGAAAAAAAACCTTTCCTTTCTCCAGCCCCTTGCAACTTTTAATTGTCCTGTCAGGAACTGAATTCCTTTTTGAGTCTGTGTCCTGGATTCACTGAACTCAGTTTTAAAAGGTACCTCAAGGCAGAACCTACCCTTCTTTAAAATATGTTTGGGACTTTCTGGGAGCCGAGATGGCAGAGTAAGCAGTAAATCACCATAACTTTTACATATTTACCTACAATCATAAAATAGTGCCCCCAAACAAGTCTTAGAACAGTAGAACCAGTAAAAAAAATAGTGAGGTAAAACAATCTTTTGGCTCAAGAAACTTGGAAGATTGGCAAGAAAGCTCTGTCTCACTTGAGTAAAAGGGGAATGCAGTCCAGGACAGGAAGCATCCCAGCAAGCTAGTAGTAAGCCCCACCTTAGCAAACCAGTTGGAGATGCTGAGCCTCAGTACAGTGGAGCAAGCAAATGCCAACATGAGGACCCTCCATGTGCCTCAGCATAGCCAGGGGAATGGGCAGACTCCAGTTCCAGGAACTGTCATGTGCTTCAGCATAGCATCAGGTAAATGTAGAAACACCCTACTGACCTCAGCATACTCCAGAAACCAGTCCTAGGACCCCTGGCTCAGCACCGGATAATGTGCCATACCCCTATGGCCTCCAGCAGTACCAGCCACTACCCGCACCATACCCTCAGTGCAGCACCAGACAGGAGGGTTCTCTGTGGGTCTCAGGATAACATCAATACAGCACCAAGTAAACAGCCAGGGCCTGCAGCCCCTGGCACAAGAAGCCTGAGACAGTGCCCCTTCTACCCCAAGAGCAGAGTTCAAATTTAAAAGAAAGAAAAAAGGGCAAAAAAGATAAATGAAAATCAACAAAAAAAGAATCTGGCCATAGAAAGTTATTATGGTAAGAAGAAAGATCAAGACACAAACTCAGAAGAGAACAGCAATGTCAAAATGCCTCTGGTCAAAACCTCAAAGAAAAATGGGAGGTGGTCTCAGTACTAGAAAGAACTCATAGAAGACCTCAAAAAAGCTTCAAAATCTATGAGAGAGGTAGAAGAAAAACAGGGAAAAGAAATGAGAGTGATGCAAGAGAATTATGGGAAAAGAGTCAACAGCTTGGAAAAAATAATGCTTAAAAAGTAGAATTGGTCAAATGGAAAAGGCGATACAAAAATCCACTGAAGAAAACAACTCCTTAAAAGTTAGAGTTGGGCAAATAGAAGGTAATGACTCTATGTGCCATCAAGAATCAAGCAAATTTCAAAGGATCAAAAAACAGAAGAAAATATAAAATACTGCATTGAAAAAAAACAACTGACGTGGAAAATAGATCCAGGAGAGACAATGTCAGAAACATCAGACTACCTGAAAGCAGTCATTAAAAGGAGGACCTGGGGGGGCGGAGCCAAGATGGCGGCGTAGAAGCAGCAAAGCACCACAGCTCCCACACAAACACGCTAAAAAACTCATAAAATGGGACGCTAAACAGATTTTCAAGCTCCAAAACTCTCCACAAGACAGAAAGCACTACAGGCAGCGCAGCAGGCGGGGCTCTTCACAGCAGTCTGGGACCCATGGCTGAAACCCCAGCCGGCTCAGGCCCAGGGGCATCGAGCGGGGAACCGCGGCTACGGGAGAGCAGATCAGCTGCACTGGAGGCAGAGTTACCACATTTATCAGGCCAGAAGACAAAAAGGCTAAGAGAAAGGTCAGTGGATTTTGCTAACTGGGGAGGAGAAGAGCGGGTCCGGCCAAACTGCTCCCAGGGCAAGGAGGCAGCGGGAGGTGGCTGTACCAGCAGGACCGTCTGAGAGCCGCAGCGGCTGCTTCAGAGCCCTCGGCCTGCAGATAGCAGGGGGG
>CM053598.1:156910666-156959424 GCA_028646575.1 Pseudocheirus occidentalis | reverse complement strand
ATCAATGTTCTGGGCTGGGGGGTAGGGACAAAAAGGGGAGAAAATTTGTAACTCAAAACCTTGTGGAAATGAATGATGTAACCAAGAAAATAAATTAAAATTAAAAAAAAAAGGAGGACCTGGACAGCTTCTTTCTTTTTTATGCTTTTTTTTTGGATGGGGGAAGACAGAGCTATTGGGGTTAAGTGAGTTGCCCAAGGTCATGTGGCTAGTAAGTATTAAGTGTCTGAGGCCAGATTTGAACTCAGGTCCTCCAGACTCCAGGGCTGGTGCTCTATTCACTGTGCTACCTAGCCACCCCTGGACAGCATCTTTCAAGAAAATATTTCAAGAAATTTGTAGGCAATTATCTTTCAAAACTTCCCTGACATCCTGGATCCAGAGGACAAAACAGGCACCTCAAGAAAGAGATTCCAAAATAACTCCAAGGAACATTACAGACAAATTACAGAATTGTCAATTCAAAGAAAAAATACTGAAAGTGGCCAGAAAGAAACAATTCAAATATCGGGAAACCACAATCAGAACTTAGCAGCTGCAATATTAAAGGGTCAAGGGTCATGGAACATGATATTTAGGAAGGCAAAAGAACTAAGACTACAACCAAGAATCACCTACCCATTGAAATTAAGCACAATAATTCAAGGGGGAAAATAGACATTCAATGAAATAGAAGGATTTTAAGCTTTCCTAAACAGACCAGAATTGAACAACAACAAAAAAAATTGATCTCTAATATCAAGACCCAAGAGAAGCTTAAAAAGGTTAAAAAAAAAAAAAGGAAAACAAAACATAAGAGATTCAATGGAGCCAAACTGTTTATGTTCTTATGTGGGCAGATACTTGTAATTGTTGAATATTGTACCACTAACAGTACAGTTGGAAGGAAAAAAAATGTGTGTGTATATATATATATATATATATATATATATAAAGGGCACAGGTATAAGGTGAATTTGAGGGAATAACATAAAAAATAAGGAATGAGAAAAAGCAGTACACTGGGTACAGAAGGAAGGGAGAGATAGAATGAGGTAAATTATTTCACAGGAAGAGACATGGAAAAACTTGTTACAGTGGAGGGAAAGATAGGAGGGTGGGTAATGGGCATCACTTGAACCTTACTTTCATCAGTGTTGGCTCAAAGAGGGAATAATATACATAATCAGTTGAATATAGAGAAATCTATCTTACCCAACAGTAAAGTAGGAGGGGAAGAGATTAAATAAAGGAAGTAGAGAAGAACTGACAGAAGAGAGAGCAGACTGGGGTAAGCAGTAGACAGAAGCAAAATGCTATCAAGGAGGGAAGGGGTGAAAGGAGAGAGAGAACAAAAAGAAAAAAATAGGATGGAAGGAAGTACACAGTAATCATAACTGTGAATGTGAATGGGATGAACTCTCCCAACAAATAGAAGCAGAGTGGATCAAAAAACAGAATCCTGCAATATGTTATTTATAAGAACCACACTGGAAGAAGAGATATTCACACAGAGTAAAGGTAAGGGACTGGAATAGAATCTATCATGCATCAGATGAAATAAAAAAAACACAGGAGTAGCAATTAGGCAAAGCAAAAGCAAAAATAGACACAATTAAAAGAGATAAGGAAGGAAACTAATCTTGCTAAAAACAATGAAGTAATATCACTACTACACATATAGGCACCAAGTGGTATATCATACAGATTCTTAAAGGAGAAGTTAAGTGAGTTACAGTTACAGGTTCATGCCCAAACAAGAGACAGAGAATATTACAAAATGTAATTGATTATATTAAATTAGAAAGGTTTTGCACAAACAGAACCAATGCAATCAAGATTAGAAGAAAAGCAGAAAGCTAGGAAACAGTCTTCATAGCAAGTATAAAGGCCTCATTTCTCAAATATCTATATAGAGAACTGAGTCAAATTTATAAGAACACAAGTTATTCCCCAATTGATAAATGGTCAATGGATATGCATAAGGATAAGAAGTGCTCTAAATCACTTTTGATTAGAGAAATGCAAATTTAAACAACTTTGAGGTACCTCCTCACACCTATCAGGTTAGCTAATATGACAAAAGAGGAAAATGATAAATATTGTAGAGGATGTGGGAAAATTGGGACATTAATGCAGTGTTGGTGGAGTTGTGAACCAATCCAACCATTCTGGGGAGCAATTTGGAACTTGGCCCAAACGGCAGCCAAACTGTGTATTTACTTGCAAGTCATGGCATCACCTCCCTGAAGTCCTGTTCCTCTTTGAGAACAAAGGACAAACAACAACCCTTTGGTCCAGCAATACACTATTAAGTCTGTATCCCAAAGAGATCATAAAAAAGGGAAAAGAATCTACATGTACAAATATATTTATAGCAGCCTTTTTGTGGTGGCAAAGTATTGCAAATTGATGGGATGCCCATCATTTAGGTAATGACTGAATAAGCTACGGCATATAAATATAACAACATACTATTGTGCAATAAGAAATGATGAGCAGGCAGATTTCAGAAAAATCTGGAAAGACTTGTACTAACAGATGCAAAGAGAAATGAGCAGAACCAGGAAAGTATTGTACACAGTATCAGCAACATTGTGTGATGATCAACTGTAAATGTTTCAGCTTTTTCAGCAATGCAGTGATCCAAGACAAGTACAAAGGACTCATGAAGGAAAATACTGTCCACATCCAGACAAAGAACTGATGGACTCTGAATGCAGATCAAAGCATACTTTTTTCACTTACTTTATTCTTTGTCATAGTTTTTTTTCTTTTGATCTATATTTCTTTTACAACCGTGACTAATATGGAAATATGTTTTACACAATAGCACATGTATAACCTATATCAAATTGCCTACCATTTTATGTATAAAGAGGGGAGGAGACTGGAAAAAAAATTTTGGAACTCAAAATCTTGTAAAAAAAAAAATAAATGCTAAAAATTGTCCTAATATATAATTGGGAAAAATATTATTTTAAAAATATGTATCAGTTGCTTTCTTTCTGATACTCTCAAAGGACTCATTTAGACCTTTATAAAGGAATTACAAGGTAAAGCCAAATTTTTAGAGTCAGACTAGCAATTTGTCATTTGACCTTTTTTCTGTGATTAATATTGTAAAGTACTAAACCCAATTATAGTTGAGATTTTGAGGAAACTGAGACTGAGAAAGATTAAATGATTTAAGTAAGGTCAGGCTATTAGTGCCAGAGTCAGGTCTAAAGCTCAGGGCTTTTGACTGCATGGCCGTCACTTTCCACACTAAACCATGTCACTGTGTGTTCTTCTAGATTGTAGAGCTGATAAAACTCTTGTCTTTTCCTTACTAACTGTCCATTTCTCCTTTCTCAGGTTGTTTTCTTCTTACTGCTCCCATATGTTTCTAATCTCCATCACCATTTCTCATCTATTGTTGCCACAGCTAGTACCACCACCCCTGCTACTAATCTCCACAATTCTCTTCCCACCTTCTGCTTTGCTTTTTTGTCTCTCCTGTCATTCTTCCTGTCACAGCATACAAAATGTGTAGCTTTTTATAGATATTGCCAACTAGAATACTACTTTCCTTCTGATCCAAAAAGCCAGTCATAGCACATTGTGTGTGGTCTTGGGGTTTTCTCAGTTGCTTTCATAATTCCTGGGTGCTCAGAGGCTTTTGCTGTGTAGCTGAAAATCTTATTTTCCTTTTCCTGCTTCCAAGTTTGGAAGTGACACAAGATTTAGATAACTCAGATCTTGTTGTATTCTTCAGTTGTGGTGTTCAGAGTTATGTCCTTTATGCCAGGTGTAGAAGCTCCATAGTTTTATATAACCTAGATGGTGGTTAACATATTGTTAGTCATCTTGGATGCAGTAATGCTCTAATCCAGTGTACTCAAAAAATAATTCAATTCAACTCCAAGCATTTATCACACCTCCACCCTGTGTAACACCCTGCACTAGGTGCTAGAGAAATGATGACAGATAGGACACACTCTAGCAGAGGAGAGATGACATGCACACAAATAACAATGATACAAGAAAGAAGGAATTGTGTACAAAAGAGAGATTTAAGCAAAGAAATACAAGAAATTTGAAGAGAGGTCAGTTTTTCTTAAGGGAATGAGGAGGGCCAATGGGAATTTCATAAAGGAGGTGGTCCTTGATTGGGGCCTTAAAAGAAGAGAGGGACTTAAAGTAGTAGGAGATTGTTGGGGAAAGAGACCATTCTGTCCATGGGAGAATAATGAGAGCAAAGGCACCCAGGTATAAAAGTGCAAGAAGAGAATTGGGGAAAAGAGATAGTATATTTTGGCTGGAATATAAATTATCTAAAGAGATATATGTAGGCTGTTCATGGAAAAAGTAGTTGAGAGACAGATTATAGAAGATTTTGAATGCCATGATCTGGCATTTATACTTTATGCATTTATTAGGTTGTCTTTTCATTCTGGGCCCATGGAAAGTCTATTTGAGTAGAAGCATGACATGATCATAGTAGCACCTTAAAAAGATTATTCAGGTAACAGTGTGAAAGATGGAAGAGATATCATAGAATTTAAAGTGACAGGACATTGGCAGCTGACCAGATGTAGAAGCTGGGAGGGAAGAGTAGGGAGGCTCAACGGTGACTACAAGGTTATGAGTCTTGGTGTATATGAAGATGGTGGTGCCAATAACAAGTAGAAAAGTTAGGAGGCTTGGGGTTTGGGGAGAAGTTCTGTTTTGGACATACAAGTCTATCTTGATATACTAGTGGAGCAATTCAGCAGACATTTGAAATATGACCCTGAAGCCTTGGCAAAGATTAAGGAGAGAGAGAGAGAGTTTGGAGAGTTACCTGCATAGCAATCTTAACTGAAGTCAAGGGAGTGGATGAGCTCACCAAGGAAGAGTCTATCAGGAGAAGAGAACCAAATATGGAATTTTAGGAGACGTACATGTTTCAAAGGATGGAGGAGGATGGAGAAGCTACCAAAAGAAGATTCAGTCAGACAGGTAGGCAGAAACCCATGAGAATAGAATATCAATAAAATCCAAGAAAAAAGGGGGGTGGTAATGCTCCAGTAATATCATAGAGAGGTGATGGAGGAGAGAGATGGGTTGGGGTAGGGCAGGTGGAGCCATTGTATTTGGGGATTGGGTCTCTCTTGGAAAAAGCTACTTCAGAGGAGTGATGGGGAAGGAAGCCAGACTACATGGGTTGAAGAAGTGAATGGGTGATAAGGAGGTGGTCAGTGACTAAGTGAAGCAAAAAGACTACTCTCTCTAGGAGTTTGACAGACAAGGAGAGACAGAGAACAGTAGTTTTAGTAGCTAACAGAATTATCGGAGACCTGAGGTTGTGTGTAGACTGAAAAGGAGATAGTTAAGGATAGATTTGAGGGTGAATGAGAAAGAAGGAGGTGATTAGTGCGGCACGAAATCAGAGAAGCGGTTAGAGAATTAAGCCTGAAGTCAAGAAAAACTGAATTCAAATCCAGCTTCAGACACTTACTAGCTGGGGAACTTTGGGCAAATCACTTAACCAATTCTGTCTGCTGCAATTTCCTTAGCTATGAAATGAGAATAACAAGACCACCTGACATCCAGGGTTGTTTTGAGGATCAAATGAAACAGTATTTGTAGAGCACTTAGCACAACACCTGACTCATAGTAGGTGCTTAATAAATGCTTACTCCTGTTCTGTCCCATATAGAAGGAGAAAAAAATAGACACAGTTGGAGAAAGGTTGGCTTTTTCCAAAAAGAGGGCTCCATCTTTCACATAAATTGTAGGGAAGGAAAGAATGAGTGAGAACATAAAAAAGTATAGAAGAGTGTCCCTCTAACATGACTCCTGGATTTTTTCTTAGTATTTGACCCAGTGACCGCAACACCTTCAATTTCTGCCTATTGTTGGAATTTTGTGTTCCCTAAATGTCTTACTTGGTGCTTGCTTTATGTTGAAACTCTTCGGCAACTTTTCTTTGATTTGTACTGATTCCTAAGATCTCCCCATGGTTTGTCCTTTCATCATTGTTCTTTGCTGACACCCAGAGATTTTGTTACCTCCAGATTTAAAGATTTTGTTGTGCTTTCCTTCTTCCAGATCGTTGATAAACATATAAATAATATTTATCCTCCCACTAATCCCCAAGTGACACCATTCTTTATTCTTTTCCATCTATCTTTTGTTTCCTATCTCTAATACAGTTTGATAACTGTGACAAAATAGACCCTCCCCCCTCAATCCTATAGCAATTTTAAAAAAAGCCATGTAGAATCTTGCCAGACATCTAAAAAAAAGTATAATTAGATTACACGCCTGAGGTTCCTTTTTTCTACATGCCTGTTTACACCCCCAAAGAGCTCCAATAAATTGGCCTTGCATAATTTACCCCTTGCAGAAATCATGTTGCCTTTCTCCTGACAGGTTATTTCTGTGTAAGTGTTCTGAACTTATCCTTAATTATAGATTCCACCAACCTGCCTGGTGGTTTATTATTAAGACTAATAAAGAGTCTGTAATTCTCTGGGATCCCTTCTGGAATCCTTTTTTTTAGATAAAGGTTACCATTCGTGACGTGCTAGTCTTCTTGCCCAGTGACTATAATGGCTAGTTATCAGTTTTGATCAGTGGTTATTCAGTTTCATTTGGGGGTCCTTCAGAACTCTTAAGGGGATACCATCTAGTCTCTGAGATTCATCTGTGTTCCTAATGTCAGTTGGTCTTGGAGTATTCTAAATACTGACCTAACCTTTCTAATATGTTCATTTCAGGGGACATTTTGGATATAGAAGTCTCCTTAATATCCCTTTTTGGTTAAAAACTGATGCAAATCATGAGATCTTCTACTTTTCTTTTATTTATAATCTCACTGCTGATACAATAAAGAACAAATGTGAACTGGTAACTGATAAACACTTCTGTTGTCTAGTTCATTTGGGCTTGTGATATTTAGAAAAGTTGCGAAACAAAGCCAAAGTATAACTTTGGCTGTGTTCAGCCAATGAAAATGCTCTTTGTCTCAGAGCAAAGAAAATTTTACCCAGAATGTGTTGTAGATGGAAGCATCTAAAGTGAGGGGTTGCTATGGTCTGATACACTGACACCATATATTCTAGGACTCAGTGACCTCAACCTGAGTCCTCCTTTAATGAATCGTAGTTTCACCTTTTTCTGTTTCTGACTTTAACTTATTGTTGTTTAGGCAAAACAGCTTGGTACAACAGTACCGGACAATGAAACTTGAGATCAAATACTGTATATGATGTATATGATTCTCAACTGTGTGACCAGGGACAAGTCACTTAAACCCTCTCTAAGCTTTCATTTTCCTATTAGTAAAAAAGATTAAAAACTACCTCATAGAATAGTTATAGAGCTCAAATAAGATATATACATGAGTACTTTATGAAACTTTAGAGCACTATATAAAATCTTTTCTCAATCCTCAGCAACCTTTGACACTGTTGAATACCCTCTTCTTGATATTCTCTTCCCACTGGGTTTAAGGAACAATACCTGGGGATGTGGAAAAATTGGGGCACTAATTCACTGTTGGTTGGACTTTGGACTGATCCAACCCATTTTGGAGAACAATGTGGAATTATGTCTGAAAAGTTATGAAACTGTGTATACCCTTTGACTTAGTATATTGCTGGGTCAAAGGGTATATACACTATTAGGTCTGTTTCGCAAGGTGATTAGAGAAAAGGAAATTTATGTTCTAAAATAGTTATAACAGCCCTCTTTGTGATGTCAAAGAATTAAAAACTGAGGGAATGCCTATTGGTTGGGGAATGGCTAAACAAGTTGTTATATGTGATTGTGATAGAATACTACTGTGCTATAAGAAACGAGCTGGTTGATTTTAGAAAAACGTGGAAAGGCTTGCGTGAAATAACGAAGAGTAAAATAGGCAGGATCAAGAGAACATTGTATGTAGTAACAGCCATACTGTTCTGAGAACAACCTTGAAGGACTAAGTCATTCTGAGTATTATAAATGCTTAACAACTACAGAGGACCAATGAAGGAAGATGCTAGCCACATCTAGAGAAGGAACTGATAAATACAAGTATGTATAGTGCAGTTTTACACACACACTAATGTCTAATGGTAGCCTTCTCTAGGGCAGGGTGAGGAGGGAAGGAGAAAAAAATAAAGTGTATAACCGTGAACAAAATAAAGCATAGAAGGAAGCGCAGAAGTCATAGTATAGTTTTTAAAACAACGTCCAGTATTAATCGCAGTTTCTTCCAAAAAAGTAAACAGTATGGAATGGAAATTCATGGTTTTATATTGAATCCTCTTTTTATGTTGTGCTGCGTACATGGAAATGTTCTTTTTCTTTTGTCTTTTTTCTTTTAAGTTCAAAATAAATCATTTTTATCCTAGTTCTCCCTACCTATCTGACTCTTCCTTCTCGGTCTCCTTTGCTGAATTTTTATCCAGGTCATATCTACTAATCATGGGTATTTCATGAAACTCTGTCCTGGGAACTCTTCTCTTCTTCCTCTGAGTTATTTCACTTAGATCTCATGGATTCAGTTTTCCTCTCCATGCCAATGATTCCCCAATCTACTTATCCAGCCCTGACCTCTCAGTTGACTTCCAGTCTTGGCATCTCAAATTACCTGTTGGACATCTAGAATTCATTGTTCTGTTTGCATCTTAAACTCATCATGTCCCACAAACTCATTCGGTTTCCCCCAAACCATTATCCCTTCAGGCTTTCCTGTTATTGCCGAGGGCACATCTTCCCAGGCTCTCAGGCTCTCAACTTAGATGTCATCCTCAACTTTTCACTCCCTCTCAACTCTTATATTAAATCTGTTGTCAAGGCCTTTCTGTTTTACCTTTGAAACATCTCTTGACTACCCCCACACACACCTTTTTCTCTTCTGACACTGCCATCACCATGGTACAGGCCCTCATCACCTGACACCTGTATTATTGCAATAGCCTTTTGGGTGGACTACCTGTCAGAAGTCTCTCCTCTCTTCAGTCCATCCTCCATTCAGCCACCAATGTGGTTTTCCTTAAGCACAGATCCCCCCATGTCATCCCTTACTTAATAAACTTCAGTGATTCCCTATCACCTTCAGGACTAAATATAAAATCCTATGTTTGGTTTTCAAAACCCTTCAATCCCTAGTACTCCACTACCTTTGCAATCATCTTACACCTTACACTCCGCATCTCTTCTCCCCGCATACTCTCAGATCCAGTAACACCGGTCTCATTGCTGTGAACAAGACACTAACTCCTGATTCCAGGAATTTTCACTCATTGTCCCTTATGCATGGAATGTTTTCCGCCCTCTTGGCTTCTCTGACTCTTTCAGGTCCCAGTTAAATTCCACCCTCTATAAGAAGGCTTTCCCAATCCCTGTTAATTCTAGTGCCTTCTCTCTGTTCATTATTTTCTGTTTAGATAGCTTCTTTGCATGTTGTTTCTCCCATTAGATTGTGATCTTGAGGACAGTAACTGTCATTTGCCTTTCTTTGTATCCTCACTACTTAAAACAGTACTTGAAACGTAGTAGGCACTTAACACATGTTTATTGACTGACTGACTTGACTTGTGATTATCGACGTATTTCCCTGGTCTCTAAGATGGTTATTTGTGAATAAAAGATAACCAAGGAGTCTACAGCAAGTATTTTAGCTGAGAGAATCTAGTAACACCATCATCTGGAAGATGTGAAGTTTGGGTTTTTTACTTAGATTGACAGGTATGTCTTTCTTTTCTTTTTTTCCAGTAAGATCCTGAAAAGTAAAGGTAGCATATTAGGTAAGGTGTTTGGAGGAATTTCATAGTGAAGTGAAGGAACTAGATTGATTTAAACAAAGGACCTTGAGATTGGGGGGGGAAATATCGCTGACTTTAAAAGGTTCCAGTGTGAAATGCACAGAATTTGAAGGCTCTGTATAAATCCTTCAAAATAGTTTTACTGCTTGTCAATGCATATTTCTCTGTTTAGGCCTTGGCTTGTTACAGTACATACTGCTTGTCATTAGAGTGTGTAGAGTATTGGACAATTATGATAACAGCAGTAAGTTGTGCTTTTGCATCAGACTGAAGATTTATGAGTAGACTGTAGGGACTTCCTGACATGATGTATTGGTTGGTAGCAATGACAGATCAGATCAGCAAAAATGTCACAGTTTCAGTTTTCATGAAAATATCTTTTTCAAGCCGATAAAAAAGAAAGTGTGAAATCTCCCAATTTGTGGGACATTTCTAAGGAACATTCAAAGACCAAACAGAGAGAGGAATGGAAACCCTCTGATCAGAGGCAGAGAGTGTGTTTTTCTCCAGCAATCTGGCCACAGAGTATTTGTGTTTGTTAGTGTTTGGGGTCAAGTCTCTTTAGTTGCTAAAAATACTCTATTCTTCATGGTGAGGATGACAATTTGGGCTTAGTAGGACTAGAAGTGGCATTATAGAAAAAGAAATCAATCAGAATTTCCCTTGACAACTTTGTTGCATGACATACATACCTATAACTTGGAGGCAGGAAGATTAGGACCTTTATAACCTTTCCCTTGTACTGCTTAACGGTGTTTTTTTTAATCACTTAAGTTTTATTGATGACTTTTACTTTCATATCACAATCGTTACTGAATATAGCTCCTTCTTCACCACCATTGCACTAACCTTCCTTTCTAGCAGAGGAAAACAGGTAAACAAGACCAAACTTCAGGGACCACATCTGACAGCATATACAACATTCTGCATCTACAGTATCCTGTCTCTGCTGAAGAGAATGAGCTCCACTTCATTTTCTGTTTCTCTACTGTAGTTAACTTGAAGTTCAACTTCATTTAGTGTTTAGTGTTATTGTATTTTATAATATCATGGACATTATATATCTATGTGCATAGTGTGTATGGTTCTCCTAGTTCTACATACTTCTGTTTAAATCCTACTTGGGATCTTGGTAACTAATGTTAGAAGCATGTTCTTCCATTATATAAACTGAGTAATAAACTATTTCCATTAAGGGCTACCTATCTAATAAGGTCAAGTTGACCCTGCTTCATTGGGATGATAGGACCTATAAAGAGTTTGGGTTTGGATAATCCCAAATCAGCATTGAGATGATGTCAACATTCTCCAGAACAACCTTACAAAGGAAATCCCCATTCTCTTCCTTCTGTTTCCTCTCCTCCCTGCACAAGGATAGTTCATCTGTCTTAATCCAAAAAAGATATGTTTCATCAGATACATCTCCTGTAGAACTTTCAATGATTATTTTTACATGATATTATTGATAACATCATCTTAAATATCGAGAAAGTAATGCTTTTTCCTACAATGTTGTTGAAGATGGAAAGTGGAGTAGTATGATGTATGTGAAAATAGCTGATATTCCAAATCTGAGGGAATAAAATTTCATAATAAATATTCCCATTGTTTTTTTTAAATCAAAGGTACACAGATAATCTAAACTGATTTCTCTGAAATTCATACCACACTACTTAGGAAAAGTCTTCTGTCCTCTTTTGTGCTGCTTAAAGTATATATGAGACAAGTTTTTAGTTTCTATTTCTAGATTTATCCAAATGAGGTGAATTGGGCCATTTCTCTCTATTCTTTCTCACTTAGTGAGCCATGCAGCTCACACGAATTTAATTATCATTTTCCATGTCTATATCCCATCCAAGTTGCTCTCCTGAGTTTCATACCCACTTCATCAACTAACTAATGAACATTTCAAACTGAATGTCCCATAGGTATTGCAAACTCAACATTTCCAAAGTAGTACTCATTATCTTTCTCTCAAAACCCACCCCTGTTTCAAAATTCCATATGTCTGTCTAAGTCACCTAAGTTTGCGACCTTGAACTTATCCTCTACCCCTTCCTCTCTCTTACCCATATTCTGGTTAGTTACTGAGCCCTGTTATCCACAGGGTAACAACATCACTTGCATATGCCTCTTTCTCTCTACTTTCATAGCCACCAGCCTAGTGTTCAGGTTCTCATCACCTCTAACTTGGACTTTTGAAATGGCTTCCTAATTGATGTCTGCCTTAAGTCTTTGACTATTCTAATTCATCTTTCACACAACTGCTAAGGTAATTTTCCTGAGTTGCACATTGGATCTGCTCAATAAACTATGTTTGCTCCCTTTACCATCAAATAAAAACTTCTGTGTTTGGCATTTAAAGCCCCTTAAAACCAGGCTCCAAATCCACCTTTCAAGCCTTATTACACAGCACTCACCTTCATGTACTCTATGGTCCAGCCAACTATGCTTCTTACTGTTCTCTCATACACATTGCTCCATCTCGTGTCCCTTTGCTTCTTCACTGGTCTTTGTCCCTTAAAGATGTCTTTGGTCACTTTTGCCTTTTAGACCCATCAGTTTCCTTTAAGAGTCAGCTCAAGTACCACCTTCTCAATCAAGCTCTTCACTGATTCCTCTCAGTACTCTAGTGTTAATGCCTTCCCCTTCAAGTTACCGTGTTCCTATTTTATTTTTATAGACTGTGTATACCTATAAATATATATATATATATATATATATATATATATATATATATATACACACATCTCTTTCCAGTAAAATGGAAGTTACTTGAAGAGTGGAACTAATTTACTTTTATCTTTATGTCCTCAGTACCTACCACACTGTCCAGCATATAGTAAGCATATAAGATATTCTTTTTAATTAATTTATTGATTTATGATATTGCCATCTACTATTTCTAGTTCAACAGTTATTAGATGTATATTTATTTTATTGTGTTTATTAATATATTATTAAAAGTATAGCAGCTCTTCAAAAAGAAAATGGTTTTTAAATAGCACATTTATAATACCTGAGGAATACTTCCCCCACTTGCAGAATGGGATCTTCAGAGAATACTGCACCAGGTTCAAGGTACACTTTAGATATATAAACACATAGCTCATGAGCTCCCACCAATGTGATTTATCTTTAATAATCTGCCAAAGTACATAATTAGTTCAAAACAAAGACATAATAAAACAGCATGGTAAGAAAAGTAGTAATAAAGTATTTTCCTATAAATCCGAGGCACACTCTTGAACATTAACAGTAGGAAAACCCAACATTCGTAGACAATATGTATGGAAAGGTACACACATAGGGAATGCTTATTATACATGTAGATGGATACAAATAAAGAACACGTGGCCAGGATATTTACTTGGAGGGGAACATTTATGGCCAAAGTACACCCTTACGGGGCAACTCCTGTCTCTGCCTGCTATCCACATTAGGGTCACTGATATTTTGGGTGATGTTATCCCACTACTCCCACCAGACCTACTATCTGTTCTCAGCTGAGTTTGTAGTCTCTGGTGCTGCTTCTCTGTGAACATAATCTCTGCTGGACATGTAGTTTCTGCCAAATTCTCTCAGACAGTCTCATTGAGCAAACATACAAAGCTTCACTCTGCCTCCCAATTCCTAGCTTCACCTGAATCCGTTGACTATGGTGTCATCTCTTCCTCATGAGAAATGTGGTCTCTGCTGCGCTTTTTCAGCTCAAAGACCTGAGCCTTTTTTTAACCATTCTTTCAAAAAAGTAATAGCCCTTCCTTGCTTCAGCCATAGTAGCAATAAAAATCTGGTCATTAGGAGGGAAAAAATGATACCAGTTTTTTCCTTTAAAGAGTGGCATACTGCTTCCTTTCCAGAGTCTTGGTTAAAAGATGCCCCATCTTTAATAGGAGATTCTTTGTTCCATGTCACAGAGCAAGGCCCTTCCAACTACTTAGTATTCTCAGCTTATTTTTTTCCTTTGGATTAATCTTTCCTGGTCAAGGGTTTGCTTCTCTCTTATGGTGAGCATTCTGTATGCCTATTGATTATCATTAAAGGCTAAGCTACACCTAAATATTCATATAGGAACTACTCACACAATAATTATTAAAAATGACAAGGTTTGGAATCTCCAAGTTACTCAACTCCAAAACCCTTCCCACTATCTCATGTAGATGAATAGGTAGAGGAAAGGTAAGCCCAGGGTCTCTCCCACCCACCAAACCATATTCCTAGCCTTTAGTCCCCAAGAGACTTTGAACTTATCCATGAGCATAGTATGGTAAAGTGTGAACAGTTCTAGTGTTCAAGTAGATTTGGGTGCTCCATTAATTAGGAGCCTGTTTTTCTGTTTTTGAATTATCCAGGCTGTGTCCTTTTTCTCTTTAGCTGTTCTCAGGCAATTACACTGCTTGTGGAGACTGCCACCAGAGGGTGATGGAAGTACAGAAAGAAGAGGTAGAATTACAATCGTTCAGATGTATCTCACTTGTAAACAGGTCTCATAAAGGGTTTGCTGAGGGGGAAAAAAGTTAAACCTAATGGTTAAGATAAGATTCGAGAATTACTTGTGAATTTTAGTTATCCATGCAAGTATCCCTTTCTGTGTGTAATTAAAAATGTACAGATGGAACTCTGGAATGGATTAAGAATACTTTAGAAAATTAAGCTTTGTAAAAACAAAATCAAAAACTTTTTTTTTAAGAATTGCCCAATAGTGGAACCCCAGACATTTTTTTCAGTGGACTTTTTTCCCTTTCAGTTAAACTTGAAATCCTATCATAAGTGGCACAGTATTCATATTCTGTAGGCAGCAATAATGATGCCTTTAACTTTTGTTCTAAGGTCTACAACATGACAGGTGGACTTTTAAGGTAATAATTATGTTTAAAACTGCCAACTTGAGATGATGTTTCTCCAGGGATTGAAAAACCATCTGTTGTAATCTATAGAAAGATATTTTGTTAAATACCTAACATAAGAATAGGGAGCCTTTTCTTCCTTTTCAGTGGCTACTAACCCATAAAGAGAAATTAGGAGTTATATACAAGTAAAGAATACTCTAACTAGTTTGGGGTTTGTTTTTATTGATAGAAAACTAAATGAAAAGTTTGGCATTTTTTCTAAACCATTAAAAACAGAAACACTGTGGCACAGTAGACAGAGAGTTGGCCTTAGAGCCAGGAAGACCTAAATTCGGGTTTACCTTGATTGTATGATATGAAACAAGTCACTTATCCTCACCTCAGTCTACATCACACTAGCCAGTGGTGTCAAACCCAATTAGAAATGGGTCCCTGCAGGAGCATACTAACTTAGAAACCTCAATTTAACATTATCTATGTTCTATTCTATTTTTATTTATTTTGTTAAACATTCCCCAATCACATTTTCATCTGGTTTCAGCCTCTCTTGGGTTTGGGTTTCGTAGCCTTCAAGTTTGATACCTCTGGTCTGAGACAACTCTCTAAGAATATAAGTTGTAGAGAAGGTGCTAACCGACCTACATTGGTAAAGGGAATTTCTTATCAGTACATACCAGTGAAATCACAGGTCTAGTCTCTATCCTTATGAGCCAGAATAACATTATGTACATATGTGTGTATACATGTGTGTATATATGTGTGTGTGTCTTTTAATGTTTTGGTTCCATTTCCAGTGCCTTATTCAAGTGAAATAGGTCCAATTATAATTTTCTCACAACTAGCATTTCCTTTTTTTGTTTGTTTTTGGAGGGCAGTTGGGGTTAAGTGACTTGCCCAAGGTCACATGGCTAGTTTTTTGTGTTAAGTGTCTGAGGCCAGATTTGAACTCAGGTACTCCTGACTCCAGGGCCAGTGCTCTATGCACTGCGCCACCTAGCCACCCCTAGCATTTCCTTTATAAGTTTTGCCTCCCATCCCTCCTATTCTAGATAGTTGCCAATGGTATAATCAAATCTTCTCCCTTCCACAGCTGGCCAAAATCCCCAACCCAACGGGCTTCTTGCCAAGCATGTTTTGGACCTAGCCTTTCATCTACTCTGATCTTGAGTCCTTGCTGTCTTGTGGCAAACTGCTACAGGTTCCTTTTTTCTCCCCTATTCCACTGCCAAAATCATCTCCAGGGAAAAGACTTCCTGCAATTTGTCTAATGCATGTTTGTGCGTGCCCCTCAAAGAATGTCATCCAAAGGAATCACTAAGGCAATGATGACAGCTCATGTTTATTATTGTTGTTGAGTTGTGCCTGACTCTTCATGACCCCATCTGGGGATTTCTTGGCATATACTGAAATGGTTTGCCATTGCCTTCTCCTGCTCATTTTACAGATGAGGAACTGAGGCAGACAGTTAAATGACTCGCCCAGGATCACACAGCTAGGAAGTGTCTATGGCCAGATTTGAACTCCGAAGGTGCCCTGTGCTAATATTTATATACTTGTTTAAGTTTTGCAAAGTGTTTTTCTCATAATAGCTCTATCAAAAAGCTGGTACAAGTATCATTATCCATATTTCACAGTTGGGAGAACTGATGCTCAGAGGGGTTTAAGTAATTTGCCTGTGGTCACATGGCTAGTAAGTAGGGATATTGGGGCTGTAACTCAGTCTAATTAAGAATCCACTGCCATTTCCAGCATATCATGGTACTTTCCCTCACTGATGCCTCTGTAGGAGTCTTAGATCATAGGTCATAAAATTTTAAACTAGAAGAGGTTACTTTGAGGTTCTTCTATTCCCATCCCTTCATTGAGTAAACTGAGACTTAAACAGGTTTCATGACTTACTCTATCACTCAGCAAGTAGTGGACTCAGCATTGGAACTTGGCTGTCTTGACTCTAGTACTCTGTCCACAATGCAATGTGCTACCATGTTGCAAAACATCATTAATTCACGATAACTAAATCCTGTAGTATCATTGTTTGGCCAATTTATAATAGTGTTTTTGTGGACCCAATTCAGGATATTGGGAATGGTATATCAGGATAGTTGGTTATAAATCTTGGTCTAGTTTACTTCTGAAATCCTCAGGTATTCACACAATTGAACTTGTAGGCATTCACAGTAGAGAAAGAACCCTCAAAACATTTCACTTTACTTTGTTTTTGTCTTTGTGTATAATATGTATTTATGCATATCTGCTGAATTGAATTTGCTATATAGAGAAAATAAAGCAGACTGGATCTAAAGTCAGAGATTTGACTGAGGTCAAATCTTGCCTGTAACACATATTACCTATATGATATTGGGCAAGTCCCTAAACGTTTCTGACTCACTTTACTCATCTGTAAAATGATGGGCTGTAAAGTCCCTTGCAATTTTAAATCCATAAGCCTTTGAAAAGGAAAAAGTAAAATTATTGGAAGGGGGAAAACTTGCCACAACCCAGGTGAAAGTCAAATTCTCTGTCCTTGCCCTTGCAAGTAGGTAGATGGCTTTACCATTATTGCTCATATAATGCTTCTGGGGATTGTAATTGAATTGGTTTCTAGAAGTCAGGTACCTGGATGAGAATGAGAAAATTCATCTACCAAATCCTGTAGGGCACCTCTACAACATGCATTCTTTTTTATTATTATTATTTTACAATTCTTTTTTCCATTCTTTTCCATTTTAAAATAATACTTTATTTTCCCCAATTGCATATAAAAATGTTTAACATTCTTTTTTTTTGATTTTGAGTTCCAAATTCTCTTCCCCTCTCCCTGTGAGACGGTAAGCAAGTTGATATAGTTTATATATGTGCAATTGTGCAAAATATATTTCCATATTAGTATTGTATTGTATGCGTTCTTAATGGTGTGAGGAGTTGGAAGGGGACAGACTGAGAGCTTCAGTGACATGTACAGGTTACACAGTCATGTGTAACCTGTAACATGTAATAGGCTTCAACACAGATACTGACTGTATGACCAGCTGTCTATCCACTATACTGTGCTATTTCTTCTGCTATGCTCAAGGAAATAATGATACAAGCCATATTTGTTTTCTAGCATTCATGTCACAGTAAGCTAGCAAATATCAGAAACATTGTTAAGAGAGGATTTAAAAGAAATAAATTAATAAGAAATTAATAATAATAATTAATAAGAAAATAAATTTTCTTAGACTAATCTGTGGTTCAGTGTAATTTATTTTTTGTTATCAGATTAAGTATAAATATTTTAAATATACATGGCCATGGGAAATGTTTTTTATTCTAGAAAATCTAAATGTGTTTTCTGTCATTTGTCTCTAATTGCTTCCAATGATTTTTTTCCTCTCCCTTTCCTGTCTTAAAATGGTGGCTTAATATCCCATTACAAGATATCTTTGTTGTTCTTGACAGCAATTCTTATCTTTTTCCCCTTCCAATAATTTTACCTTTTCCTTTCCAAAGGCTTATGGATTTAAAATTGCAAGGGACTTTACAGCCCGCCGTTTTACAGATGAGTAAAGTGAGTCCGAGAAGCGTTTAGGGACTTGTGCAGTATCATATAGGTAATATGTATTCGAGGCAAGATTTGACCTCAGTCAGATCTCTGACTTTAGATCCAGTCCTCTGCTTTATTTTCTTTTATACAGCAAATTCAATTCAGCAGGCATGCATAAATACTTATTACACACAAAGACAAAAACAAAATATTTCCTGTCCTCCGTGCAACATAAAGACATCATTTGTTGTTGTTGTTCAGCGGCGCCTCTTTATGACCCTGTGGTGCCCATGGGGTCTTCTTGGCAAAGATACTGGAGTGATTTTCTATTTCCTTCTCGAGTGTGTCCCTGTTACAGATGAGGAACTGAGGCAAACAGCGGTGAAGTGGCTTCCCCAAGCTTACATAACTAAGTGTCTGATCCTGGATTTGAACTCGGCTCTTTCTGACTCCAGGCCCCGTGCTCTATTCACTGAACCACCTTGGTGCCCCTAAAGTCCTTTCTAATTTTTGGGAAGTTGGGAGGGAAAGAGAGAGCAGTGAAAGGAAGGATAGACAGGAGATAAAATGCTGCAGAACTAAGCTCTGAAGTAGAGTTTAAAGCAACATGACAAGCTGGGAGATGACAGCAGCGGAAGTCAGACTCTACTGCTGTAGGCACGTGAGAAATACAGCGGGTCAGTATTCTGAAGCCAAGTAACGAAGTAGTAAGAATTGCAGTTCTCGTAGACTTCACTCATCAGTTAAAGAATATTTTGCACAATAGTACAATGAGGGATGCTAAAGCTAGCTTCCCTCCTGCAAAGGAAGCAAAATTTATTAGCACTGAGTTCAAACATTTAAAAATACAGAACATAATTATCAAGTTTTTCCTTTCTTTTTTCATTCTGATCTCTTTGTATACCATTACTTTACTTTTGCTAAATAAGGATAAAAGATTTTCCTCTCAATATTATTTGTGATAGAAATATATCCCCATTTAAAAAATTTTATTGATTTTTTGTAATATATCCTTTGATCTGTTGTATGGAATTTGTAAAGACATATACAAGTACCCTAAGGTAATATTTATTCTACTTTTCTCTCCCATTTTCCTATTCTCTCATTGCTGTATTTAACTGAGCTAACTATGGTTGATATGAGTTGAGTGGCCTTTTAGAATGAATCATTTGAAGTGTAGCCAAGAATACAAGCTGCACCAGAGGGAAAAATGGCCCTGTCATAGCTTATTAGCCATTTCTCTTAAACTAGAGAAGACAGGAAAATGGGTCTTTGACATAAAATTCATACCCAGAGACCTAAGGTCAAATTGGAAAGGGTCTAAGGAAAAGGACAGAATGTGGTGTGTTAAGACTGTGTCAACTTTGGCCATCAGGGAGTAGAACAAATGTTCCCCTGGTGACATCTGTCTACCACCTGACCATCTGAAACCATCAGGTCCACCCCCACACATGCACACACCAAGCTAATTGCCGCTTTGTGTTTTTGCTCATGCTGTTCCCCAGTCTGGATTATTTCCCCATCCAAGCCCACCCCCTCCCCCAACCTCAGCCAAATACTATTCATCCTGGACTTAGAAGCATTGAAAATAACTAATTGAAGTGCCAATAGTAGTCTATCAAGTATACTTGATTGTTTTAATATTCAAGAATAGTTTTTTAATAACAATAATTTTTTGAAAATAATCTCTCTTCTTAAAGGCCCAGCCCGAAGTCTTCCTCATATTTCCTTTTGCTGTTTCTCTCCCCAGTGATTGCTCCCTTTTGACAGACTATTATATTCTGTACCATTCAACTTAGCCTGACTCCTGTGCCTTTGCCCTGTGCTTTGAACTATATTTCCTCCTCATCTCTGCCTCTTAGAATCCAAGCTTCTTATAAAGTGCAGTTCGTATGTCACCTCTTTCATGTGGACTTTCCAGTTCCCCAAGAGCTATTGCCTCTCCCTCCAATCACCTTGTGTTTACTCTATATATGCTTTGTAGATTTTTAAATGTAAATGTGGTTCTCCCTGCCTCCCCATAGAATGTAACCTCTTTGAGGGTAGAGACTGTTTCATTTATGGCACCTACCACAATGCCTGCCACATAGTAACAATAATACTTATTGTTTGTTTGACTGATTATATGATTGTTATTGCCCTTTTTAATTGCTAATTGTTTTAGGCGTGTTAGACTTAGCACCCCCACTAAATGTAATTCCTTCTAGGTGGTGTGGCTTTTGGGAAAGTGTAGTCTTTCTCAACTGGAAGAAGGGATTAGTGGAAGATTATGAGAAGTGGAAGCCTTGGAGGACAGGGTAAGCCTGGGAACTTTGCCCAGGAAAATTTTGAGCCCCACAGAAAGAAGGGTACTGCTACTCAAATCTGAACATGATCATGAGCAGTTGAAGCCTTGCATATCTCGTTGTCCAGCTTAAGCAGTAATCTACCCAGACAGAATTTGGAGAGTTTCCTGTTACTGCCACTGTGGCCTGGTGAAATCTATCCCTTCTTCACTTCCACCCCCTTTCTTGCCTCCTGGCTGTCTGGTAGATCAGCAGCACTCAGGAATCCCTGCTCTCATTACAATTTATTTGCTACATATACTTTTGAAATGAATGTTGTCTCCGGATAAAGATTTTTTTTATTGCATTCTGAGTGTTTGGTGTAAAAGAAGTGGACCACACAGTCGGGAAGAGATCCTATGGACTTATAGCCCTACCAGAGGTACAGAACCTGCAGCCTCAAGGCTACATGTGACCCTCTAGGCTCCCAAATGCGGCCCTTCAACCGAATCCAAGCTTCACAGAACAAATCCCCTTAATAAAAGGATTTGTTCTGTAAAACTTGGACTCAGTCAAAAGGCCACCCCTCATGTGACCTCAACACCACAAATTCCCGACTCCTGTGGGCTAGACTTCACTGTCAGTCTGTACTGAAGCTCACTCTCTTTCTTCGGAAGCACACCAATGTCTTACATTTCTCTTGTAGTTTGTACAGTGCACATTGCATGGCTCAAAAAATACTCTTTAAAATCCATGGGCTAATGTACTTTGTTGGTCCCTATTACTAGAATGGTTAGATCAGAGGGATTCCGGCATCAGTGAGAAACTCGACATGTGACGATTCATTCTCAGCCTCATTCATCTGGTTTACAAATAACTACCAAATGAACACCAGGTATCACACCGGGAAATAGGCATCAACAGGATAGTGTTACCTTGGGAAAGCTGGTTCCAGGTCCAGAAGGTCAAATTGGAAAGGATGTGAGTTAAGGATTTCACTTTTTGTAGGGGCCAGGACTGAGCCATTAGTCTGGGAATCAGTAGGTAAAGGAATAACTGAGAGAGTCCATGGTTGGAGTATAATGAAAGATGTAAGAAGTCATCTGATCATAAAACCAGAGAAAACCAGAGACTGAGAGCTGGAGGAGAACCTAGAACTAATCCAGAACAACCCCTTGATTTTATAGATAAGGAACTGAGGTGACATGGCTTCCATACAGGAGACACCCTGTATGGTCAGGCTTCATTATCTTGCTGGCCCAAGAATAACCTTTGCATTCTTCCTTAAAAAACCCTGGATATTCTATACCATACCTGTCTTTTGTCTGTCTCCCCAGTCCTAGGAGATTTTTATTTTTAGCCTCATTCTTAAACAGTGCTATTATTTTCATGTCATGTTGAATAGAGTGCCAGGCCTAGAGTCAGGAAGACCTGAATTCAAACTTGGCCTCAGACAGTGACTAGCTGCATGACACTATAAAAGTCACTATACAAGTTGCCTGCCATTTGCCTCAGTTTTCTTGTCTGTGAAATGGGAATGATAATAGCCCCTACCTCCTAGGGTTGTTATGAAGACCAAAAGAGACAATTGTAAAGGGCTTAGCACAGTGCCTGTGCTATATGAATGTTATTCATATTGCTATATGAATATATATTATACATAATATATATTATATAATACAGTATATAGTATATAATTATATTTATATATAATATATTATAAGTGTATAATATATATAATATAATATCATATATATTCATATTGCTATATGAATGTTAGCTGTTAATATTTTTTGTCCCTTGTATATGGCATCTGCCCTAGCTTTTATCCAACATGGCCTAGTAGGAAAATAGCATTTTAAATTTTAAAAAGTAATGGTAAATACTAAATAAATATTAAAAAAATAATAACATCACAGATTTATGTAGTAAAGGGTCTTAAGGCCCTACAACTCTCATGGAGTGGGAGGTATTTTTGTTGTTGTTTTTAAAAAATACTTTTTTTTCTTTCCCTTGAAGTGCTTGGGAATAAGAACCCATAAACTCCAACAGGGGACATTAGACTGACATTTTTGTTCATACCCTATTAACACCAGAAGCATAAAGAAGGGAAGATGTAATTTTGTTTGCTAAGTTACACTAGTTTGAGAGCTAAATGAACTGTGGGATAAGTTGAGTAGTTTCTTCAGAGATAATAAGCAATAGTTATTTGGAGAGAGTGATGTGTTAGGTAAGTAGCTGGCCAAGTAAGTCATTTGAACTAGAAGGGTTCAAAAACAAATTGCCTTACAGAAAAGGATGGCTGAGCAGAAAGTCATTCTTGTGTGATCTGTGACCTTTAAAGACCTTATTATGGCAAATTATATCACTCAGCTTTCTAGGTCGACCAGATTCAATTAGTCACCTGCCTGAAGAGCGTATTCTTCATTGACCCTTGATGAATAAGGTTGGATCTTTTTGAATCCCACATCATTGTGAAGGAAATAATAACTTTCAACTGTGCATTCTGTCAAGGCTCTGGAGTCTAGAGTCTTAAAGTCTTCTTGACCAAATTAGTTAAAGAAAGGGCCCCCTTTATTTTTTTTGTTTTGTTTTCTTTTTCCTATTGAAGTAATATTTCATAAGGAAATGTATTTGATTGAAAAAGGAGTATACATTTCTCCTTTGAGCATTAAATTTAACACATAACTAAAATAATTTATGTGTGTGTATTTAGATTCAAGCACATTCTGAGGCAAAAAAAATAGGAAAGAATGAAGTAAATGTAATCTGAAGTGAAACATAATAAAGTGAAACATAAATGTTATTTAGACTGTTCTTAAAAGATCAGTCATAGGTTACTTGGGACAAAATGTGAAAAGAGGTATTAGTAGAAGAAAGAGCCAGGGTTGACTGTGGTGGCACATGCCTATAATCCCTGCTGCTGGCTTAAACTGGTGGATCACATGAGTTGAGGAATGCTGAACAAAAATGTGCCAAAGCCATCAGGTGTTCAAGCGAAGTCTTGACACCAATAAGGTTGGCCCTTGAGAGTAGAAGGAACCACCAGACTGCCTGTGGTAAGATGGAAAACATCAAAACTTCCACACTGATTAGTAGTTGGGTTTGGCCTGTGAAAGAGTCCTTACTCTTCCACGTTGAATATGAGAGGAACACTTACTTAGTCTAGAAAAGAAGGAAAGAAGGCTAGATCACCATTCTTCATTTTCACAATATTTAATTAATCATCAATCATTTATTAAATACTTACTCTTTGTCAGGCCATGTGCTAGGTACAAAGAATGAAAAAAAATCCCTATTCATAAGAAGGGGGAGCAGGAGTGGGAGGGGCAGGGGACAGGAAGAAAATATAGGTATAAGTATATACAACATAAAATTAAAGTGAATAAAAACAAAGTAATTAAATTTAAAGTAGTTTGGGAGGGAGGCTGCTACCTGTTGTGAGAAGAGGGGTGATCAGAAAAGGCTTCATGTAGAAGATGATGCTTGAGCTACATCTTAAGGGAATACAGAGATACTTTGTGAGTCAGAGATATATTGTTTAATAGGATATCTTGTCCTCTAAATGAAAATGTTCTCTTAAGAAATTGTTTGATTGCTTGCCATCTTGGGGAGGGGGTGGTGGAAAGGGAGGGAGAAGAAAAATTTGAAACTCAAAATTGTATAAAAATGAGTGTTGAAAATTGTCTTTATAAGTAATTGGGAAAAATGAAATATTCAAATGGAGAAACAAAAGAGCAAGTTTGGGTAAATTTTAGTTGTTCCACCAGGACATTTAAAAAAAGGTAGGAAAGGCTTCCTGAATTTGAGTTAGTAGATATTTTGCTTCTGGATACAAAACTTGCTGCTTTAGAACAGGAAAGATTATTTTGGAAAAACAAAACAAAAGTATCTGGATTTTTTTCCATGTAGCAAACTTCTCCATAATATCTTCTTTCCTGGGTGTTTTAGAGGACTCCATGGAAGCAGTAATATTGAAATATACTTATCAAAAGATTTTTTTAAAGTTTGCATGCCTTCTAGGTTAAAAACCCATACCTATAAGTGTCTCACCTGGGCACCATATTTTAAGAAGAATCTTGAACACTGTATTTTGAGAAGGATGTTTACAAAGTATTCTGTGTCCTGAGAGGAAAGTACAGGATGGTAAAGGGATTCAAAATTGTGCTATGTGAGAATAAATTGAAGGAATTGTGTATGTTTAGTCTGGAGAAAAGAGTCTGAGGGGGGACATGACAGCTATCTTCAAATATTTGAAGAACCGTTGTGTGGAGTAGGAATTAGCTTTGTTTTTCTTGGCCTCAGAGGACAGAACAAGAACTATAGATTGAAGAAGGAATAGAGAGGCAGATTCCCACTTAATATAAAGACCAATTTCCTAACAATTAGAGTTGTTTTAAAAGTGGAAAGGGCTGAATTTTTTTTAAAGGTTCATTTCTGAGGTTAGCAGGGCTGTAAGCAGAGAATGGGGATCACTTGTGGAAGATGTTATGAGTTTGGCAGGGAAGGGATAGAAGCTGCTGCTCAGGAGTGAATCAGACCAAGTACCTTCCAAGGACCCTTCTTCTCAGATTCTTTGAGTCTGTGACACTTTCTTCAGGGCATCTTTGTAATTGCCAAAATTTCAGGACAAATGAGGAATAGATCAGTGGTAGTCTCCAGATCTCAGAATCTAGGAAATGGCATAAATAGAGTTTTGCCACTTTCTTGACTTGACAGAGGAATAATGTACTCCAGCTGTCCACCACTTGAGAATGCAGAAGTGTTTTCACTGAAAACAACACGTCCACAGGGCTCTTGAGCATAACTTTATACTCCTGATCTTTTCAAGGAACTCAAAGTCAAACATCCAGCTCCATTGTTTTAATGGATTTTTTTTTTCTTTTTGTCTGCACAGGCAGGTAGCTGACTTGTTGCAGCCATTTTCCCAGGAAGGAAAAAGCCTGGAGCATTCTAACTACAGTTGTGGAGAATGTGAGTGTCTAATCACTCTGCTAGGTTCCTGATTAGAAGATTCAGTCAAACTAACAACTCGTCCTCATTGCTTCAGAGCTGCTTCCTCTTTCGCTCCTTATCATTGCTTCCTGACCTTCTCTTTTGGAAAACCTGTAGTCAAATTGCTCTAACGACCTGTAACAGTTTTTAACTGTGAGATTAGATCTCTTTCTCCCTTTCTGATTGCAGACCATTTTTTTTCTTTCAGCTAAGATTCAGACTCTTATTCTTTTATTCAATAATCCTCAGCACATCTGTCTACCTCTCCTATGTATAAATAACCTCTAATCTATAGGTAAAGGAAATCCTGCTTTGTTTTCCATTTAACCCTGTAGATTTCAAAACAATACAGTGTCTTAGAGCTTCCTTATCTTCTCTTCCTTCTTCTGCTCCTTTTTTTCTTCCTAATTTTCTCAGGTATCTTTGGAACGCCTCTTCTTTGCTGATGGGTAGGGCTGCCAGACCTTTCCTCAAATTCAAAACAATTCAGATCACTTAAGAAGTACTTAAGGGGACAGCTAGGTGATGCAGTGAATAGAGCACTGACCCTGAAGTCAGGAGGACCTGTGTTCAAATTCAGCCTCACGCACTTGACACACTTACTAGCTGTGTGACCTTGGGCAAGTTGCTTAACCTCAATTGCTTTGCCTTCTTCTCTCTAAAAAAAAGTGCTTAAAAAGTGAAATGCTTCATTCTTCCCAGTATGTTGTATTGTTCTGGAAAGTTCAAAACTTTGGCTTACAGAATGTAGGAAACTTCCCTCTGTCTTATTCATTCCAGAGGTCATCAATATACATAATAAACATTCAAGCTCATGAGGGAGCGATGATTTGATCATTAATTAGTTCTATAGCATAAGGTATTGGGAGACCTCCATTTACAATGATTTCCCCTGAGCAGCAAATAATAAATGAATGAAGGAATCAAGAATTGGGACAGGAAGTGACTGTTTGCCAAGAGATCTCTGCTTCTTTCCATGGAGCAGTAATTCTCCATCTAGTTTTATTAATTCATTTCACACTATAACCAAAACTAAAAAAAAATTCTAAACAATATTATTTTAATGAACAAAATAGTCCCACTTTTAATCATTCTCCCAAATAGCAGTGCACTTATCATGCAAGGTTAATAAATAAGGAGGAATAAATTTACCAAACCAAGGAAAAGTACAGAAGATGAGAAGTGAGGCCAAAGAGAGGTTGTGGATTTGTTCAGGGCTGTACAGGTTGTAAGCAGCAGAGCAAAGATTTAAACCAAGATCCTCAGACTTCCAGTCTTTTTGCAGTATACCACTCATCTTCTCTTAGACTGGTTGGGCATAAATTGCTGGCAGCTGCCATACTTTTTTCTCCTCTATCTGTAAATGAAATGAAATATTAGAGTATTAACTTCAGTATACCTTTGGAGTCACAAGGTGGGTACTAGCTCCAAGAGGTACAGGTTGGGATCCACCATACCTTGTCAACCCTATGTGACTCTTGTTCCTTCTTTTGTACTTCTTATTCAAAAAGGATCTATCTAGCATGCTATGGAGGCCTTGCTTCATGTCTTTTGAAATTATACAGCTTATGGACTGTGAATGTCTTGGTGATAGCAAAGAGGAGCCCAAAATTTGCAGAGCTCTCAAGAACTATTATTGACTATGTTATGTACTTACCCTGATCCCACCTAAATAGTGGAAGGCCTGTGATGTGAATGATAATATAATATTGACAAGTCAGCAAGTATTTATTAGTCACTAGTTGACTGGTCCCAGTCCTGCTCTAAACCATGAAGAATAGTCCTTACCAACCAACCCATTCCTCAGTCAGTACTCCTAGAACTTTGTGCTTGTCTTTGACATTGCCAAGAATGGACAGCCAATGAGGTACATTAGTAACCATACAATCTTAGAAGACATGTTCATAGCATTTATGCTCAGTGCTGGGATTACAAAGAAAGGCAAGAATAGCTCCTACCCTCAAGAAGCTCATAGCTTAATGGGGAATATATCATGCAAACAATAATACATATATATATGACATATATAACATATATACTCTCTCTATACACAATAAACAATAATATATACAAATGCGAATAATAAAATATATACAAATAATATATACTCTATGGTATATAATTTATTTTACCTATATGAAATATTTCATAAGTTGGAGGCAATCTCAGAGGGAAGGCATTTATGGGAATTGGGAAAGGCTTCTTGCAGACAGTGGGATTTTAATTGAGATTTGAAGGAAGTCAGAGATGGAGATGAGAAGGGAGATCATTGCAGACATGAGGGACAGCCATTAAAAATGCATGGAATGAATATGTAGAATGAAGTAGAATGTAAAAAGACTGGAAAAGTAAGAGGAAGCAAGGATGAATAATAAAAAAGAATTTCCTAATAATTAGATAGGGGTAAGGAACTGTATAAATGATTTTGTTGGTGTACGGAATTCCCAGAAAAGGAACCTCCTTGTATTTATGAAGATTGGCACCGTCTCAGCAACGTAAGGTCTTAGAGTTGCCTGGGAGTCCTAAGGATGACTGAGGATCACCTAGTATGTGTCACAGGCAATACTTGAACCCAGGTCTTCCTCGCTCCAAGGCCAGCTTACTATCTATTATGGAACTTTTGTTATTCAGTTTTTTCAGTTGTATTTGACTCTTTGTGACCCCTATTTGCGTTTGCGGTCCTTTTTTGTTTTTCGGCCAAGATACTAGAGTGGTTTGCCATTTCCTTCTCCAGTTCATTTTACAGTAGAGGAAACTGAGGCAAACAGGGTTAAGTGACTTGCTCAGGATCACACAGTAAGTGTCAGAGACTGGATTTGGATTCAGGTCTTCCTGACTCCAAGCCCATGCTCTATCCATAGTACCACCTAGCTCCATTACAGAATACTTCCTCTCAGTTAGAGGTTTCTGAAAATGGTCTAGGCTATCTTATGAGATAGTGAGTTCCTTGTCACTGAGGTGGTCAAGGTGAGGCTGCATAATCATTTGTTTAGGATTTTACAGAAAGAATATATGTTTTGGATAAGTTGGACTATATGATCCCAGATTTTTCTTCCACATCTGGAAGTCTATAGTTTAATTTATTTTTTCTCTCACGAAAAACCCTTAAGGATTTACCAAAGATCATGTTGAGAGATAAAATGATGTTTGAATTTAAATAGAAGATAAATTATTAATAGTTTATAATTGCTTTCAATTAATCTCCATTGCTTTTTTGATATGAATATAAATAATGAAACATATGTTTTGATTTATGTTATCATTCTATTGCCAAGCATTTCCATAGTTATAATGCTCTGTACAAGCCCCCCACCTCCAAGTTGGTAGTTTTAAATTCTTAAGCTGCATCTAATGCCCCTTCCCTGGAGAAGGAAATGGTAAACCACTCCAGGATCTTCGCCAAGAAAACCCCATGGATGGTATTGGTGTGTTATGGTCCATGGGGTCACAAAGAGCTGGACATGAGTGAACAACAGTGTCCCCACCCTGAGATTCTGTGATGACTAATGATATTCATGATCTTTCTGAGAGCAAGAATCAAACCCACCAAAGCTACAAACTCGGAAAATAGTTGAAGCTCTTATATTGTTAACATGCCTACAAACTCAGCAATTACCACATTGAGATTATTACTTATAATGGCTAAACTTGAATTGCAACTGGGACAGTTATAGTTGTTGAAATTTATTGTTTGTCTCTGTTTCCTCTCTCACTTTTTGTGCCCCTTCTGGCTTCCTTAGTCATTCTCCTATTGTAACACTTCATGTGAAGGGGAATTGGTGTGTCCCTAAGTATGGAGTTTCCAGTTGCCTTCTAGAAGAAACCAGTGTGTATAAAAGAGCACAGAGCAGATGAGAGTTAAGTATGGAGAGTGGAGCTACAACTTTGAGTTTAGACTGCAGTGGTTCTCAACCTTCCTAATGCCACAACCCTTTAATAATTGTATGTAGGTGTATCTGCATATGGGCGGACCCGTCTAGAGATGAATAGAGGGGCAGTGTCTCAGTTTCTAAGACCATCAGAATATGTGTTTTCCAATGGTCTTAGGTGACCCCTGTGAAAAAGTGGTTTGACCCCCAAAGGGGTTGCAACCCCACAGGTTGAGAACCACTGGTTAGAGTTTCTTCAGCAGGCCAGGGGAGGTGAAGGTGGTTGGCTCAGCTCAGTGATCAAAAGAAAAAAAGGTGTACCTTCTCAATCCAGCTTTCTGGTTTGATCTTCTGTTGGTTGACTTTTAGCCTCAAATGGCAACTCATTTCCTTGAGCCCTATGACGGTTTTCCACCCACTCCCGTCAGGATGTTCCTTAACTTAGCACTCCCAAGTTAATCACAGATATCTTTCATTCATATAGTCTCTTCCAAAGTCACAGTTTGCACCTGACATTGAAGATTCATCATTTTGATTCATAAATGGCATTTATTGCCCTGTCCACCCATTTATAGGCAGCTAGGTGGCACAGTGAATAGAGTACTAGGCTTGGAATCAAGAAGACTCGTCTTCTTGAGTTCACATCTGGCCTCAGATCCTTTAGGAATATGACAAGTTGCTTAAACCTGTTTGCTTTCTATAAAATGAACTGGAGACGGAAATGGCAAAGCACTTCAGTGTCTTTGCCAAGAAAGCTCCAAATGGGGTCCCAGAGAATTTGACACAACTAAATGGCAACAACCACTGCCCATTTGTAACACTTATTTTACAAGGCATCACATAGGGTGTTGTAATGTTAATGGGATTTAAGACCGTCTCCTCCCACTAACAGACTTCACATGGAGCCCGTTAAGGGAAGCTTGCTTAGGGGGAGGCTTCTTGTAGGAAGGCTTTCACACCTTTTGCTAATTTCTAATTAGGCACTGGGTCTTGAGGGTTGTGATGCCTTCTGACTTTGAGAAGTGTATATATACTCAGTTTGTATTTTGCTTTGGGGGCTTGCTTATGAGAAGGATCTTGTGATTCCCTGGTCAAGATTCTGAGTGGCTGGCTGTATGTTCAGAGCTCCCCAACTGCTAAGATGTAAAGGCTCTCTCAATCCAGGGATGTATATAAAGTGTATAGTTGATTCAGTCAGTCAGAGCCCCGTCTGTTGGCCTCTATTTCTCTGCTTGTATTTGCTCTGTATTTTCTCTGTTTATATTTTCTCTGAAGTTCAAAGTACTGACTTTTCCCCTAAAATAGTGAATGTAATTTTAAAAAGATTGACCCTTTAAACAGCTATGTTTCTGAGTAAAGCAAGTCTAAGAACCTGTGGTAGTCACCATCCTGGGTATGCCAATGTGGTTGCTGCCACAAGTGTTTCCAAAACTAGTTAGTAGGCAAAATTTCATCACATTTTTCTTTCATCAGATCCTAGTCCAATTTTAGAGACACAGTGACCCATCCCTTCCTAGCCTGGCATCATTTTCCCTTGGGATCTCCACAGTTTCAGTTGAATCATCTTACTCAGACTTTTTCCCTCAAGATTTGCCAAATAGCTAATTATTTCTGAGGTGAATTTTGAGCCAAGGGTGATGGCAGTGGCCTAGCTGCATCATGGGTGAGTATGCAAACAAGGGGAGAGATGTGAAACAGCTCCTTAGGGAGAAGCTTACAATTTTGGAAACATGTGCCACATACCTCACATGATCATATTTATTTTTTATCCTGTGCAGGGATGATGGGAGAGGGGTGTTACCAAGACTAGAGCTGAGATTGACAATGAATATAAAGGGAGAGAGGTGGGTAGGTAGCAGGCTAGAGATGATAAAGGAAGGCATGAAAGAAAGGGAGAAGAAGAAAGGGTGAGTAGACCTCTGCTTTGCTGGGTTAATTTTTTGTGACAATTGTATAAGTAGCTTGGGGCTAGAATTGATTGACAGGTATGGCTGGATCCCCCAAGGAGGTGGTCTCTTGCGGGGTGGCTATTGTTGCAGAGCTATTTCTTCTGAGTAGCCCGGTATGAGTTGCCTCAAGGCAACTCACAATAACTGTCTCCCTGAGCTATCTCAGAGCCAAGAGCTAGGAACCCAGAATGCCTGTCATGGAAGAAAGGCATAAAAAGCTATTATTGGCTATTATAAATATAAATTTACCCCAAATAAAAATAAGTTAATCCAGTATTGTAAAGCTAATTCTGAGATCCAAAGTCCCTAAGAAAATTTTTCGGAAAGGACCTTTTTTATATCTGCTATTCACTTTTCATTTCCTAGTCCATTCTAATGCTGGTACTGTTTGATCAATATTTAACTGAAGAGGGCCTTGCAGGCAACAGCAGTATATATGGATACTTGAAGGTCTAGAATGAGTTTCTGGAAAGGTCAGGTAGTAATTTGGGAACTATTTAATGTGAGTATATTTAGTCTTCAACAAATTTCTACTCGTCAGATCATAGATTTGGAACTGACAAGGACTGCAGAGGCTATTGAGTCTGACTCCCTGATTTCACAGATGAGGAAACTGAGGCAGAGAGAAGTTAAGTGATTTGCCTGACACTCAGCTGGTGTCTGAGATAGCATTTGAACCTAGATGTTTCTAATAGCCTTTTAAATGGAAGTGACTTTGGGATCTCAGAAACTATGCCAGTCCATCACAAGCTCTGGGAGATCCTGCCAAATGAGAAGGACCTTGAGTCAAGTTTTAATATGCTTTTTGTCTAGGACAGTGGTTCTCAACCTGTGGGTCATGACCCCTTTGGGGGTCAAACGACCCTTTCACAGGGGTTACCTAAAACCATTGGAAAACAACATATTTCTGATGGTCTTAGGAACCAAGACACTGCTCCTCTATCTGTTTCCAGGAGGGTTAGCCCACATGTAATACACCCATATATGAGTATTAAAGGGTCGCAGCATTAGGAAGCATTAGAACCACTGGTCTAGGACCTTATGACCCTAAATTAGGAAAGGTTCATCATGAAGGTTGGCCACTGGTACGTTAATTTTATCAACTTTAGGAATTTAGGAAGACTCCTAAAGAATGGAATAGTTAGAATTTCTGCTAGAAAAGGGAATACCTAGGAGGGTGGAATCATGAATTTTTACAATAGTGATGTAAGTAGCACCTTTAGTCCTAAGAGACAAGTGGGATTATTAGATTTTTCTCTTAATTTCTATAATCAAGAGGAAAAAAATAGTGATATGAAGTATTTTTTCATGTAGCTATTAATAGCTTGAATTTATTCCTTAGAAAACTTTGTGATCATATCCTATGGCCATTTATGAAATGGGGAATGACTTGTTAATTTGAATCAGTTCCTTATATATCTCTTGCGAACAAGATCTTTTATTGGAGAAACTTGCAAAGATTTTTTTTTCTGTTTCCTGCTTCCCTTCTAATTATAACTGTATGGATTTTGTGCAAAGACTTTTTAGTTTTATATGTGTGACTGAAATTGCTAGTTTTACATGACTTTTGTAATTCTATCCTTCGATTATGAATTGTTCCCCTCTCCATATATCTGAAAGATAATTTCTTCCTTGTTCCTCTGCTATGTTTATGATGTCATCCACTATTTCTAGATCATTTGTTCATCTGGAGTTTATCTTGGTACAGCCACATATAAAGTGTTCCAAATCATTAATAACTGGGAAAATGCAAATGAAAACAACTCTGAGGTTCTATCCTACATCCATCAGATTGGCAGAGTTGGCAAGTAGGGAAAGTGACAAATGTTGGAGAGACGGGGGAAGGGAGGAGAAACAAGTATATTAATGTATTATTGGTAGAGCTGTGAATTGAGGCAGCAGTTTTGGAAAGTAATTTGTAACTATGCCCATAAAGTTCCTAAATTGTGACTGCACTTTGACCCAACAATACTACTGCTTGACCCATATCTCAAAGAGATCAAAGAAAAGAGGAAAGGACCCATATGTATAAAGATTTTTTAGCAGCTGTTTTAGTAGTATCAAAGAACTGGAAACTAAGGTAGTGCCCATCAATTGGGGAAAGGATGAACAAGTTTATGTAATAGATACTATTGCTATAAGAAATGACGGTGATGATCTGATTGAAACCTGGGGAGATTTTTATGAACTAATGAAGAGGGAAGTAAGCAGGACCAGAAGAATTATACAATTAAAACAACATTGTAAAGACAATCTTTAAAAAAAAAAACTCCAATCAGCACAGTGACCAACTAGGATTCTAATAGATTATTGATAAAGCATGGTATACTCACCTCCTAATAGAGAGATGACAGAATCAGTGCAGACTGCAACATATTTTTTTGGACATGGAAAATGCTGCAATATATTTTCCTGTTTATGCATATTCATTACATCAGTTTTTTTTTTATTCTAGTGGGGTAGGGGCAGTGAGAAGGAGAGAAAATATATTTTTGTTAACTAAGGGGGAAAAAACCCATCAAAACTTTTCCTTAAAAACAGAAAAGAGAAAAGGTTAGACTAAAGAATTTCAGCAAGCTAAATCATCCTACGTATCATCCTACCCTATGTACACCTTTGACTCTACTCTTAATTTGGCAAACAGAAAATAGAGACAAAAATATTTAAATTTTGTGATGGTGCCATGAATTGAAACCGTGTCAGAGAAACTGGAAAATATTACTCCCCTAATTACTGAGTGCTGCAAAAGCAAATCACACATTTGCAAAAATTCCTGTGAATAGCTGACGTTAATATAGTACATTAATGTTTGCTAAACTTTACACGTGTTATCTCTGACCTTTATAACAACCGTTTGAGGTAGATGCTATTACCCCCATTTTAAGGAGGAGGAGACTGAGGCTGAGTGGAGTTAAATGGCTTGTAAACAATCACACAGCCACTAGGTTTCTAGAGCAGGATTTGAGCCAAGTTTTCCTAACTCCAAGTCGGTGAACCAGACATTTAACATTTTCCTTAGTATGGCTGGACTTGTAAATGATACAGGTGAATAAATATTGCCACAATGTGCTGTACAAAGTGTTCAAAATCCAACCTACAATTATGATTTAGAGTTTTTTTTTTCAATTCTTATATGTACCTGTTCCTCTGGCTTTTTCCCTTTGTCTCTAAAAATACCACTGCCCTTGGTTGAAATTCTGATAGCCTGCCACCCACTGTTAGAAGGACGACTCCACGATTCCACCTCACCAGTCTGGGAGATGTCTGGACACCTTAGACACAGGCTCAAATTCTGAGTTCTGAAAATCATTCAAATCAAACTCACAAGCCCCTTGAGAGGAGGTAGCAGCTTTGTTTCCTCTCCATAGTCCACAGTGAAAACTGAGTACAAATAAATACATGAAGGAGAGAGTAAAACTCACTTTTTGACTAGCTTGGTCTCCCAGTTTCCTGATTACCTGATTACTGCCTGGAGGGAGTTACATTCTGTCCTGTCCCTTGGTCTCTCTCTATTTGTCTGTCTCTCAACTCTTATCTCTTCCCATCCTGATCTCCTTTTTAATTCAGTTGTAAGTGGAGACATTACTACTGAGGAAGTAAGCCCATCACTTGAAGAAACCCAGGATACTTAGAGAATTTGGTATATTGCTCTTTGTACCTGAGTTCGATATGTGGTCTTGAAAGAGCGTAGATTTGGTGTTAGAAGTTTCTTTAAAGTCATCTAGTTCAGTCTTCTCAGGAAGTTTATTTTTATTTTTGCTTTTTGGAGGGGGGAAGGTTGGGCAATTGGGGTTAAATGATTTGCCCAAGGTCACACGGCTAGTATTAAGTGTCTGAGGCCGAATTTGAATTCAGGTCCTCCTGACTCCAGGGCCGGTGCTCTATCCTCCCTGTAGCCCAAGATGCTTAAATGACAAAACTCTGAGTAGCAGAGCCAGGATCCAATGCCAGATCTTCTCCAAATCTAATACACCTGTTACTTTTCCAAATTGTCTCTGCTTTCTACAAGGTGTTCCAAAAGTCTTAGCATTGTTTCAAGCTATATAACTTAGGTTATTGTTGTTATATTTTAGCTTAGATTTTAATCTGCAGCCATTGTTCTATTCACTTGGCTATGAACCTGGGAAGACTTCATAGTGTAATATATAAAGTGGGCAGGTTTGGGATTCAGAGGACCTGGGATCAAATCCGAATTCTTCCACTTGCCATTTGAGTGACCTCGGGAAGTCATTTAACCTCTCTAGGCCTCAATTCTCTCATCTGTATAATGGGGAAGGGGAGAGTATTAGACTGGATCCTTCAAGTCCTTTATAGTTCTAGATCTGTAATTCTGTTAACTTTTTTTTTTTTGGTGTGGGGGATAGAGATAGTAATTGAAAAACAGTTCCTTGGTGTGAAGCATTTTAGGTGATAAACACACATGCTATTTGTTTTATTTCATGCGAGAGGCTCATTTAAGGACATATAAGCAGCATCAAAAGAGCTATTGGTCACTGAATGATCATTTCAGCTATGGCTACATAAATATACCATGTAGTAATTGCCACCAGTAAAATAACATTTGAAAAGAAAGGTCACCAACATAGTAACTTTATAAGTCTCTTCACTTCTCTCTTAGAAATGCTTTCAGTTTTTCTGGGTTTATCAAATTGGTGTTTTCCTGCTGACATGGCTCATTTTGGAGCTTTGCATGCAGAGCTGTCTTCCATATTACTGTTTGAGGAAGAGCCTTTCACCACACTAGAGCCTGAAATTAGTTCAGAGAAAAGGGAGCAGTTTAAATTTCAGCAGTCTGAATGCCTCCTACCATGCCAGATGTGTGCAGATAAGCAACAGTGTCTTGTAACTGATTTATAGGTCAGATCTATCATGAGTCAGTGGGATTTTAGAATGTTAAGCTTTTAAGAAAAAAACACAATAATGTAAGACCAAAGCATTTTATTTAAGTCTCTGTGATATTAAAGTGATAAGTGATCCCATTTAAGTCACATGATATTAAACTCAAAAGGGAGAGAGGGAGTAGGATAGCTAGACAAGACATGAGAAATGTAGGAATAAAAAATATAGTATATTTTGGTACAGCCAAATGCTGTTTTTAATTATGGAGTAGCTACAAGGATGGACATTAAGTAGAATATGTTTTCTTCAAGATAAAATATACCTAATGAAACCTATTCCATACCAATTTATTTTTTTTAAACCCGAAGGCTGTGGTCCTTTAAGGAATCAAACACATTTATCTGGGAAAAACCGTGTACCTTCTGCCTTTTTCTGAGACAGTCAGATAAGGAGCCTGTCTAAGGATCTAAATCATGCCTTGCCCACCTAAAGAAAATAGCTGGTGAGCAATCACTTAGGCTGGCTCGCCATGGTGACAGTTCATTGAAATTTCATCCCATTATACATAGCTCCTTACTTTATTTACTCTAGCTGTGTGTCTTTTTTCTTTAACCATATGTCATACTTCTGGACATTCTTCTTCAATTTATTAATTATGTACTATGTCCTAGTTGGGCATTTCATATGCCATTTAGGACAGCGGTTCTCAACCTGAGGGTCATGACCCCTTTGGGGATCAAACGACCCTTTCACAGGGGTCACAGAGGTCACCAAAGACCATTGGAAAACACATTTCCAATGGTCTTAGGAACTGAGACACTGCTCCTCTCTCTGTCTCCAGGCGAGTCTAGCCCACATGCAGATACACCCACATACAAGTATTAAAGTGTCACAGCATTAGGAAGGTTGAGAACCACTGATTTAGGCCATGTAGTATGGAGGGTATCTTGGTGTCATGAAAAAGATAGTGCCTTTTCTTGAATATCTAACATATTATTTGGTAATCATTTGGGCTAGGGAGAATCTGACTCAGGATTATTATTTAATATTCACCAGTTACCCTGAATACTAGGTGCTACCCAGAATAAATCCAAGGCAATGATCCTACTTATGTTGCTCCCCACTTTCACATCATGTTTACCCTTTAATTTTTAAATGGGCCATATTTGCTGTTGTTCAGTCATGTCTTACTCTTTGTAACCCTACGGACCATAGCATGCCAGGTCCTTCTATCCTTCACTGCTCCATCCACCGTACCACCTTGCTGCCCATCGGCTATTTTAGCACTATACAAATAAACCTTATGTTCAATTCATTTGAGCTATTACATTTATTCCTCTTCAGATTCAGCATGACTAGAGTGCATTTGGCCAACATGATATGTACACAACAATATATATTCACACAGCAATGCACTAAAGGGTACTCTTAAGAGCATTAACACTCCTTCCTAATTATCTAAGAGTGAAGGGCTGAAGTGTCTTGGGAGAGGACATCAAGTTTAATAACTTAGTAATAAGTGAAGTCCAAATCTATTTCAAATGCTAAATTCTTAAAATTTTTCACATTTGGTATTACTCATGTAATGCCTGGTTGTCAGAGATCAATGATGCCATGTTGGAAATTTGTATGAGACTTGTTTCCTATACCCATTGTTTTCCTGTTAGATTACTGCTCTCAATGACTATTTCACCTTAGCTAAAACTTTCTTCTAGTCAAACAAAACTGCTTGTGCTCTTACTGGCTTGGTTTTAGTAAAGACTTCACACATACCATTCTTCTCATCTAAAGTGCTTTTCCCAGGATCAAATCTTGGAACTCATATATAGTTCTAAGATTCTGGATTCTAGTACAGCCAAATGCTGTTCTTAATTATGGAGAAGCTACAAGGATGGTTAATGCATTGAATCCATTTTGTTCAAGATAAAACCTACCTAATGAAACCTATTTCATACCAATTTTTTTGTCTTTTGGGGGTAGGTTCTGGAAGTGCTAGGATCCTTTTTGTAATAATTCTTCTCATTCTCTCTCTAAGCACTAAAGGTAATTTAGGCATCCAGAGTCTTTGGGGGTATTTCTGGAAACCTCAAATCTTTATAGAGGTAACCACCTGGATATGGGAGCAATAATTGGTAGGTTAATAGGACATTCAATAAAGAGTCCAGAGGTTCAAAGTCCTTGTGTTCCCATGTACTCTGCACTTCAGTATAATTATAACTCGAATCAATCACTCAAAAAGCATTTATTAAGTACAGATTATGTGCTGGGCAGTATGTGGGAATATAAGGGTAAAGAATAAAACAATCTCTACTCTGAAGAAGTTTACATGATATTGCGGGAAACAATGTGTACATCTGTTTATATAGAATAAAGAAAAAATAAATTTGTTCAGTTTTGTCCAGCTCTTTGTGACCCATGGACCCTACTGTCTGTGGCCTTTTCTTGGCAAAGATACTGCGGTGGTTTGCCATTTCCTTTTCCAGGGGATTAGGGCAAACAGAGATTAAGTGACTTGCCCAGGGTAGTACAGCTAATAGGTATCTGAGGCAGTATTTGAACTCAGGTCTTCCTGTTTCCAGATCCAGTGCTCTATTCATTGAACAATCTAGCTACCTCAAAAAAAAATAAATAAATACAATGGTAACTAATAGTTGTATGGGTTAGGAAAAGGCTTCATGTTGAAAGTGATGCATGAGCTATGTCTTGAAGAAAGAAATAAAGAAATTCTTGGGGTGGCCAGGTGGCACAGTAAATAGAGCACTGGCCCTGGAGTCAGGAGGACCTGAGTTCAAATCCGGCCTCAGACAGTTAACACTTACTAGCCATGTAATCTTGGGCAAGTCACTTAACCCTAATTTCCCTGCCTTTCTCACTCCAAAAATTAAAAAAAAATCTGTAAGGTAAAAATGAAAATGGGAGTATATACAGGCATGGGAAATAGCCATTTCAAGAGCATTGAGATAGGAGGTGGACGTTTGTGTGTGAGGAACAGAAAGAAGACCATTCTGAATGAACTGAAGAGTTCAGGATGGGTAATGATGTATAATGAGGCTGTAAAGATAGGACAGGGCCAAGCTGAACAGAGAAGTTTATTGTAGAGGGAATAAAAAGCCATTTGGAATTTACTGAATAGGCGAGTTACATGCATATAAAGAAATTGGTTTGACTTCTGTATGGAGGATGGATTGGAGAAGGGAGAGACTTGCATCCAGGAGACTGATTAGGAGGTCATTACAATAGTCTAGAGGGCAACTAGGTGGTGTAATGGACACAGTGCCTGGCATCAGGAAGATACCCTCTTGAGTTCAAATCTGGCCTTGGACACTTGCTATGTGACCTTGGGCAAGTCACTTAACCCTGTTTGTATCAGTTTCCTCATCTGTAAAATGAGCTGGAGAGGGAAATGGCAAACCCTTCCGGTATGACTGCCAAGAAAACTCCAAAAGAGGTTAAACGATGGATCAGCAACATAATAGTCTAGGTAAGGGGCAATGAAGAACTATGCTAAGGCAATGAATGCCCTGGTGAGTGTCCCTTCCCGTTTTTTTACCAAATCCTGTACCAAGATGCGTGGTCGTAAGAACACTGACTGGACTTAGAGTTAAGAGGCTTGGATCTGAATCCTGCCTCTGATACGTATTAGATATATGACTGCAGGAAAGCCAAAACTTGTATGGGTCTCATTTTATTCATCTGTAAAATTAGAAACTTGGACTAATTTATCCCTTATAGGCCTGTCCACATCTAAGTCCTCTGGTCATCTCTCCAAACGTAATTCTTTCACAAAGCCTAACCTCACAGCCACCACACTAATCACTCCAACAGCCTTTCTACATTCTGTAGGTATTTGATTAGCTCATCATTTGCTGACTCCTTATATTTATGTTTAATATAGTCATGTGTTTAGAATGATTGGCCTGGTTGATTAGAAGATAATATTTAAGAGCCAAGGTCATGGATTTATATGGACTATTTCATGCAACCCAAAGGACACATTCACTTTGTTTCAGTATGTTATTGCTAATTTACTATTTCTTTGCCATGTGATGCAGGCACCGTGGAATCACCTAAGTCTGACAGTATGTGCAGTATTTGATACCTGTGGTCCCCCACCTCTAGCAAGAAAGGAAGGTGGACCACGTTTTTCCAACTCTTCTCTGGGGACAAGCTTGATCATTATATCAACACAGCATTCAGCTTTGGTTTTGTTATTTTTGCTGGTTTTGTTGTTTCCATTTATATAGTTGCAATCATTTAGTTTCACTTAGTCCTTGTTCTGCTTAATTCACACTGCATAAATTCATATAAGTCTTTCCAAACTTCTCTGTACTCTTCATGTTGTTTTTTATGGTGCCATAAAGATACGTTATATTTATGTACCACAATTGGTTTAGACTCCTCTCTCCAGTAATAGACATTTACTTTGTTTCCAGTTCATTGCTACCATAGAAAATGTTGCAATGAATATTTTGGTGAATATTAGACCTTTCTGTCTTTGCCCTCCTTGGGATATGTGTGCATAGTGTGCGTAGTGGAAGTATTTCTATGTCAAAGGATATGGACCTTTCAGTCACATGTTTGGTATCATTCCAATTTGTTGTCTATTATAATTAGACTGAGGCATAGGTCTATCAACAGTGTATTCATGTGCCCGTTTTTCTATAACTTGTTTTTCAAATCTTACCTGAAATCTTAACTTCTTCAAGAAATCTTCTTTGATCGCATCTTAATACCAGTGCCTTCCCTCTGAAATTACTTTTATTTTAGTGTGTGTGTATAAATATATACATACACATACACACACATCCTGTTTGTACATGGTTGTTTGCATGTTGGTTCCCCCATTAGATTTTAGGAGAAAGGATTATTTTTGTCTTTCTTTGTATCTCCAGCACTTAGCATGTAAGTGGTTGTTTAATAAATGTATGTTGACTTTATTTAAGTTGATTCATTATACATAAAGTAAGGGCTTCAGTCTTTCCTCATTTCATTTTTATATGATGGGGAAAAGGAGGGGAATGAAATTATTGAAAATATATTGCCTAGTCTCTGTAATGTGGAATTTTTTTCCTGAAGTCTTTTAAAATAAAATACGTTCTCATTAGGGTTTGAGCATGATCCTATGTGAAAACAGATGCTAAAAGTAAAACATTATAGTCATCAGGCATTTATTGGGTTGCTAATGTAGCAGCAGTGCACAGAGTTGCTTACCCAAGGCTCCCCTCAAAAATGTGGCACTTAGTTTATTGTCATAAATTCAGCCATACAGAAGCATAAAATGCAGTTATAATGTCAATCCCCAGGCTGCTGTCTTAACCCTAGGGAGTCCTACATTTGCTTTGTTATCATGCCTCCCACCCAACAGTGGCTAGATCTTCTTGTACCTTGACTCAGATTATAAGTATAATTCTTGCTTACCTCTTTACAGTATGCAAAAATTGCGGGCTGAAATATATTTATAATGAGTTTCTCTGCTACTTTGATGTTCTGTATCATTTAACTATACATATCTCCAGGGTGCCTTCTCAAGCAGGACATTGGTTCACACTCATACCTCCCCAAACTGTGTTTCCAAGGTATTCTCACCAACCCTGGATTTTTAGATGGCAACCATCTTATTCCCATGGTCAGATAGTTGTACTGACCCTTCTGAGATTCACTGATTTAGATTAGACATAGCCTTTTCTGCCCAAGTGCATAAAATCTAAGAAGAAGATGATGTGGATAAATGCTAATATATTATAAATGAAAGACATCCATTAGCAATGTCTTTCCTATTTATGGGTTTATTATAGTCCACAAAGAAAATTGGTACCAGGCTTGATACCTTGAATAATTTTACCCAATGTAAACTCAAACTTGGTCGGGATTCCAAATGTGAATTTAGGGAACAGAGGATAAGAGATTTCATTGTACTCTTTAAGGAGAGAGAAGGAAATGATAATGGAAAAATGAAAAGGTTGAGTCAGGGATTTTTCAAGTCAAAGCCTTTTTAAAAAAAATCACATAGAAACCTTCTGACTCTCCTACCTCAGTCCTTGGCAGGGAAAAAATTCCAAATCTAAGGATTCCACTTACTCACCTGGCCCATAGGCTGTATTGAAAAGCAGTGGGAAGTTTGAGGAGGAAAGGGAAAGGAAATGTTTTTATAATGAATGATTCTTTATCCCAAAAGTAGGCTGTTTTATCTTAAAATGAAATACACAAGAGTCTCTACCATGTTTTTTTTGAAAGAATTAATTACTTGGCCGACACTAATCGACTTTCTTATTTTCTGCAGACTATCATTAGGAGAAGCTCCATATTTTATTAAGTTTTTTTTTATCCCCAAAATCCCAGTGTGAAATGGAACAAGTTTGTATTTACTGCTTAACTGTTCTTCTGAAACAAATGTAGGATTTCATATTTACATATTCAACTTATGTTGCCTGTAGACAAATGTTTCATTTAGAATTTCTTTCCAAAGAGGAGCCAAGTCCATTGTGGCTAGATTCTCTGTTCCAGACAATACTCAAGATTTAGATGATAACCTAACCTTTGAACAGATTTTTCAAGGATGTAACATAATCCCCATAATGATTGATGGCCATTAGATCAGTCCCTCATATATTTTTTGTCATAGGATTAAGAGCTGGAAGTAGACAACGGTTACATGCTTGATGGTATATTGATCAAGATATATAACAGATTATATTCTGTTGTCAATAAATTAACTAAGTAAAAAGAAAACAACTAGAGCGTGTGTTGGTTAGGACACCGTGAATAAATATGTACTTCATGTTCCATGAGAAGCATGCTGTTTAGAACACAGAAACTCTTTACTTGCTCTGTGAAGACTGCCATGTCCTCGTAGCTAAACACCTGGATGGCAAAAACAAATTCCATTTGAGTTCACTGGTCTGAGTATTTGGAGTAGTTTTCATGGATTATTGGTGTTTATTCATCTGTTATTCAGTTCAACAGCTCTGGGTCTGTAGGTATTGTCATTTAATTGCATCACTGGAGAACAAGAGAACAGTCTGAACTCAGTAGTATAAACTGAAAAATTGCTTGAATTTAAAACAAAGGAGGTCATTGCTCCTTTGTGTCCTAGGAATGAGTGAAAGAGAATGCTGATCTTTTCTGCTAGTAGACACCAGTTCTAAACCTGGTGAAGGCCTTGCAACTAACATTTCTTCAGATCTGGACTTTTTTTCTATACCACTATTATATTCTAACTTGGTAGCAATGATGCTATGTATTTTAATAATTCTCTTCATTATTTACTTAACACCTCATTCAATAATGCATCCGAGGAAGTGATAGATCTATTAATTTTTTCATATTGGGCAAAGCTAGACCACTTCTAATTTCATCCTCTATCACTCATCATGGTACATACCTGTTCTAACCTTTCATTTCTTCCCAGTAACTATTTAGTTAGGGCAAACCATGGAAAGAAGCATGCAGATTTGGCAGCACAGCTCTGAAGTTGGTGTCAGAAGAATTATTGCAACTTATGCATTGAGGTTCCAAGCACCAACTTTGTCATTTGTCTGGGCAAAAGCTTTTCTGTAATTTAAAAGAATGGCCTTATTTTTACTTAGTGAAATGAGACATATTTTTAACAGAGTCCATTTTTTAAAGTTTTTTTTTTTCCTCTCGAGGCATCACTGTTGAACTGTCAAGAAGGAAACTGCATTTTGCAATCTTTGTTGTAATCAAGAAGACATGTATTCCCAGAACAGAGTTACACTGACCATGCCCCACCAGCTTTGGTTGAAAACCAACAGCTCTGCCTTCCAATTTAAGTGCTGCTTCCTAGCCTTATCACAGTGAACAAATCATGAGCCTCTCTGAACCTGACCAGTTATCAGCCAGCCTCTCCATGGAGAGCTTTCATGAGGGGAAATACATGACTTCTCAGGTTCTTTCATTACACTTGTAGATGGTTCTAATTCTTGGGACGTACTTTCTAACTTTAAGCTTAAATTTGCCCTTTTTTGCAACTTTTTTCTATTATCCTTGTTCTTACTTCTGGAGCCAAACTAAGCAAATGCCATCCTTTCAAATGCTTGAGAACAATTATCGTTTCTCCTCTCTTCCCCTTCTTCCCCTCAGTTCTCTCTAAGCTAAACATCACCAGTTTATTCAATTGATATTCATATGACCCAGACTCAAGGCCCTTCACCATCTTGATTGCCCTCCTCTGAATACTCTCTAATTTATCAATGTTCTTTATAAACTATGGTTCCCAGAACTTGAACACAGGACTGTGGAGGTTGTCCAACTAAGACAGAATATAGCAGAACTATAATCTCCTTTGATGTATTCAAAAAGCAGAACGAGACTTATATTTTTGAACCTGGTCAGTTTGGAAATTTCCTTTCCTTGACTGCATCTATTTGTTGCAAGAGTTTTCTTGTTCTTTCTTTTTGTCCATTGGAGGAGGGAGAATATAAATTCCCTGATCCTTTGGGCGCTTGTAGAAGGATTTTATGAGAGTCAGTTTTGTCATGATCAATATTTGTTAAGCACTTGAAATTCTGGGAATTCAGAGATTTACACGGAAAAATAAAAAGTAGAGACCAGAGAAAGGAAAAGAAAGAGAAAAACAATAAAGAAAGAACTGAGTGTTTACAAAGATGAATTGAACAACTCATTGACCCTTCTTGGTGCCGCTGTTCTACTGTGTGTGTGAAGGAGAATATAGAAAGGGTTTTGCATTTCAGGACATATGGTTTATTCTCATGTACTACTGCCCTTAACTGATATTATTTACATTCATTCAAGAGTGCATTATTCTTCTGACTGTATTAAGGGAAGGGGGTGATATGTCTTTGTCCAGTAATCTGTAGCCCTAGAAAGTATGGGTCCTATGGTCATAGGTGAGACTGCCCTGCTTTGTATCTGTTTTGTGATATGGAAAAAAAATAGGAAGAAAACTAATTCCTGCCATACCTTGAATCTGGGTAGTTCTGAAGGGATACAGCTAAGGCACTCTGACAGAAAGCTCCCTCATTGTAGAGACAAAATATAAGAGATTGGATTCTGTTTTCTTGACTGAAACATGAACTTATGGTTTGTTTACTTTACCTTTGATCATTTGGTCTGTAAAAGGGGAATTCCTCAAAATTTCAGATTTGGAAAGGGGTCTCAGAGACTGTAGTCATAGAAGTAGAGCTGAGGGCTTAGTGGTTGAGCAAGAATCACCTCTCAATTTGCCTAAGAAGTAGACATTCAGTCTCAACTTGTAGATCTCCAGTCATGAGAAATGGATTACATGTGAAGGCAGCCCATTATAATTTGGGGCAGCTTTGATTCTTCAGAAGTTCTGTATAAAGTTGAATCCTGACTCTTCACATTTGTCTGCTTCTAGTTCTACCTTTGGGGGTTAAATCCTAATGTCTAATCCCACTTCCTCATAACTCCATATACTTGAAGACAGTTATAATAGCCTTCAAATCTTCCCTTCTCTGTGCTAAGCATCTCAAATTCCTTCAAACAGTTTTTTATTCACTGAATACAGTTGTCATATGGCATTGGTCACTCATATGAGAAGTGGGAACATTCTAGTTTGCCAGTGTCCTTCCTAGCATGTGATGCCCAGGAATGAACACAGCACTCAGGGTCTGGCTGCAGCGTAATACAATGGTGCTATCATCTTCTGACCAAGCATGGTGTGGAGATTTGTTAGAAATATTACAAATCCCTGTGATTCCTCCACGATGTCTGCTTCACAGAGAATAATTGAGCTAATCAAATATAAAGTATGTTTTGATTTAGCCTCTACTTTCAACAAAATATATTGCTGAACTATGATTGTTGTAGTAATTCATAACATTTAGGCATCTTGAGGGCAGAAAGTCAAGTTTCAAAATGGGGCCTGCTAATATACTGAATGTTTAGTACCTACTTTTGGGTGTCTGCCAACTCATAATCACATATTGGATCCCCAGAAGTGTACCTAACCCCAAGTTAAGGGTACCTTTAGGGTATGTCATTTCCTGTTCCTAAAACCGTTGAGACCACACTAGTATGTTTACTTTGCAACAGCCAATTGACACAGCTCAAAAAAAAAAGAGGGGGACAGAATTTATTGTAATGATATAATAAGTCCAGCAGCTACAAAACAACCTTCCAAACAAACCTGGGGTGAACTATTCTACAGCACGCATAGGAAATATGGGAATATACACAGAGTACTTGGAAGGAATGAATGAAGAGATGAAAAAGTATTAAATGTGTACTGTATTCCAGGAATTGTGCTAAGTGTTAGGTATGTAAATGGAAAGAATGAGATATGTAGGGAATACATGTATCCAAAGCAAACCAACACCCCTAATGTTGCAGTGCCCCATTTTTCCTTCTCATAGTGTTCTCATGCTATTCCCCTGTGTACAGTCTCTGCTGGGCTCCCTAGACCTGTTCCCCTCTGCAACTTAGCTCCCAATACCCTAGGTTTACTGTCTTTCAAACCCCAAAGCTCCTCCAATCTTGTGCCTTTACTGACTATTCTGTTTATGCTGTATTTTTCCCTGCTGAATGCATTGTTTCTTTTTGGGCATGTAACTAGACTGCAAAATATCAAAGAAATCATGACTGATGGGAGGAGGGTGAAGGAGAAAGCAGTTCCCCTGCTCAAGAGGCAAAGAACAGCTCCCTCTTTAAGAGATGGGTTCTTCTTCCATAACTGGCTCTTTTCTTTGCTGCCAGAAGCCATAATCCTCAGAGCTATCTCTCACAACAACTACTTCTTTACAGAATGTCTCCGTTTTTAAAGGACTATCAGGAGGCTGGTTAATCAGTCCTTGCTTCTCCAGTTTCATTGGCTGTGAATTGCAGACTTCAGTCTACAAAATGGTGCCCAAAGTTCTGCCTTACACAACAAATCAATCCAAACAATAAGACTTTATTTGAAACTTACAGAGAAGTCATTTGGAGCATATTTGCCCACTGCTTTTGGTCACTTATTTCTGGCTAGACAGAAGCACATTGTTCTCACTTCTCAGTTTTCTAACTTCTGTAATGTGAAATTGTTCTTAGGTCACAGTATGTTGTGTGCACGTGTGTGTATGTGTGTAAGGGAGAGATGATATTAGTATAAAAAATAAGGCAAGCTTACTATATGATCCTTGAAATTACGGATATCTGTGTGCACAACGTGGTGAGTAACAGTTTTGTTTCATTTTTTCCTATTGATGTTTATAGTACAATGCTCTACATATGGTACTCATTTTATAATATTTGCAAATTTTTATGTTCTCTGTCCACCTAGCAAATTTTGGGTGCTTAAAAAGCAAATTAATGGGGGGAGGGGTGGAGTGAAGATGGTGGCTTACAAGCAGCAAAGTTTCACAGCTCCCACACGGCCACCCTAAATACCCATAAAATACAACTCTAAATAAATTTTAGGATTCCCAAACTCCCAAAAATATAGAAAACTCATCTCTCACTGTGGCAGGCTGGGAACCGAGACTAGCCCAGCCTGAAACCAAAACCATGGCCAGGCATTAGGGAGGAGCCGAACCACAGCATGAGTCTACCAGAGAGCAGATCTGCAGCACCTGGAGCAATCTCTACATTTATCAAGCCAGGAAAAATAAGGCTTAGATAAATGTCAGTGGAATTCAAGCTTTCAAGCTAAATTTTGGGGAGGAAAAGCAGTTCAACCAATCTGCTCCTAGGGCAAGGAAGCAGCAGGAAGTGGTAGGATCTGCTGCAACCAGCAGTTGCCTCCACTGGGCTGCTTCAGAGCTCCTGGACTGCCAATTACAGGGGGCTGAGACAATTGATTAGGGCCAAGGGCTCTTGCGTTGAGCAGCCTGGATCCAGATCGTGGTCTTGGGTGGTGCTCCTGGGGTGCTCTTTCAGTGAGCCAAAGCTGGTGGGGGGCTTCAGGACCCCCCAATAGCTCCAGCAGCTGTGAAAACCCCATCAATTTGGAACAGAGCTTTCCACCCTAGAAGCAGAGTTCCACAGAGCTAAAAAAATCAAGCAATTAATTGACTGGCCAACATGAGGAGAAGGAAGCAAAGCAAAAACAGTAATCAAACTCTAGAATCCTTTTTTTGGGGACAAAAAGGATTGAAGTATGGAGTGGGAAGAAGACAGCACAGTCAGAACTCCCACACCAAATGCTTCTAAGATACATGAAAATTGCCTACAAGCCGTAGATTGACTTAAAAAAGACTTTGAAAAACAAATAAGAGAAGTGGAGGAAAAACTGGGAAGAGAAATTAGAATTATGTGAGAAAATCATGAAAAGAGAGTCAACAACCTGACTGAAGAAAACAACACTTTAAAAAATAGATTAACTCAAAAGACAAAAGAGGCCCAGAAAGCCAATAAGGAGAAGAATGCCTTAAAAAGTCGAATTTCCCAGATGGAAAAAGAATCTCAAAAGCATTCTGAAGAGAATAATTCCTTCAGAATTAGAGTGGAGCAAGTGGAACCAAATGACTTTATGAGAAATCAAGATACTATTGAACAGTTATAAACAAATGAAAAAATAGAAAGTAATGTGAAATATCTCCTTGAAAAAACCACTGACCTGGAAAATAGATCCAGGAGAGACAATTTGAAAATTATTGGTCTATTGGAAATCCATTATCAAAAAAAAGAACTTGGAAAGCATCCTTCAAGAAATTCTCATGGAAAATTACCCTGATGTTTTAGATTCAGAAGGCAAAATAGAACTTGAAAGAATTCACCAATCACCTC
>CM053598.1:156893542-156910166 GCA_028646575.1 Pseudocheirus occidentalis | reverse complement strand
AATGGGGTTAATCATCCCGTATAGAAGAAGCAAGGGATAACTGTTATAACTTTACTTTCATTTACTCTCATTGAATTTGGCTTAGGGAAGGAGTTACATAAACTCTAAACTGGGTATCATGCCATACAGGAGAGTAGGGGGCATGGGGATGAGAGGCAGGATGATGGAGGGGAGGGCAGGGTCTGGGGGAGGGTTGCTGGAAGCACACATTTCAGTAAAGGGACAGGGACAGGGTAGAGAACAGAACAAGGCGGGTAGGGATAGGAGGGAGGGACATATGATCAGACTGTCACAATATGTCCACTATGAAGATGTCCTGTGTAATTACACATGTACACCCTGTATTGAATTGCTTATCTTTCCAGTGGGGGTGGGTGACAAGGGAGGAACCAAAAGAATCTAGAATCTAAAGCTCTGCAATACCTGCAACTAGGAATTAAGATATACAGGGACTGGGGTAGGGAGACCCTCCCTGCCCTACCAGAAAGTTAGAGAGCAGATCGAGGTACGGGCTTTACAGTGGGATTTGCTATTTTGGGGTTGGGGGTAGGGGTAAGACAGGGAGAAAATTTATAACTCAAAAATCTCATGGAAATGAATGATATAAACAAGAAAACAAATAAAAATTTATATTAAAATTTTTTAAAAAGCAAATTTAATAACGGTGAGACCTCTCAATGTAACAACAGACAAGGAATGGAATTACCTTGCATTTTGTTTTCCACACCTTCTCATCTTGTGCTGTTGAGGATTTTTTAAAGCTTTCTTCTGCCACAAGTTTTGATGCCCATTTTTCAGTATGTTATCCACAATAACTGATCATATGCTGGGCTCTTGTCTGTATTATGGGAAATGAAGTACTCTTGGATGGCAAGCAAGCAGCTGAACAGAAATGGGGCTGTCTGCCACACAGTAGCAGAAAGCATTGGGATCCAAATACTCTTTCAGTTAAATCACAGCCAAACATAATGATACTGAAATACAACCCACGGTTAGCAAGCGCAGCTCATCAATTTAGGGTCTATCACCAAAAATAGAAAACTCTTTGCAAAGTAGCGTAGTCATTGTTAGGTGGGAAGAAACTCTCGCTCTTCCTCTTGTGTATACCTAAATGCTGAACAACATTGATGTTGTCGTGAGTGGTGAGTGGCAGTGGAGTTCGGTGGTTTGTACTTTACACGAATGAGCCAAATAACCTGTCAGTCACAGCTAGTTCCCCATGGTAAAATGTTGTGCCCTGTAGCCATGTGTCTGACTTATTTCTAACCAGAAAATATGTGTAAGGATATATGTAACATTGGCCTTGATCTTGAAGAAAAGAAGAGAAATGAAGCCCTAGTCAGCAGCTAGATGGTACAATGGATAGAATGCTGAGCCTAGAGTCAGGAAGATCTGAGTTCAAATTTGGCCTCAGACATTTCTTAGCTGTAGGAACTTGGGCAAGTCACTTAACCCCTGTTTGCCTCATCTGTAAAATGGGGCTTATAATTGCAGGGTTATTGGGGGGATCCAATAAGATAATAATTAGAAAGAGCTTAGCACAGTGCCTGGCACATATAGTAAGTGCTACATAGACATGTCCTCCAATTCTTATTCTTCTTATTTCTGTGGGATGCTTAGTATGCCCTTTCATCCCTTCAGTGTGCCTCTCTCAATGGCTCCTTTACTCCTCCACCAACAGAAATCACTTGTATCACTTAAATGATGAGCTGGTAAGGAGAGAACCTGAATCCTTCCACATGAGTCTAGTTGAGTTTTGTTAATTGTGCAGTCCAACAAAATCCCTCTATTGTGTTACACAGGATGCTTCAAACAAAGGATCCTGCAGGAAACAGAATGGAGCATTCAGAGGAAAAAAACCCTAGGCACATTCTGGAGGAGTACGTGATTCAGACCTCCAGGGTTTTGAGGAACTTACCTTTTTGGTTTGTTACTTGAAAGCAATATAAGTTGTATGGGTAGATACACTGTGCTTCTTGAACTAGGTATGGATGTTTTGCCAATATGTGTTATGATTTATTTCTTATTTCTATTCATGAGTAGAATGAGGGGTGACTTGATTCTACCTTGGTAAGCATGGATTAGCCTTCAAATTGGTAGAAAGACCTAACATAAAGTATTAGGTCTTAAAGGGGAGTCATTAATTTTTGCAGCAGAACTATGTTAAATAAACTCAGGCGATAGGAGACAGTTTGTAGCAGACAAATGGATTGTTCCTTATGTGGAGTAAGCCAAGCCCAATCAATAATGTTAGCATCCCAGGTTGTCCCCAGCTGGCGTCCTGGAGGGGATGTGAAGAACTACAAGAGAGTTTTTTTGGGAGGAATATTTTCTTCATGACTGCCCTGTAGAATGGGAATTTTCAGCTGCTTTTAAGCTGCAGCAGGGTCTGGTCTCCCACTTCCCCAGATTAGGTGATTTGCTCCCTAAGTGGAAACAAAAAAAGGTAAATGAAGGCTTCGTTTGATGGTCTGGAGCAAATAAATTGTAGGGGCATCAACAGTAAAAATTGGGTAGGATATCTATCATTGTGCAGGAAGCTAAGTGACTCAGCAGATAGAATGCCATGGTGGATAGAATGCTGGGCTTAGAGTCAGGAAGATATGAGTTCAAATCCAGCCTCAAACACTTACTAGCTGTGTGACCCTGGGCAAGTCATTTAACCTCCGTTTGCTTTAATCTACTAGAGAAAGAAATGGCAAAACCACTTCAGTATCTTTGCCAAGAATATCCCATGATTGTTCTCAATTGGTCCTCAGGATCACAAAGAGTCAAACATGACTGAACAACAAAATCTATCACTGAAGTTAGAATGGAGTAATAAATCCTCCGAATTCTTCTTGGCTTTTCTCTCTGATGGGTTCCACTTTCTATCAATAATAGCATTCATTGATTATTTTAAGAATGAGAAGAAACCTTAGAGATCTTGAAGTCTAGCACCCTAATTTTACAAATAAGAAAAGAGAAAAAGAAAGACATTGTGACCTCCCCTAGCTAGCAGCAAAGCCAACATAAAAATCCAGGTCTTCCAAACACTCATGTCCACTATGTTGTTCCTATATGAATTCAGTTTCCTACAACCCCCAAAACAAGGATCCTGTCTACCCAGTTTTGGAGTACGAGGTTAGCTCTTCTGCCTTCTGCCTAAATGTCTTCTTCTCTAGCAAAATACTAATGGGTGTATCTCTCCACAAAGGGGAAAAGATATTCTTCTTATTCTTGTCACCTAGACTTTTCCTTCCCTAAAAAAGATTAGAATTTCCAAAGGAAAAAAAAAAAAGAATTTCCAAAGGGTGTTGTTGTGGCCAGCACAGTCTGGGCCTAGCTACCAGCTGAGAGAAATAAAGAGAAAGTGAGAGAAAGCTTCCACCTGAATAAGAAAAGGGAGAGAGAGATGGGGATGTATTCCATAGTCTGTTTATTGCAGATCCATTTCATACAGAGCCAACATACAAGAAAATCATAGAGCTTATATTCTTTATTGCAGGGGTGACTACGTGACTAGGGTCTTGCCTTTCCCTGACCCCAGCCCAAGGCTAATCACTCATCATGATCTTTATCCTAGAGCCACCTTTGGAGGCACAACAAACCGGGAGTCCCAATCAGGACTTGCAAATTAACTTTCAGTACTTTCCTTAGATATTCAAGAAACCAATGAGAGCATCCACCCAACAAGATTATACTTTCCTTGCATATCTGCCTAATGACCTTGTAGAACTGGAAACTAGTGTGCCAAGACCCCAGAAAGTCTTGGCCCCCAACAGGGTGTGATAATTGTACAAATCATGGCTTCATTCTTAAACAGATGCACCTTCTGGTGTTCTAGAACAATCTTCAGTGGGTCTGGAATTTGGGTGGGGGGAGAAAGGATTATCCAGGATATGGATTCCTTTTTTCAACATGGATTGTTTGGCATTTTGTTATTTTCTTTAAAGATGCCTTTCCTCCTAAAGTCCTGTGTGGTTTGTAATCATTCTTTGGTTTAGAATGACCTTAAGTTGATTTTTTGAGAATCACACAACATCCTACAAGATAATTAGATGTGTAAAAATGTCACAGAATCAGAATTGGGAATGCTGCTGGAGGGCCAGTTCCCAAGGTCAGATACTCCAAGTCATTTTGAAAGAAAATTTCAAAGCTAACCTCCAAAGATGTCTCTTAGCACAAAGGTTAAAAAATTATTTTAATTCAATCATAAAAGTTGAAGCAGCATGGTCAAGTGGAAAGAACCCTGTTTTTGGAATGAGAAATGACTTCAAGTCCTAGCTCTGCCATGTATTATCTGCATTGCCTTGGGCAAATAACTAACCTCTCCTAGCTTAGTTTCCTCTACAAAATGAGTAGATTGGATTTCAGTGACCTAATAGGTCCATTCCCCATTGAAATCTATGGTTCTATTATCTTATTTTCCTTATACTTTTTCCAAAGCCAAACCTAGAAACACAACAATATCTGCTTTGTTTTCACTAATGAACTAGGTATTATTAGAAAATTAAAACAAAAGCAACTAGAAATTACAGTCCTTGCCCTTTAGAGTTTGGTAGTCGAGGCAAGGAACATCTGTGTTTATCATCTCAGATTATATGAGATGTTTATATATAATTGGGTTTTGTTGTTACTGATTGCTTCCCAGGAACACTAACAATTGGAGGCCTAGTGCCAGTCCAAGAAATTGTATGCACAGGCTAGAGTTTTAATTATTGTGCTTGATCTCTGTTGTTATATTGGATGGAGGTAATCTGAAGCAGAACCAAGCTGAGAATTAAGGGAAGCTTAGAAAATTATAGAATGAGCAGTCAATCAGGATTCAGGTTAGAAATTGATGGTGTTCCCCACTGTGTAGACCAGATCAGTTGATCTTCTTTAGGAAAGGGATTAAAGATTTTTTTGAAACTGAATTTGTCAGGATTTTAGCACAGAAATTGTTTTCATTAAGCCGAGCTTAAAAAAAAAATCCAAATTTACTCATAGTAAACTCAGTTTGGGGAGAATGCTTGTGTGATCAATAAATCTAGCTTAACTGTTCTTAATGACTATACTTCTCTTGGGTCCATGTTTCTTACCCAAACCCAATTCCATATTATGGAATGACCCTGTTTGAATTCACAGGGAGAAACTATAGAGATCCTTCCCCAGCCACTGGAGTTCTCATTTGTATGGATGCCGTAGAAGCAACTTACATCACAAGGACTGCAGTCCCCATCACAGAGCAGAGCCTCGCTGACATCAGGATGATTTTTTTTCCTGCAGCTTTGCCTTCCCATCAGAGTTCTGCTCCATAATCTAATCCTTTCTAACTAGAAACAGTCTAGGGCAAAGGGAGCTGATGTACTTGTCAGAGAACAATTTAAAGACAGTGTTTGGGAGTAACTGGTAACTTATGGAAAGATATGGTCATATAGTCATCATAGTTAGCATTCTGTCCTAGAAGAGACTGGGAAAGATCACCTTATCTCTCTTTCCTCAGCTTGTTTTCAGAGCTTAAACCATTTTATACAACTGGAACTCAGTTTGTTTTTTAAGGCTTCCAAGGAAGAAGCTTCCACAACCTTTTTCCATAATCTAGCCCAACATTTAACTACTCTCACTAAGGAAATTCTTAATTCTCAGTCTTGAAAAGGATCTATTTTTAGTTCAGTTTTCTTTATCCAGTGTTTAGTGAAAACTTTTAACAGCTGATTTCCTTCAGGGGCTATTCCCTTGTGTAAAAGTCCTTGAAGATAAACCATTACCAACTTGTTCTCAGCCTTATCTTCTCTAAATGTAGTAACGCAGTTCCTTTAACCTTCTCCATAGGCCTAATTAGCCAACACTCTAATCATCTTTGTTTCATCTTCAACATGAAGAGGTTAGAATTGATCATCTCTCCGAGCCACTTTCCATCTCTAAAGTTCTGTGATTCTGTGAAAGAACAAAACTTTGCCTTGTTACACTTCAATCCTCAGTATATGTTTTTAAGAGTCCAAAACTGTACTCCACAATCTGATAAAATCTACCTGGTGCTGAGTAGAATGGAAGAGTTATCTCATGGTTCCTAAATATTTTATTCTTATCTTTCCACCCCTGTTTTTGGTGCTTCCTTTTTAAAAAAAAAATGTGATGCCAAATTGCCAATGCATCTTCAGCTAGGTATCCACTATGACACATATCTTTTTCTGACATACGTATAGTCCCATTTAATTTTACTTTTCTGCAGATTAAAAAAAATTCTCCAGCTAAACAATCTGGTATTCATCCTTATTAAACTTATGCTCTTTATTTCTGACCTTCCTGAATTTCAGAAACATTTTAAATTCTGATCTTGACTTCTAATGTATTGGCCATTCACCTCCCCCAAATTGGCATCAGACTTAATAATCAAGCTCTCTAATTCATTCATTAATAAAAACGTGTGCTATTGTACCAGTAGGAATCTTTAAAAAAAATTAATGTCCAACATAATGACATTGATTCAGTAATTTAGTAGATTAAGAGGCTTTTGATAATTACTTACCATGTACCAAGTATTTAACTGAGCTCAGGGAATGCAAAGACAAAAATGAAATAGTCCCAGCCTTCAACAGGCCTATATTCTAATATGGAAACAACATATTTTGAACTGATTCTTCAAAGAAATCAGGAATTCAAAGAGGCAGAGGCGAGGAGGGACAACTTGTGCAAAGACAAAGACAGAAAAGATAGATGGATTGTCATGGGTATGGAACAAGGAACAGGCTGATATGACTGCATCATAGAATCATTGTCAAGGAATAATGTATAAAAAGACAGGAAAAGGAAGGGACCAGGTTAAATGTTAGAAGGATGTAATCATTACCTAGTCCAACCTTAAAAACAATTGTTAACTCATCTGATTATTTTGTAGACTATGTCAAACTTATCCAATATGGACTCATAAAACTATAGAGCTGGAAGGAACCTTAAAGATCATCCCATAAAATTTCCTTGTTTTACAGATAAAGAAAACGAAGCCTAAAGAGGTTCAATAATTTACTCAAAGTTACATAACTAGCAGCACTTGTTCACAATGCAATGGGAATTTCTTTTTCTCTTTCTTAATCAGGGTCATACAGGACTGAAAGTTATTGACAAGCTCCCTTCCTAGTCCATTCACATAGGTCATTCTCATTTTGGAGTGTAAGCATATCTGTAGAATAACCTTTTGAAACGAAATGTCCAAATTGAAATTCTCTGTAATGATTGGGTATGGATTAACAAATGTTTATACTAGGGATTCTTGAGGAGCTCTGGGCCTGAAGGCCATTTCAGGCGCCTCAGTTCATTCCTTAACTCACGTTTCTGCTCCAGTGCTCACCATCTGCCTGCTCAGAGTTTGCCCACCGGTGCCCAACTCACTGTCACATCTGTGTGCTTAGATGTCTATCTAGCTTGCACATGTGCTGCTTCTAACTGGAGGCTGTTTGCATGACTCCCCATACCGCCTGCTCAGACATGCAAAGGAAGGGAAAACGCACCGTTCCTTGTAGCCTTTTCTCTTCCTGTGAAATATGTTTATAGTTAAACAAAGCAGGAGTGACATTCTGGGCCCCAGGTGTACTGAGCAAGGAAATGTGGTCTGTTTGAGATTTTGAGAAATGCACTGGAAAGAGAAATACTGTATCTATTCCCCTTTGATATAGTTTAGAAGCTCATGAAAAATGAGTGGGGAAATGTGAAGGGTTCTTGATGTTTACAGGAAAAGCTGTGCGTGCATTTAAAAGACAAAAATACCCAAACCAGAATTTTAGTCTTCTCATCCTCAGCTCACCTGTCAGAAGCAGTAAATATGTGAAATGCTCATGTCTTCTTCTTGGAGTGGGAGGAACTTTAGTAAAGGTAATGTGGGTTTGAAGAGAATTGCAATGAGAAATGTGTTCCCTCCCCATCTCTTTTCTGTCTAGTGGCTCTAGATTATTTGAAGTGGGGACATTGGGATTAGAATGTAGACTTCCTCTAAAGCTAGGGGAAACGAATGCGAAGTCTGATTCCTGACTAAAAAATGTGACGTGTTCCTGTGTTTCTACCTAGCATTTTTGATCACTGATTACTCCTGCTGTTTAGTATACATTTGAGTCTGCTTTGCATGGGGATCATAGTTTGTTAAGAAAAGCTCTTTGTTATGCTAGAAGATATCTTAAGTGACTTTAGGATGATTTTTACCTACTAGCTCATACAATAGATAATGTTACAGGGGTTCTGATAGAAATCATAACTCTTACACCAGCAGGTAATTATCATCTTTAGATGTTCCTCTCCCCTAGGTCAGAATGTTCTCTATTTCTGAAATGTATTCCCTCCTCACCCCTGCCTCTTGGCATTCTTGGTTTCCTTTAAAAATCAGCTAAAAATCTACTTTCTGCTTGAAGCCCTTACTGGTTCCTTCAGTTGCTAGTATATCCCTTCCCCTCAAATTCCTCATATTCTCTGTGTGTGTGTGTGTGTGTGTCTGTGTGTGTTGGGAGAGAGAGAGCAAGCAAACATTGGATCACTTTTTAAAATTGTTATTGACAGTATAGTCAGATTCCTCTTAGAGCCCCCGTTCTAGGATACTGCTACTCTCCTGAATCCTATAATGTAATCCTCCAGTCACTATTTGTGCAGCTAGGTGGTAAAGTTGATAGTGCACCAGGCCTGAAGTCAGGAAGACTCATCTTCCTGAGTTCAAATCTGACCTCATACACTTACTACCTATGTGATCCTGGGCAAGTCACTTAACCCTGTTTGCCTCAGTTTCCTCATCTGTAAAATGAGCTGGAGAAGCAAACAAAACCACTCCAGTATCTTTACCAAGAAAACCCCAAATCTGGTCACAGAAAGTAGGACATGACTGAACAACCACAATCACTTATGTTTCCATTCATTTTAAATTCTTATCTCTCTCACCTAAATCATCAAAGCCACAGAATGATTCTTTGTAAAACATTTATTTAACAAATGGGCATTAAGTGCTGATTTTGTGGGAAACATTTAACTAAAATGCTATGAGTAGTTGAGAGCAGACTTGTGATTTCATTGACAATGGTTAACCCCTATGTGAGGAAACGCCCGCTATCAAAGTGGGTTTGCACTGCCTTTGCAACTTAACTGTCTTAGGGAATTACCTAGAGTACTTAGAAGTTGTGACTTGCCCAAAATCACACAGCTAGAATGTGCCATAGACTTGAACCCAACCTTTCTGGGCTTTGAGACCAACTATCTATCTGTTAATATAGGTAATATAAAGCTAAATAAGTTGTGATCCACACTTGTACTTTTATGATTGAGATTTTCATAAAGTTCTTCACAGAGGAAATCAAGTCTTATTACCTTCTTTTGAATCAACACCCTATACCTTAATAAAAGCTTCTCTTCCCCTGTCTCTCACGATAAATTTTCTTCTACAACCACAAAACTGCCCTTAACCAACCCATTTTGGTAGAATTTAGGAACATCTAGAATTGCTAAATGTAGCTAAGTATAAATTCTAGCAGAATACTGAGGAATTGGTCTGCAATCAGAGAAGATAAGAACTACAACTAAGAGTCTGTAATCAGTGTATCCAGGTCTGTGGCTAAAGTATACAGTCATGATGAAATTTTCAGTAGTCTGTATTGAAATGTTCCAAAGAAGGCCATATTCAGGTGTAGTTTGCCAGAAGAACTGAATGGAAAGCTCTTGATTTTGATTATTTTCCTGTTTACAGGTCTCAGGACAGTAAATATAGAAGCACCACCTTGAGAGACTGCAGTATTGGGGAGAAAAATCTAGGGAAATAAAATTTTTAAGTGAAGATCAGGAGTCAATTAACAAACATTTATTAAGTACTTACTCTGTGCCAGGGAATATACTAAATTCTGGGCATACAAAAAAAGGAAAATATACTGTCCCTGCCCTCAGGGAGCTCACCTTCTAATGGGGGAAACAGCATGTAGATAATTACATATGTACTACATATATACAGTGTATATGGAAGGCAGTTTCAGAGGGTAGAGTGCTAGCCATTAAGAGAGCAGAAAGGCATCCTGCAGAAGATGGGATTTGAACGGAGTCTTGAAGGAAACTAAGAGGCGGGGGTGAGGAGGAAGATCATTTCAGGGTTGGGAGACAGCCAGCACTAAAGCACAGATTTCCATTTAGATTCATAGACTTTAAATGCAGAAGTAGGCATTTACATTTAAATTAATAAATATTTGAAGCATTAATCCTTATGGAAATTTCAACCCCAATAAGCTAGGAAATTTGCTTTGTGTGATTTTCGAGCTGGCATAAAAAGTCCATCTTTAAATAGGTGGTTTTATTTCTGAAGACCCAAAGTTTGTTATAAGAACTCTGTAGGGTTGCTAACATTCCATTTCTCCCCTAATGAAGTGTGAACTATCAATCTACCAAACAGAAAGGAAGTATTGCTGGAATGCTCTCTGGGCCATGTGCTGTAGGAAAACATAGTCAATTAGCCAAAGACAGTTTCGCAATTTGGTTTGGAAAAAAGTTTCCACCCAACCTGAGAATCATATATAATCCCTTACAAGTATTCATTGACCATGCCAAAGTCTCTGTGTAATAATTAAAGACCTTCTTTTTCCCCTCTTTTTTTCCAACTTTCTATTCCACCTAAGTCAGGTCTATTTCATTCTGACATTAGTGTTATTATCTTGGTCTCTCATCCAAGCATGATAGAAAGTGACAACTCAAAAGAGTGACTTACTCCATAATGAACCATGGAATTTTAGACCTAGACAGGAACTTAGAAATCAATCTAACTTCCTAATTTTACAGATGAAGAAACTGAGACCCAAAGAGTTTGAATAATTTGCCTAGTATCACACAAGGAAGTTAGAGGGACTTGGATTTCCTATTTTCACCTCTTTCTACTATGCCAAGGTAGCTAAGCATGTGTTCCAAAATGAGTCCATTATTCTACCTACATCTTCTTTCACAAGTATAGATGCCCCTTCGGATAGCTTTAATATTTTCAGTGAAATAAAAGGCAAGGGGGCGGGGGGGCTAGGTGGCACAGTGAGTAGAGCACCAGCCCTGGAGTCAGGAGTACCTGAGTTCAAATCTGGCCTCAGACATTTAACACAAAAACTAGCCGTGTGACCTTGGGCAAGTCACTTAACCCCAACTGCCCTCCAAAAAGCAAAAAAATAAAATAAAATAAAAGGCAAGGGAAAGATGAATGAAGCAATATGGAGAGAAAGGAGAAATTCTAGAATGGTAACTAACGAATAATTCATCTGTGAAATGAGGAACATGAACTAGGTGAAATCTGAGGACCTTTCTAGTACTGAAGTGAATTAAAATTCGCTAATTAAAGTGAATTAAACCAATTAAAGTAAATTAAAATCCACTAGAATTAAAGTGAAGATGGTGATGTTAAGCCTAGGTTTTGAAGGCAAGTGAAGTCAGAATGAGTAAAGTAGACATGGAGAATGGGGTTAGGGGGATGGGGTGGTCTACTCAAGGACCCTTCACATCTGACCAAAAAATTAGGGGTCACAATGAAAGCAAAGAAAGAGTGGAAGAGGCAAAAGGGTAGGAAGTTGTGGTTGGAGATTTTTTATCAATTTAGGATCTTAGAGTTATTATAGTACTTCTAGATGATGTTAAAGTTTCTCTGGGTTTTAAAAGGTTTAAAAGACTTTAAAAGACTACAAGATCATAGTTTTAGATCTGGAAGCGTCTGTAGAAGACCCTCAGTCTGACCTGCTGGTTTTATAATGAGGAGACTGGGGCCCAGAGAGGTTAGGTGACTTGTACAGAATAACCCAGCCAGTGTCTCAGGCTGACCTCAGGTTTTCATGACTCCGAAGTCCATCCCTCTCCACTGGTTTACAACATTGATGACATGCTTTGCAACATTTGACCAGTGACTCTTTTTGATTTTCCCAAATGTTAATGGAATAGGACTAGAATCTGTTGGCACATTCTCAGGATAGACTATATCTGATTCAAGAAAAGTCTTATGTGATTGTGAATGTGAGTAAATGAGGGGTGTCTGGATAGGAACTTGTAATCTTAATTGTCTTCCCTGCCTTATTAGGTTAAATTCAGACTCTAACCTTAACACACACATACCTCCGTTGCCCTAGTCTATGAGGATTGCTTATTTTCAAGTGCAAAATATCTGTTCTTGTTGCCTGAATAGAACCTCCTTCTCTTGTTATCTGAGACTGGTGCTAGCAACTGGGCACCAGTCTTAAAGAGACAAATGCGGCTTATACTATGCCCTTTGGGGCACTAGTATTCCCAAATGCTTATCAGTTTTTAAGCTGAACATGGTGGCAGGGAACTCACTCATTAAGAGAAAAGAAGGATGAATGATAAAGTAGAAAAATCAGGTAGCTCTAAGCAGAGCATACTGATGAAAGCGAGCTAAGGGCCAGACTCTAATTAAAATTGAAGGCAAGAAAGCACTTTAAAGAACTAAATGACTTTAATTGAAGCAGAAAAAGACATTAGGAGATAAAAAGGGAAATGTTAGTTTAAGGACATAATGAGTAAGATTGCTTTATAGATACTCTGAGTTTTCCTAAATACCAATTCATTTCTAAAGAGATGAATATTTTTATTTCCCAAAGTACAGCCTCTAACATATGAGAGATTCAAAACTCATCTATTGAATTCTCCAGTTTTTAACTGCTGGTAGTGAAAAGGGAAAAGGTTTTATTCTAAGTCAGAATAGTTAAGGACCTCATTGTACTTATATCAAAATGGGCCCTATTGACTAGGCACTTATATTTAAAACACTGAGAGATTGCTTAAATGTTTGGTAGTATAATGTTTGCAGAATCTGAATACCTTATTAAGAACAATAAGGTACTCCATTAAAGAGTGAACAAGCAGGCTGGGGTATAGGACTCATCACTAATTAAAGGGTCACACTAATATTTCACAAGTAGCACCTTGGGACATTCAAATTGATCATGAAAAATTCAGATCACTTGTTTTTGGACTTAGCATGCAACCAGTATACAGCATCTATATCCCTAAGCTATTGGATTCTGACATGTCTCTGAAGCTTTAGAGTTAGTAAGGTTGCCTTCAATCAAAAAGTAACTTCCAAATGTCAGTGAGGGTTGCTTAAGTAGGATATAGTCCAATCACAATTTACTCATTAGAATATTCTTCTCTACCTTGTGGGTAAGTTAAGAAGAATGAATGGAAGTATTTTGAGCAACACCAAAAGCATAAGCATTGTTTTGAATTCTTTAAAAATTGTCCTTGTGTTATTATTAAGACTAAGGACAACAAGAAAGTAATGGAGAATGGGGGAAGGGATATTCAGTATGCTTGCTATCTTGGGGTGGGGGTAGGAGAGAGACGGGGAGAAAATTTGTAACTCAATATTGTGAAAATAAATGTTGAAAACTAAAAAATAAATAAACAAATTTATTTTTAAAAAAGGCTAAGGACAATCACATGACAACTTACTTTGCTAGAAGAGATTTAATCTGGTAAATAAAGTATCTACTTTGTCTGGGAGGTAGAAATCTGCCCCGAATTTCTGTCTTATTTGTGCTAGATGTTTTTCTACCTCAGTTATAGAATCAATTACAAGGGGTGGAGAAGAAGAGAGGAGAGTTGAGTTTTTCTAAACTTAAGAAGTTTCCCTTTTCAAGTCTCTACTGGCTCACCAATGATCTTGTTGACCAAGGGGACCTATTTCAGCTCCAAAGGGGAGCTATTCAGTCTGTAGGAAGAGAAGTGGTATAATTTTGGGCAAAATAACTCTATAAGATAGTGGTTGCAGGAGCTAGATAATTTCTCTAAACTGAAGAGTAGTACTCTTTCTATCCTGGGAAAGGTAGGAAATACATAAGGGAGCAGATTGTGAATATAGAGGTACTTTGTTATTAGTCAGCATAGAATAATGGAAAGTTCATTAGTTTGGAGTTAAACACTTGGATTTGAATCAATTTTCTATCACTTGCTTCTTATGTGACTTTGCCTTTTGAGACCTCAGTTTCTCCAAACATAAAATGAGAGGGTTGAATTACATGACTGGAAGATTCTTTGCCACTCTGAAATCTGATGATCATATACAGCAGTGGCCATAAGAGAACCATTGCAGAACAAAACCCATCCAGGCTCTAATGTAGGCTATTTTCGTAAGATCATAAGTTCATAGAGCAGGAGGAGGCCTGAGAACACTTCAAGTCTTTTCCTTTTACTGCCGAGGAAATGTTTCATACAAGTAATAAATGGCAGAGGTAGGATTTGAACCTAGCTCCTCTGACTCCCAACCCGGTACCCCTTTTTGCCTGCACCATTCTGCTTTAAGTTGCTGTGTCAGAAAATCCATCACTCTGTAGCCAGTATGATGATGTGAGCTTCTCTCTATCTAGCTATGATGGTCCTTGAAAGAAAAGCATGCAGTCTATTTATGGGTTTATATTAAAAGCCTTTCCGAATTGGTTAGACCTGCCACTCTATTATTATTAATAATATTATAGCATACAATCTAATAGCATAGCATTCAAGAATCCAAATCTATAACATAAGGAGATATCAGAATAGGACTTTAGTGGAAATATGACAATATACTACTTAATTTTTTTAAATGAAGACCTTTTTTTAAAGCAAAAAACACCTCTATAAGTTATTTATTTCAGAGATTTGGATTTTCATGTCTTATAGGATATTGTTTTATAGAATAATTCATCAGTACATCAAAATATTTGTAGTACCACTTTTTTCAGCAATAACAAATGGGAAGTGAATTAAATGCTCATTGATTAGGAGAATGATTAAGTGAGTTGTATATTAATGTAATGAAATATTACTGTACTGTTAGAAACAATATGATTTAAATAGAGGGAAGAATGGGAAGACTTTTGTGAACTGATGCAAAATGAATTAAGGAGAATCTGGAACAATGTAAATAGAAGGAACACCAACAAAACAATTTAAATTAAATATTATTAAATTATAGTGATCAAACTTGGCCCCAAAGAAGAAATACAAGAAAACATTTTCCTCTCTTCTTCTTGGAGATGAGGGGTTATGGATGGTGGAACACCACAAATTATGTCAAACTTTTTGTGATGGTTAGTTTTGTTGAACTCATTTCCCTCACTTTTAAAAATTCTTTGTTGAGAGATGGTTCTTTGAAAGGAAAAAGAAAGAAGTATTGGGAAATGTGGGTATGTAGGTGATATAAAAGCAAAATAGATCAATAAAATTTGTTTTTTTAAGGAAGTCACTATAGGTCTTCTCCAAATAGCAAGTTTCCTTAATATAGTAAAATTAAAAATCCAACTTACGTATTTTCAGTTATTCGCCTATCTCATAAATCAAGGGAGGCCTCTGGTCTACTTACCTCATACAGTAAAGGCATTCAGAGTACCCCTAGCTTTTGAAATGTAAGAAATATAGTTTGTGAAGGGCTTTGTTTTGCTGAAGCTTGCAGAAGTCACCCAAGTTACATGTCCATTGGAAGAGAAGCAGTTCTGAGAAATAATTGGAATTAAGGGTTAAAGGGCAGAGATGGATGGGTCCTTAGGTAAATTATGCACTAGGATAAGGAAAGAAATTGAGAGGGGTTAGTTCAACTGCACACTATACAGTATTGTTTTTCTTGATCTGTGTGACTCTGACCACTTGAGGACATGTAGTGGCTATAAGACTGGGTTAGGGATTAGACATTTAGGTTCATTTAACATCTTTTTCTGTTACCTATAAAATGTTTAGGGTAATTCCGTCTTCTGTTTCTAAGGAAAGTTGTCAACGTAAATGACATAAGCAAGGTAAAAGTGCTTTGAGGTCTTTGGAAGACAGATACTACATAAATACATGTTGGTGGTGTTGTTATTAGAAAGGAGGTGGCCTGTATTTCAGCTCTGTTGGAATACTATACTTCCCACTCTAATCAAAGTCACTGTACAGCCATGAGGAATTGAAGTGCTATACCACCTGCCAAGCTCTATTTCTTATCAATCATTATTTCCATTTTTGGTCTCTGTTGTTGGGCTATATCCATTACTAAGAGTTTTCCCCTGAATTTCATTTATATTCAGATTGTAGGAAAAAGGAAAGGAAAGAAGAAAGGGAGGAAGAAAAAAGAAAGAGGAAGGAAGGAAGGAGGGAAGGAGAGAAGGAGAGAAGGAAAGGAAAGAAGAGTTTCAGTCACTGTAATTAGTACTGGCTTTTGGACTGAGTCTTTTATTTACCTTTTAAAAGTTTTTCATAAGAGTAACATATGTTAACATTGCAGACACTTAGAATTTAAAGAGATAGAATGTATGACTACTAAAAGTACAACATTATGATCTTTATTCTCTTCAAGATCTTTCTTTTTGATGCCTACTTTACCTGGAATTCATTATGGTAGTCATACTGGGTCAGACCCACATCCATCCAAATGAACACTTTATCTCTAACAGAGCTATATCACGGGACATTTTGTGGGAATGGCAAAGTTGTCTTTCCACTGTTACAAATATGCCCACTGTCAGTTAATCTTCTTCAGTGATTGGGGATTGAATGCAAGAATGGGTGATCTGATCTGGAGCTCTCCGGCCAGATCTACAGGTCATGTCATTACTACTCACATCCCTTCTTAGATGTACTTGGTGTCTTCTGCTTTTTTTTTTTAGGGCAATTGGGGTTAAGCAACTTGCCCAAGGTCACATGGCTAGTTTTGTAT
>CM053598.1:156866696-156893042 GCA_028646575.1 Pseudocheirus occidentalis | reverse complement strand
ATACGATGAACTCTTGCCAGTTAGGAGCAGAAGGTCCCAGGAAGGGATCCAACTGGAATGCCCAGTTGGAGTGAAGGGTAGAAAACAGAACTATAACAGGAAGGTGGCCAGGATGCCTTTTACAATTCCCGATTCCAACCAATGGGTTATTGTAAAGAGAGCTGAGTAAAGAAAATTGATTGTGAATTCAGTCATCCAGTAAGCATGTGCGATCTCTGCAGACCATCTGTGTTACTAGCATGATGGTATTCATTCTATATCAGTTTGTTCCCTTAACCTTAGGTCCACTTGTGTGATCAAGACTAGCCGTATTGTTCAGCATCCCATCTATAAGTTATATTTCCATGATGCCAGAGCAGGCATTTGCTGTATCTCTGGAATGTCTATTAAGCAGAAACATAGGGCGTGTCCACATGCAACTGAGGAGTCAGATTGTCCAAGTATCAAATGTCAAGTGTGTCTCATTGTTGAAAATAGAGTCAGTTATAGGCAAATGCCATGCATAATTCTGCTTTAGATGTATTGTCTGTCAATGTAGCTACTATTTTTACCTCTTGACTAACTTTTTCTACTTAGCCTTGAGCCTGGAGGCAGGAAATTTTTTTTTTAAGAAGCAATTAATTTCTTTTGGAAAACCTTCTAGAGTTTTCCATTAAACCCCTATATCTTAAATCTGTGGTTCCCAACCTTTCTAATGCCATGACCCTTTAATACAGTTCCTCATGTTGTGGTGACACCCCCCCAACCATAAAATTATTTTAATTGCTACTTCATAACTGTAATTTTGCTGCTGTTATGAATCATAATGTAAATATCTGATATGTAGGATGTATTTTCATTGTTACAAATGGAACATAACCCACAGGTTAAGAACTGCTGTCTTAAATAAACAGCACCATTTATCACCTAATTCAACTATATATGTTTGTTGAATACAATATACTCTTTGGGATGCAGAGAGCAAATTTGGGCATGGGATCAGGTAGTATATTTGCTAGAAGCAGCATATCATTTTGTGGATGGTTATGTAGCTCTGTTCTGAAATCTACCCCTATTCAAAACCATTGTCATAAGGGAACTATCCAAAATAGCTACATACTCCCTGTCTTTCAAGGGATTGTTAGTGTTCCAGAATTTAACACAGCTCTTTATATAGCATTGACTGTCACATCCCCAATCTGGCTACCAGTAGTGATGACTGATGAATTCTCTTGTTCAATTCTTCCCTAAGATACACCACTACCAAAGCTTGCATCATATAATCCCTGCTCAGTATTGTGGAGTCACCACCCCTTAGCATCAAAGTATATCACGGGTTCAACTTGCCTGCCTGCTCAAGCTCCTGATGCAGAAATCTCAATATTTGCCTGACTCTACAGGGGACTGTCCTGTGGAAGAGGGATTCTGGTAGGTATTCTGAAATACACAGAATAAAAAATGGGAGAGCAGAAATGCCAACTCTATATAATGATCAGACATGTTATGTTCTTTATAAAAATATACTACATTTTTGGGGTGGCACTGGCCCTGCGGCCTCAGACACTTAACACAAAACTAGACATATGACTTTGGGCAAGTCATTTAACCCCAATTGCTCTACCTTCCCCCCTCCAAAAAAGCAAAAAAAACAAACCCAAACCAAAAAATATACTACATTTTTGTGGTGATTTGAGAATGATCATTTGGTATCAAGCCCTTTTGAAGTGATGTTGCCATGCCTCTTGGGCTGCCTTAATTCTGATGAATCCCTATACATTGCACTTTGGTTGCCATTCATAAAGGTTAACTGGAATAAATAGTAAAAACTAAGCAGGCATACAGCTTCTGTTTAGATCCTTCTTTTTCTTTTTTGGAGGGGAGAAGGCTGGGCAATTGAGGTTTAGTGACTTACCCAAGGTCACAGGACTAGTTAGAATTAAGTGTCTGAGTCTGCATTTGAACTCGGGTCCTTCTGACTCCAAGGCTGGTGCTCTATTCACTGTGCCACCTAGCCACCCCAATCCTTTTTCTTTTCAATCCTTTGCATAAATGCTGCTTCAAGGGCTACTTCCAATGCACATATAAATACACACACACACACACACACATCAATGCCTTCCTCAAGACCTAGGTCACTTAACTTTGTTCTAGCTTCCACTAGAATCTAGCTCCCTTTTGTAAAAATCAAGTCAGCTGTTTAAAATATCCTGGTATATATGACTATAAAAAAATACACACACATAGATGTGTATTTTTTTTTTACTTTTTGCATTTTCAAGGAAACAAATTCCAGGGTGGCACCACCTGGTTCTGTATGGTCTGCACATAATTTGGATTCATCTATTAGTCTGTTTGGCCCTAAAATAAATACCAAGGTTACCTGAGGCCAATAGAACAGGCATTTCTCCAATTTACATTATAAGCTCTAGACTACTATCAGGTTAACATCTCTCTTTGTGGTACACAAATTTCATCTTATGGCATAAAAGTATTAAAATGTCATCAACCACAGATTGATCTAAAAGGTCCACCAAACATCATGAATGAAATCTGAGTTTGCTGGAGTGCTGACTATTTAAATTGGGTATAATTTGGTACTCACAATGTCCAAATATAGAACAGAAGACCATACACCATTCAGCTACTATTCTGATTTTCACAAGATTGCAAATCTTCCATAATTTCACTTTAGTATAAATATAGGGGGCTATACCCTTTTAGAAAAATCAAAGTGATAGATCTTGGTAGTGTTTTTATGCTATTATGTCATTGAGCCCATTCTAATCAATATAGAACTTCACTTCTTTCTTAGGGACAGGAAGGGTACTCCTACCAACAATCAAGATGAATAAACCTCTTCTTCATGTTTCCTAAATATGCCCACAGGGTTCACTTCTCTTGTTTATTTAAGTAGTAATTCTGTCCATTGGATGGTGATGTTGCAGGAAGGAGGTCTTGGAGCCATCAAAATCCACTCCTTCCTAGGTAAATATTTCTTGCCAGTTCCATTACTCCAAGCTATCTGTGCCTCTGACCCTTCAGCAGCCCTAGAGAGGTAGCCGACTTCAATTGTGAGGCCAAACTCAAATTCCATTCAATATGGAGATTTTGTTGTCATCACTATGGCATTTCCCAGTCACCTCCATGCAATCACCCCCAAAACTACCTGTTCTTTATTGCTTTCTGTCTACCAAATGAGAATGATTAAATCCTTTTTTTAGCTCTCTTTCAAAAAGTTAATCTTTCTTGTGGTCAGTGTGTCTTTTTCAGAAGAAAGGGACTTCCCATTTTTTCATCAAGCTCTACAATACATTGTTCCCTAATGGCCCAGAAGCTACCAGAACCTTGTCCTATCTATTTTGCCCCTTCTTAGAACCACAAAACGTTTTTACTGAGAAAAAAAAAGCATAGTGAGAGAGTTATCTCAAGTTTTATTCTTGATTTCTGATGGACTGTGTCCCTTAGCCTATAATTCTTACTCGTTCCCATACTGTTTTATTTCCGTCTTTGTACTGGCTCCTCATACCTGGGTGAGCTTTCCCTACAGTATCATCTCAGGTGATTAGGTTTATGACACTTCAGAAAGAGTTGGTGCTATGCCCTATACTCCCATAGCCCAGGCAACTGAACTGTCTGACTTGCACTTGGTTATGTTGTCTCTCTACCTTCCTCCTGACCCACTCATGATTTCTTTGACAGAACCACAATCCTTCCATCATGATTCTGGAGAATCAACAAATTTCCAGTAGATCCACCAATGGATCACCATGAGTTTTGTGAGTTCTGCTGAATCTTGTGGTTTCACCTGCTCTACACTAAGTAATCACTTAAGATATTTCCTAAAAATCTCTACCAATACTGCCTTTTCCTGGGCCATAGTAGCCTATCTCTCAAGCCTAGAATGCACTACCTCCTCAGCTTTACTTCATTAAATTTTCACTCCTCTTCAAAGCACAGTTCAAATGCCACCTTTTTATATGAGGCCTTTTTTTGATTCTTCCACATGGTAGTATGGTCTTCTTCCTCCAAAAAAATTACCTTGTGTAAGATGCTGGTGCCCATATACATTATATGTACATCCACATCGTTTGACTAACCCATGCAGAAATAGCCAGAGTCTTAGCTACTCTTCTCCAGAAGAGATTTTGAAAGGGTACTCCATGCTTACAAATATAGGTTTTACTCCTTCCCACCAAATGCTTCTTACACAGAAGACAATCAGGGACAGAGATCATAATCAAACCCATTTACCTAATGATATAACAGACAGAAATCAGAGAAGATATGCAGCTTAAAATATATTACAAAATATACATAGTGAATGAGCTCTGCTCTTGGGAGTGAGATATTTCAGTTTACCTGAGAGATGTGAAGGGGAAATTTCCCCCAAACTCTTTGGGGATTGAAACTGGAAATCAGGAACATATTGAGTAGCTGTATTTCCCCTATATGTCTGTCTTCCAAATTTTTTTTCACCCTGTGTGTGTGTTTTCTGAAGAGAGTCTAGAACCCCATGTGTGTCATCTCTTAAAGGAGGAATGAATTAGAATGTTCCCCCTCTTCAACCCTCTTGTGCCAGTTCCATGTCTCATGAAGGCACATGTCAGGTCATCCTTCTGTCCACCAGGAAGGAGAGGTTTGTACAAGAGGTTGCTCCAGGCTTGAAGCCCAAGCTACATTTGTATTTATTTTATGTTACTTTCGTGTGTCCTTACGTGTGGACATGTTATCTCCCCAGTTGAATGTAAGTTCCTTGAGGACAGGGATTGCACTGTGCGTAGAAGAGTCACTTAATAAATGTTCATTGATTACCAATGAATTTCTCTCCTCTATAAAATGAGAAACAAACACAAACCTCATTGGTTGCAAAGATATAGGATCCAGTTTAAGGAATAATTCATGTGGATCAAGAAAAGCTAATATCTCTTCCCTTTGCATATCCCTACCCCTGCCCCATCAAAATAGACTAGGTCACTTATGGGCTTTACTAGAGGAAAGCCACTTCTTACAAGAGAGATGGGAAGGGTATGCACAATTACCTGCCTCAGCCTGTCATACAGTGACACTGCATGATTAACTCTTGTTACTGATCTCCTAACAAGTTCCTCGCTCCCAGTACTCCTGCCAGGGTAACCAAGTGAGGGAAGTATTACTCCATTAGAGCTGCTATATCTGTCACCAAGATGCTTGTTGTTAATCAGTCTTCTTTAGTGATAGGGAGGATGAGCTTAGTCATGAAGGATCCTACGTAGGACTTTCAGCCCAAATCTACAAGACACATCTATCACTGCTCACTTCCTTTGTTAGATGTGTTGTCTGTTGGCTCCAAAGCACTCCATGAACCACACAAAACACCTGGGGAGGCACATATATGCCATACAAACTCTTGACCATCTTTCCCAGAATCACAGCAGTCAAAGTCATAGGCACCACCACCAAGAAAACCAGGAGAGGAAAATTGAGTCTACCAAAAACAAGTTACTGTAAGTTCCTTAGCACTTTACCTGCCTTTCAACCCTCTTTGCTTTCCCATACTCGGTACTGTATTCTTGCAAAGAACAGGATGATCAGATCAACATACACCAGTTCTGAAGACAATGCAAAGCTGACTTAAATCTCTTCTCCTTTCCTAAATTGGGTATGCATAGAGACCTTGATGCTGGTGTCCCATGTGATCCCTTTCTACCCCTTTGGTGCTAAAACCTCAGAATTTTGGAATGAACCCTAGAGATCCTACTTTCTCTTTCCTCATTATAGTTTGTAATCTATTGATTTAGCAAAGGCATTTTAATTTGTTTCACTTATGTAAGTAAATAAAATACTTTATAAGTAACTATAAACATATAAAATACATTATAAATGAATGTAAATGTATACATTTACTTGTAATGGATTTATATACACTTTTTAATGTTTTCAGCATATATCAACTCTTGGGTTAAGTAGAATCTATTACCTTCTATGTGCTACCAGTTTGCTTAAATCATGTAACTCTTAGAAGGAAGGGCATGTGTTCCCCAAATCCCCAAATACTAAAACTATGCAGCAGCCCTCAAAGCCTGAAGGCAATTTGAAACAAACGTTTTGAAATTAAATTGGACATTATGAAGAACCAATGCTGTACATCTCTAAAGTCCTTGGGAAATATAAAAAGTCCTCATCTTACAAATAGGATGTTTTCTAAATGGCAGTTCTAAAATGATTATTTGAAACTTGTGAGGTACTTTCTCATATAAACTGTATTATAAAGATTGGTTAACCAACACACAAAAAAAGAAAACCCCACACATAACCAATAACATAGCTGAAATGCATTTGCAAAATAATAAGAATAGCATACAAGATGATTTAAAACAAAAAAAGAAATAGTTTTGTACTTCTCGTGAATGCCAATACTTGACAAAGATTTTATTGAAGAAGAATGAAGAAATAAAGACTTTAGGGGAGATTTTGTTAAGGGACTACTGGGTATTTTCAGTGACTTTAGAGACTTGTAGCACTGGATTTTTATTATATTGAATTTCACTTGAAAACTTATGACTTTCCTTTTCCTGAATGTGTCAGAGCACCACTCTCATGTGTTTTGACCAGGATTAGTTTCTTTTTTTGGCTCATAAATTGAATGAAGAGGAGAAAAAAAAAAAGAGGACCTTCAAGCCATTCTATCATTTTGCTGAAACTTCATTACATCATATGGTCTAATTTATAGCAAGAATATACATATGGCCGTAGGTTTGGTGGTTTATTAATTTGCTTGTCACTGGAAAAAGATCATTTACGTTTATCAGGCTGTTTGTTCACCGTCTAAATCTGGACCTTTAAAATTCTTTTAAACTTTTGATTTTTTTAAGTGACCGAGTCTGCTTATTTAGCCTCCTTCCTCGTTCCTTGCATAGAATTCCATTTAATTTGCCTGGATCATATTCTTTTCTACATCTTAGTTAAGTATTTGTGTAGGTGTCATAGCCTTTCTGATAAATTTGAAGCTCCATTAGTGCAGAAATGGCATATTAATTACCTTTTCATGTCCCCAGTGCATCGCATAGTTCTTTGCACATAGTAGGCACTTAAGCTACTGCTGAACAAACAAAACTAGTATTTACTGAGTATCTGTAATGTGTATACAAGGCATTTTACTAGACATTTTAGAGGACACAAAGATGAACAAGCCACTTGTCCTCAAGAATGTTACAGTATAGCAGGATTAGGAAACAAGTTCAGAAGTGACATCTTCTGCCTGGTATTGCAGTTAAGTGTCACAAGAGAAGTTAAAAATATGATGAAGGTTTAGATGAGGGGGATATCACATTAGATTGGGAGCCTAGGGACAGGCTTCAGGAAGAAAGTTATATCAATTACACCCTAAGTATACTTGAAATGTATTTTTTAAGACACTTAATTTACTAAAATGTGCTCCTGGAAATGAGCTTCAGGAACAGATTGAGCTAAATGCTGCATCCAAAGAGAGTGAGTTTCCCCAGATACCATGAATATTGAGCCAGGAAAATGGAGTAATGTATAAACAAAGAGCTGATGCAGTATTCTCTACTCATAAGCTGTGTTAAGTCTTCAATCCAAAAAATATTGGAGCTGGAACTTTTCAAAGACAAAAGGAAGGCAGCATGGCAGAGCCTTCTTTCTATTAACAAGAATAAATTGTCAGAAATGTTGGCAGCAATTAGGCATTGAATTTAATAAAGCCTAGTGCTCTGAGGTGTCCCGGAGCATTTCTGGGGTTAGATATCCCAAAATGAACCTGTTCCTAGCTTTATTTACAAATTTGTTTTGTAATTTTGATCTCTTTCTTTAGGGTTCTTACAGTACAGCACATGCAAAAATTTAACTTTAGGAAACAGTAATTTTTCTTCCTTCTCTTTATAACCCCATTTTGCCTTTTTATTTGTGTAGGGGTGAAGGTTTTCACCTCAACCCAATTAATGAAATCAGAGAAGGCCCTTGATTAAATCAATCAGTGACTAAAAATGTAAACTACATGTAAATTACTCCTTAATTTGACAGGATTAAAGTGCTTTGATCATTGGATAAAAACAGATGTTGCTACCCTAGAAATACTGTATAATTTGCTGAGAGAATCAGACACACCCCTGAGCCTATGTGTAAATCAGCCGGCCAGTGTAGAGTCAGTCCAGCGCAAATTAGTCTGCGGGTGGGGAAGTTCCAGCCGAACCACTGGGAAGAAATCCTTCAGAGGGGAAGAGAATTTGTTCTTCTCCCCTTCCCCAAGGTGATTTTATGATTTTTCAAGATCCTTAAGGCCCCATTGGGTAGCTAAATGGGGCAGTGAATAGAACACAGGGCCTAGAGTCAGGAAGATCTGAGTTCAAATGTGGCCTCAGACACTTACTAGCTGTGTAATTCTGGCAAGTCACTTATCCCTGCTTGCCTCAGTTTCCTCATCTGTAAAATGAACTGGAGAAGGAAATGGCAACCACTCTGGCATCTTTGCCAAGAAGATTTCATATGGGATCACAAAGACTAGGACATGACTGAGCAACAACCAAAGGTCACATCAGAGGCTCTACTGATGACCAGAATTGGTTGCAAGGTCCCCTGGAACTGGTAGCAGGAAACCATTGGCACCAGAACATCATTGAGCAGCAAATTGGACATGGATGTGCCCAGATAGCCACTTTTTGGGCACTGCAAAGTCTGGAGAGATTGTGGGGTAGCAGCTGAGTGGCCTAGCCCAGCAGCAGCTTGCCAGCAGATGGTAGCTTCCCCTTCCCTGGCACTGAAGAAAAAAGAGGAGAGTACCAGGAGCCGCAGAGTGGCCTACCTAGCAGAAAGAAGAAAGCTGAAGGAATAAAGTGATTATATTGTAAAACAAACAAGATGGAATGTGCAGGTCCCAGAAAGAATTCACTGAAGACAGTCCAAGTTCTTATGTACAAAAAAAAAAAATTGGCTGAGAAATAATTTTATTTTTCTCTGTTTTACTGAGGATTTTTCTAATTATCTAGGTTAGTCCCTTCTCCCTCCTTCATTCACAAATTCACTTGTGGTCTGTATTACTCTTTGAAAACTCTTATTGATGGAATAGGTCAAATCCTTTAGTTCATTTCCAGGGGAAATAACTTTACAATACTTTTTAGGTTAATGAGATAATTGGGTCATGTTAGGTTGATAAGTAAGTTACTGTTACTTGCAACCATTTATTAGCCTAGGTTTTGTTTTTAAGTAGTATTTAACTAGGAAGCCTTTTCCATGCTTCAGCTTATATATGGTAGTTTTCAACAGTTGCCAGTATTGGTGCTGGGAAAAGTTCAACACCCACACATAAGACTTCAGCTTCTATGGAATCCCTGGCTGTTTTAAAGAATCAGGACAATTTAAGTTGCCAAGGTGTCTGGAGTATATTGTAACAAGTAGAAGTGGAACCTGAAACAATCTCCTTTCCTTCTAATTCTGAATGTGTATGAGGGAAGATAGAGGGTTTTAAATATGGTCAGACTTGGTTCCACCAATCTTATTTTACTCTCTATTGAAGTTTTCCATGCCATTCTAAACAGAGGCAAAGTTACAATGAAAAGATTTGACTTACAGGATGTCTTTGAAAACAAAATGCTTTCAGTTGTTGAATTTTAAATTCCATGTGGTATTCTAGAAACCAGTGAAATAACAAATAATAACAAAATGATGATTGATATTGTTGACCAAGGAGATTTTTCTTATTGCTTCCGAATAGAAAGAAAGGGCCTGTTAGATTCAGAAATGTGCCTACCTCAGAAAAGAGAGAAAAATGAAATTTCTTTTTTTTTTTGGAGGGGAGGAGGCAGGGTAATTGGGGTTAAGTGATTTGCCCAAGGTCACAGGCTGGTTAAGTGTTAAGTATTTGAGACCAGATCTGAACTCCTGACTCCAGGGCCAGTGCTCTATTCACTGCACCACCTAGCCGCCCTGAAAATGAAATTTCTTAAATTAGTCATACACACCCTCATATTCAGCACACATTTGCCCCCAGTGTTCTAAGGGTAATAGGAGGCTAATCATGAGCAATGCTCTAAGAAAGCTATAAGCCTATCATATAAGCCTATCATATGTAGTAAATGGTATATATAAAGACCCTACTTTAATAATAATAACCAAAACTACAGGAATTAAGAAAATGCCTTTCCCACTCTGCCCCTGCACTAATTAATTTTTCATGTAAGCAAGCTAGATTAAGTTAGAAGCATCCTGAACCAGAACATATTATTAACTGCCTCTTTTCCCAAAAAAAGAAATTACCAAAGTGGTATATAATATATAGGAAATTCTTCTAAGACAAGGAATATTTCTTACTCTGGTCAAAATTAAAAGGTAATAAATTTTCTACCCAATATTTCAAATAGATTAAAAGTATGAGGGATAGCAGTTATAATGAACCCTAATTACTTGGATTTCCTTTAAGAGGATCATCAAGAAGTTGACATTTATCAAAGTTTGAACTCAGTACTGTACAAAGCACCAGACTGATAGTCTGGAAAGAGTGTAGAGAAAGGGCGCCATTTTGGTGAAGAAGTGTGAGTTATGAAGTTATGAAGCCAGCACAACTTCCAAGAGCTACTCAAAGTAGATTAAAATGTAACTCGGCAAATGTTTACCAAAAATAAATAAAAACACAAACATGGCAGTTGTTTTTCAGCCGTGTCTGACTCCTTGTGACCCGAGTTGAGGTTTTTCTTGGCAAAGATACTGGAGTGGTTTGCTATTTCCTTCTCCAGTTTATTTTACAGGTGAGGAAACCAAGACAAACAGGGTTAAGTGATTTGCCTGTGGTCACACAGCTAGTCTGAGGCCAAATTTGGACTCACCAAGGTGAGTCTTCTTGCCTCCATGCCCAGCATTCTATCCACTGTACCATCTAGCTGCCGCATGTAGATTATGTTAATTTGCGGTTCATGCAGCATACAGGGATCCATTTCTCTTTGAGTTTAACACCATTGGCCTAGAACCCAGAGAGTGACTTGTCATAGATCACCAAGCCAGTATGTGTCAATAGTGGGACCTGAATTCAGGCCAGCTATATCCACAGTACCATACCACTGCCTCTCAATAAATAATAATAACTAACATTTATGTAGGACTTTATAATTACAAAGTACTATTCCAACATTCTAGATACATTGCTTTATTTGATCCTTTTATCAACTCTTACTTTAAGTGTGCACAATGACACCCACACTGTTTAACAATAGCCAGGTGCCAAGAACTGCACCTAGGTCTTCTAACTCTGAGTCCATTGTTCTGGTCACTGTATCATACTGCCCACCCCATTATTTAATGCTTCTCTCTCAGCTCTGTGGTCAAACTTTTTCCCAGATTTTTACTCACAGCCTAGAGAGATGATGAGGGTTTCATTTGCTTTTTATATGTGTGTGTTTGCATTTAATACAAGCTTCCAGCATCAAACAGATGGAGAGTGAAAGTGAAATTGCTTAGGACTATAATGTTAACAGAATTTTTGTTTGAGAGTCAAATCTCTTTGGTGTTGTTCTTTCACAGGCACACTTCTGAGTAACCTTCCTAAATACAGTAGATTGCATGGAGCCAAGAATACTCATCTAAATTGCTTAACTTGAAATAATTGAATTTACATTGGACAGGAAAATATTTTCATACCTGAAGCCCTTTTATTGCTTAGGGTTTCAGGACAAAGGGTCAGATTTCAATATCATTGCTCATTTAAATAATAGCCCTTTAGGTTAATAATATATCTCCCATGAAGGAGATTTTGCTTTTATAAAAAGGGACTCAAAAACTAAATTGTATTTGGGTTCTCCATTATTCATAATTATTCTTGAGCTATTGTACCTTATCTCTTATTGGTTGTGAAATGGTACTAAGCAGAAATGGTTGGTCTCCATTATACTGATTCTATCTTTTAAAAATATCCTCTTCCTGAGAGAGTTTAGTCAATGCAAATGTAAATGTCTTGCTTCTTGTTGTAACTCCAAGAAAAAGGGTCCTAAAATAAATATCTTTAAGTCATAAATTATACCTGGCAGTCATCTAACAAGCAAGGTCGGTGGAAGTCTCATAAATGCTGGGAATCTCAGCCCAGATAATAATGTTGTCAGTAAGGTCATTTATAAGCGTGAAGGACAGCCAGGCTTTATCTTTGTGTACATGTCATGTATTCATACCAGCTATACTGACATTACTTTGATTTCGTCACTGGCTTTCAGCTGGGTTGTTTGGAAACTGCACGGGATTATGTCTTAATTTTAAAGTCAAACAACTTTTTAAAACCCTAAAACGCTTCATTTCCAACCCTAAAACGCGCCTTATTTAGTCCATTATGAATATTTGAGTAGTGTTAAATTTACCATCCTGGCAGCACTCACGTTGTACTTGTCATTAATTGTGACTCATCAAAGAATGTTTTGATGTTGCAACCTGGCTAACAGATGGCTGTGCGAGAGAAATCAAGGGACGACAGTAAGATAGGAGGCCCAAGGAGAGAGACTTCTTATGCAATCAGACGCTTGAGTTTATTTGAATGTGTAAGAAATACAGTGGTCTCCGGTGGAGATTGGAGAGTTGTTTATAGATAGGGGAATTCTTCTTTATTCAACCTTTCACAGAGAAGGGATATGATAGGTGACAGCATTGTTGCTATTCCCAATCTTAGCCAGAGGGACATAAATGGCCTGCCCAGAAGCACAAAACGAAATACTAGAATGTTTGTTTCTATGGCATCTGTCACCGTGGCAACTGCAGACACAGAGATCATCCACAGAGGAAGAATGGGAACCTGAACAATAATAGTAATAATAAGCATTCATTGACTGTACAGTAGAAAACACAGAGACAACACAACAGCAGTCACTTTCGAGACAATAAATGACCATGCAAAACTCATACATTTATACAACACATTACATGGTAATATTGCTGGGTTTCGTTTGTTTCTTTTTCAGGGAAGACATAAAAAGGTTTTCTAGTTTTTATTTTAAAGTAAAAAATTATAATTAATTTTTTTCTTATTTCATCTATGTGTTAGATGATATTGGTATAAGGTCTCCTAGAAGAAATGAATTGAAGAAAAGAGAGAGGATTGGGATATGACACTGATAGAAAGGCCAGGGGAGAACCACGAGAGGACGTTTTTTCCACTAGACAAGGACTAGTGACCTGGTTTCCAATCTCAGCTTTGTTACTACCTCTGTGACATTGAGGGGTAGTAGGGTGCACAGTAGACAGAGTGCCAGGCCTGGAGTCAAGAGGACCTGAATTCAAATTTGACTTCATGCACTTAGTAATTGTATGTCCCTGAGCAAGTCACTTAACTGTGTTTGCCTCAGTTCTTCCTCTCTAAAAAGAGCTGGAAAAGGAAATGGCAAACCATTCAGGTATCTTTGCCAGGGGAAAAAAAACCCAAATAGGGTCACAGACAGTCAGATATGACTGAGAACAACTCAGCAACAAATGTAACATTGAGCAAGGCACTTCCCTCTAGGCCTTTAGAAAACTGTCATTGTTAAGAAATTTTGCTTTGCATCAAGCCAAAATCCTACCTTTCTATATTAATAGAGAATTCATATTGACAAATACTCTCCATAATCTCAATTCATTGTTCCTGATTCTATTCTCTGGGGCCATACACCCTTTTTCCATGAATAAGTATCTATTGCCCACTTAGTGGGGGTCCCACTAAGAGACTGTGTCTATGAATTCAGGTAGATCAGCTACATATCCTGGGGGAGCCTAAGCCCTAAAGCAAAGAGATCAGACTTTTCTCATACTCACTGGCTTATTTCACCTTCACCCTAGACTGGAAATCTGAAAAGAAATGTCTAAAAACCAACCTTAGGAATACTTTATGCCTAGGGTCTCCCCAAAAGAGATGAACAATATTTTTCCTATAAAGATATTCAATGTTCAAAGTAGCAGATTTAAGATATAGGACAGCTATTTATTTCTTCCAACACAGAGAAATATTTAAAACACAAAAGACTTATGAGTATGTATTGATACATACTTAAAATATAAAGGAAGAACACAGAACTGCTGTTATGGTCTTGTGAGGGATTGGTACTTAAAACATGAAATACTATTTGGTCTGCTGAGCAGACATTTTTAACTTTAGCCTTCAGTCTGCACTGTTTGAGCAAATTGTTCTAGGTCCATATCTTTTGACAAATCAAGGCATAGCTTGAGCTTACTTAGATCTTTCTTCAGTGTCCTTTTGGTAGTGGTCTTTGCAGAGATCATTTCCTGCTGAACAGTCACCCATCTAGACCTAGGCACTCAAGACCTCTTGAATTCATTAGATTTCCACCAAGGGTAAGAACAGCCATCTCAGGATAACTTTTTGGTCACCTGTATTCAGAGAAAGAAACACAAGACAGAAGTTGCATCTGCCTTAAGATCAGTCTGAGCACATATTCTCACTGTAATATCCAAGCAGCCACCATAGCAACAGGGTTAGATGGACGAGAGAAAAATCCCCTCCCAAACTTGCTCGAAGTCTGAGGGAAAACTCAAAGAGTTTTGTCCCTCTCAACAGATAGGAAGAAAGAGAGAAGGTGAGTGTGGCATCATATCTCTTAAATTATACTATCACTTAAAATTACACTGAGTGCATACATGAGTCCTCCTGACTCAATCAATCAGTAAGCATTTATGTTATAGAAAGCATTTACATGTGCCAGGCACTGTGCAAAGTGTTCCAGATACAGTGAAAAAAGTGAATAGTACTTGACTTGAAGACTCTTACTTTCTAATCGGGTAGACATTTACATATATAAGTTTATACATAAATATACAACATAGCTTTACAATGAATATGAGGTGGTTCAGAAAGGATTTCACTTATAGCTAGGGTGGATCCAGGAAATTCTTATGTAGGAAGTCGTATTTGAGCTGGGTCTTGAAGGAAACCAGAGAATTCCAGGAGGAAGCAGGGAGGAAAGGAAATATTTCCTCACAACATGGGACACAGTAAGTACAAAGGCACACATATGGAGAAAGAGACTCACGTATTAGGAACAGTAGTAGACCAGTATATCTGGATCACATATTTGAAAATAGCCCCCATTTTTCCTTATATCTTCCCTTCTCTAGGCTAAACATCTCCAGATTTTACAACTGATTTGTGCATACCTAAACATTTTGGTTACGAAACAGAGAGAGTGAATCCTGTATGATATTTGAAAGCAAACATTCAAATTGATAATCGACAAATTATAAAAATTAGAATCCATCACAGAACCACAGAAAAGGTTTAATAGGGATACATGTAGGTAAGTATGCTTAAGAGAAAAAAAACTAACCCTATAAATCAAAGATGGGCAAGAACAGGATAGAGCAATAGGAGAAACTTTGGTTCCACAAAGAACTGAAGCCTGAATTAATAAGCAATAAAATTCACTTGTTTTACAGGCAAATAGAAAGACATGCTAACAGAAGAGGTAAGGAGTGCTAAGCTCCAATGCCTTCACCATATTTCACCGGAGTATGATCTCCAATTTGGAGCCTTATAAAGCTCAAAATCAATAGGGAAAGAAACTGAATGGGGATTCAGAAAATAAACTGCTACATAAGTACAAAGCAGGACCTTTTGATAAAAACTTTAGAAATGAGGATGATTTAACACCTCCATTTGACAGGCTGACAACTGATTTCAAGTATACAAAGGAAACATACTAGTACAGAACAGACAGTGAACACTCTGCAGTTCTTTGTCATCTCTCTGGATGATAGAATTGGGGGGAAATAGGCTTACAACAGGATAAATATTGGTTATAGAAAAGGGAAAAAATTCTAACAGGATTTTAAAATATAGTTCAGACTATATTTTACTACACTGGACACAAGAATCCATGATCCTTTGGTTTCTCTGGGCAGTATACAAACCAGCGATATAGGCGAATAATTCCCAGCTTTTTAGTTGGAGAAATGTATCACAGGTGCTGCATAGCATATATTCTTATTTGACATTTAACTCAGGGACAAAGAGAAGACATCTGAACAAAATTAATTTCTGAGATCCCTTTCCTTTTGATCCTATGAGAATTCCACAGAGAGACTGAATGGAGGAAAATGAACAGAGCCCACTGATCAGCTGAAACACATCTTTTAGTTTCCTTCCAACTCTGAGGTGATACGATTCTGATTCTATGTGTAACAAATCTTAGAAATAAAAATTCAATGCATTTTTCTCATTTCAGCTGATATTTCTGAAGTGAAGGCACAAGATTTGATGTTGAGACAGAAAATAATTTATCTTGCTTTCTAAGTGTCTTAATTGTTTTAAAGACATTTCCCTGCAAAATAGTTGATAGCAAAAGAATTAAATGCAAAGGAAAATTTTTAGACTCCTCCTATGATCCTAGTTGTATGACAGGTTATTTAATACCCACAAATACATGAAAGTGCTTTTAAAAAACTTGTCTTGAGATTAACGGTTTAAAAATGGAAACTTTAATTCCGAGATTAAAGACTTGTGAGTTACTTGACGTTTGAAGTAATTTCCCACAAGTAGTTTCTTCTATAAAGGTTTGTACATTTTGGTGGGAGGGCAGGAAGGGAGTAAATTCCTCCATGCCCAATGATTATTGCATCTATTTAAATTTGTTAAAAATCCACAGGATTAGAAGAAATCAAGAATGGAAATGAGTATGCTTTGTGTGTATGATGGAATCACGCTTAAAGTATTAAGTTGAAATTGAAGCATCAGGATGATGCTTATCCCTTCTGGTCCTTCATTCTGCTGACTGAGGACTACAACTGTCTGTCTTTCTAAACTGCCCTTGTTGTGTTATAGTATGTTAACTTAGAATGTCATCCATCTAACTTACTATGGGGAACTGCAAACCCATTAGGCTGAACTCCCAAATGGGACTGACGTGGAGACATAATACCTGGAGCCAGAAAGAATTTGACCTCAGGGCAGGCCCGGTGTGGCTTAGCCTGGGACCTCTGAGAGTGCTTTCTGCTGACACTGTATATATCTAATATGTACACAGTTACCTGCATGTTGTCTCCCCCATTAGAATGTGGCTTCTCCCCCATTCTTGCCTTTCTCCGTATCTCCAGCACTGATCACAATGCCTGGCATATTGTTATTCAGTCCTTTCTCAGTCCTGTCCAACTCTTCATAACCCCATTTGGGAGTTTTTTGGGCAAATGTATTGGAGCAGTTTGACATTTCATTCTCCAGCTTATTTTAGAGATGAGAAAATTGAGGCAAAGAGGGTGACTTGCCCAGGGCCAAACACCTCCTAAGTGTCTGAGGCTGGATTTGAACTCAGGAAGATCAGTCTTCCTGACCTCAGGCCTGGTTCTCTATCCAGCACACCTGGGATATGGTAAGTACTTATTCATAGATTGATGTTGGCCTTGACTCCAGGGAAAAGCTTGGAATCACCCCTAACTAGGTCAGATGCCAGAGCAAACAACAAAAAGATTAGAAGGAGAAGGAAGAAAAGAGCCAAATATAAAGAGGAGGGAACCAGTTAGTATAAGACTGACATAAATCAGGATGGCTAGGTGGTACAATGAGTATAGCACTGGCCTTGGAGTCAGAAGGACCTGAGTTCAAATCCAGCCTCAGAAACTTGACACACTTACTAGCTGTGTGACTATGGGCAAGTCACTTAACCCTAATTGCCCTGCCTTTACCCCTCCAAAAAGCAAAAAGAAAAAGAAATTTAAAAGATTGACATAAATTTTTAGTGGACCCAGTCAACATTAGCAGTTACTTTGAGGAAGAAAATTGATGGTAAATTATATGAGTAAGATTTTTAAAACAAACAAATAAACAAAAGAAAACAGCTCTGGCAAGGAAGTTTCTCTTGGTAACCAAGAAAGGAGAGCTCTGAGTGTCAGGAGGAGCAGTCTTTCCATCTGAGCTTTTGGTTTACTCCCTTACTTGCATATTTCTGCATCCAGCCAGCACCACCAACACCTCTCCTTTAGATTGTTGCTTCACTTTCTCTAAATTTTCCCCACCTATTCTCTCTGGAATCTTTTAATCCCCCTGAGCAAATTTATTCAATTATTCCTTTATCTGTCCATCTCATTTCCAAGCCTGACTCCATATCTAGAATGCCCTTCCCACTGTAATTTTTAAAACACTCCCACTTTCCCAAGATTCAAAAAGCTCCTTAGATGCTATTTTCCACAGAAAATCTCTGAATAATTTCAAGTGACTCCCACTTACTTATAACTCCCACAGCTCTCTTCTCATTCACTACCACCTCCCAAATGTGCTAATTTAATTTAAACTAATAATAAATAGATAACTAATTTATATTTAACATGAATATTTAGAATATTGGGATTTGGGGGTTAGAAGGGACTCCAGAAGTTATCTAATTCAATTTGCCACTCATCAAGGAATCAGTTTTGTAGCTTCCCTGACAAAGAGTCTTCCAAACTCTGGTTATTATTAATAATAGTAGCTTTAGTTTTGTGCTTTACCAAGTTTTCTACAAGATCCTTTAATTTGCTCTTTGTAACAGCCCTATGGGAGTAGGTAGTACTATTATTGCTGTTTTTAAAATGAGAAAACTAAAACTCAGGCTAAGTGACTTATCCAAGGTCACATAGCTAGAAAGAGACAAATTTGCTATTCAAATTCAAGTCTTCTGCCTCCAAATAAAAAAAAATTTTTGAGAACACCAGAGCTACTTAAGTACTACTCTACTAGTGAAAGTATTTTCGGGACAACAATAATTTATTTAATTTGTGTCTTTATTAGATGAGTGGCATAGGACCAGGCTTGGAGTTAAGAGATCAAAGTTATATGTCCAACACAAACCAGCATTGTAATTATGGGCAAGATCCTTAATTTCTTAGAGCCTAAGGAAACTTTCTCCATTTTTAAGGTAAAGAGGAATTGCTAATTATGTTGTTGTTCAGCCTTTTCAGTTTGTGAACTCCTTTGGGGTTGTCTTGGCAGGGATATTGGAGTGGTTTGCCATATCTTTCTTCAGCTCATTTTACAGATGAGGAAACTGAGATAAACGGAGTTAAGTGACTTTCCTAGGGTGACACAGCTAGTAAGTGCCTGAAGCCAGATTTGAAGTCAGGAAGAGTTTTCCTGACTCCAGGCCCAGCACTGTATACATTGTGGTGCCACTCTATGCACAACACATACAAATATACAAATTCATGGAGAAGCAATCTTGAAGCCAAGAAGACCTGGGTTGAAGTGCTGCCTCTGTTACATACTAATTGTATGTCTCTGGGCAAGTCACCTTACTTCTTAATGCTCTAACAAACTAAGACTTAAAGTGGAGTACATGCTTTTGTGGAGGGAGTTTCTTCACCTGGAAGCATCTAATACCAATGCAATCACAAGTCTAGTTCCTACCTCCATCCCTATATACAATTTCTTTTCTCTTAGTTGTCAGTTTGGGACAATTCCTAGAAGTTTTCGTTTATAAACTCCAAAAAAACTGTGATGCATCCATTTAATTTATGTTGTGTGTCAGGTAGTGCTCTGCCACAGACACGTACTTATGTTTTCAGTGATGTTTGACTCTCAGTGTCTGGCTGCTTTTCCCTGATGGGACTCCGCATTGTCTACCCGCTTTGACTCAGCCTGAACATTTTTCATAGAGAGGAAAGTCATCAAGTCCAGTGGCCCATTTTTGAGCTGCGAGTCAGTAGTGGCGCAGTGGATCGAGTGCCAAACTCATCTTCCCGAATTCAAATCCAGCCTCAGACACTTAGCCGTGTGACCCTGGGTAAATCACTTACCCTGTTTGCCTCAGTTTCCTAATCTGTAAAATGACCTGGAAAAGGAAATGACAAACCACTTCAGTTTCTTTGCCAAGAAAACTCTGAGTGGGGTGACAAAGAATCAGACACAATTGAGAACAACAAACAAATGGATAGTCATTGGATTGATAGCAGTTCCACAGTGTAGTGATAAGCTAGGCCATTCTGTTCTTGCCTTCAAACTTGGAAGAAGCCTGTCCCCAGGTTAAAGATCCAGGTCGAAACATTTCTTCAAAGAAGAATGCCCAAAAGGCATTGAGAATTATCTTTTCCACTAGTTCTTACACTAAAGTGATGGTTTGAGAATAAAACAGGCATGAGATGGGCTTAGTTTGCACTGCCGTTTTCCTAATGATATATAATTGAAACTGGATAATGACAGCCTTGTCTGAATAGTTTCTCAACCCCCCTCTCCCCCCATCTCACCATCATGTGGAACTCACCTATGCCAAATGTCTTTCATTACTATAACTTCACATTCAGGTAAATATTTCATATCAAATCACTTAATAGCCAAGAACCACTTTATGTAATGAGCACTGGGCTGGAAATCAAGTAACTTGGGTATTAAGCTGGGCCCTGCTCCTAGACAACACACGTAAAATGCTTTGAAAACCTTAAAGCAATTAATGAATAAATTCAAGCTATCACCATCATCATTATTGCACTTGGCAGCTAGGCGGCCCAATGAATAGAGCTCTGAATTCAAATCCAGTCTCAGATACTTGGTAACTTTGTGGCCCTGGGAAAGTCAGTTAACCTCTATATGCCTCAGTTTCTTCATCTGTGAAATGGGGATAATAATAGTGCCTACCTCCCAGGATTGTAGTAAGGATCAAACGAGATAATTATCAAGTGCTTAGTCCAGTCCTTGGCATACAATAAGCCCTATATAAATGTTGGGCAGCTAGGCATGCAATGGATAGAGTGCCCAGCCTGGAATTAGGAAGACTCATCTTTGTGGATTCAAATCTGGTCTCAGGCCCTATTGCCTCAGTTTTTTTTATCTGTAAAATGGGTAGAAGAATGAAACAGCAAACCACTGCAGTATCCCTGAGAAGAAAACTCCAAATGGGGTCACAAAGAATCAGACAAATATAAATGCTCATCATAGCAATTATTATTATTACTGATTACTCATGTGACTTTAAACGAGTCATTTAGCCTCTCTTTACCTTGAGTTCTCACTTACAAAATAAAGATCATAATGCCAGTCTTACATATCTCATAAGGTTGTTATAACAACAAAATGAAATAGGTGTGGAAACACTTTGAAAAAAGAGGATATAAGTGCTATACAAGTATAAGGCACTGTCCTCCTCCTCATTATTTTAAATTATCATTATTAATAGATAAGTGGACATTACACAGAGTTAATAAGTAAAAAATGCCATCTAGAAACTTCAAAGCCCAGTTGCTGAAATAAGGAATGTGAAGGCTTGTGACATCTGGGGTGCATTTTTGAGGGACTGTGAAGGAAATATAAGGGGGCCATGTATGAGCTGAGAGGAAGGGAGGGAACTTCTATTCAGGAAAAGGAGGTGAAGACTGGCTGAGAAGAGATCTTAAAATTCTATGGCCTCTGGAGAATACAAGCCTAAAATTTCTCTTCCCACTGTTCCCATCTCTACCACTGCTTTCTTGCGGGATGTTTGGCCATAGCCCTCCCTTCTTATTTCTATTTCCTCATTTGGAGGATAGGGTTGATACCTGTTCTGCCTTCCAAGTATCAGATGAAAATAGTTCTGCCTCCCCAAATTAGTGAACATAAGGGAACATAAGGCCCTTTCCTGAAAGATGAGTATGCTCAAGAGGATGAGCTCACTAAAGTAGCCAGGGAGTACTTTACCAGAACTCAGCAGAGACTTTGGAGTTGTACTTGTCTGAGAGGCATCTGCTTGGCTTCCTATCAGATCTAAGGACAGCTCTGGTACTATATCAAAATTAAATTATTTCATGTTTTGCATTATTGTATATGTATAATGAATATCATATCTCTTACCTTCTCAGTAAGTAGGGGAGGAGTAGAGGGAGAAGAGAGAATTTGGAACTAAATATAAATTTTTTTTAATTTTAATATCAGATTACCTCTTTAGACCTATAATGGGACTCCTTTAGCATTGGTCATAATTTTAGAATGTTGCCTGTAGTCATTTGGTTTCTTCTCTCTGGGGTCAGGTCTGAGCTTTCTCCTTATAATCTGAAGAAGAATTCTGAATGGAGCTCTTGGAACCCTCAGATAGGCCTCAGTGTGATTTTTTTTCATATAATATTTTATTTTTCTCCAATTACATGTTAAAATAATTTTAAAACTCTTTTTCAAGTTTTGAGTTCCAAATTCAATCCCTTTTTCCTTCCCTCCCCCGGTAAACAATTTGATATAGTTGATACGTGTGCAGTCATGTAAAACATTTCCATATTAGTCATTTTATAGTGTGAAATTTTCATATCCAGGCCACTGGTTTCTGGAGGTCCTCCCATCCATGAGGGTTAGCATTCTCAACTTCCTAGATAAGGATACTTCCCCAGATAGTTTTGGGTTTTTTTTTTCAACATGAGTTTCTTCAGTCTGCTTTCTTCCAATCTAAAATTGTATCCCCATGCTAAGAAAACTGTTCCTCATCTCTGCTCCCACCAATCTCCCTTCTACTTTGGTCTAAAGTATAGACTCTTGTCCATTATTGTTAATGGCAGCAACTAACCTCATTTCTTCTCCTTGGGGGGGGGAGGGGAGGAGAAGGGAGAAGGCAGGGTAAGTGGCTTGCCCAAGGTCACACAGCTAGTAAGTGTCAAGTGTCTGAAGATGGATTCGAACTCAGGTCCTCCTAACTCCAGGGCCGGTGCTCTATTCACTATGCCACCTAGCTGCCCCTAACCTTATTTCTTATGCAAGTTCACACACTTTTATGGACTAACAGTGTCAACTCTTCTTTGGTCATAGTGGTTACACTGATTATAGTCCCAGGAACTGGAAGTTTTCCTGTCTCTCCCTCCACTCTCTCCCTCCTTCTTTATTGTGACCACAACCAAGTGAAAGGTATGGACTGATATTTTGTGTGAGTTCCAGGAGAGGGAGAACCTCTGACCGAGAACAGGGTTTATACTGCTGGTGTCTGGATGACTCAGACATTTCATTCATTCTGGAGGACAACTCCAATTCTAGAGCCTGCCAGATGCAGCAGGACAGGTCTGCTGAGGTGTTATTAGTTTGCAGCACACAGACAAGATTTCATCCCCTCATTGCCTTAGCTGGCAGAGTTAGAGTAATTACATAAGTACTGCTGTGACACTAGGTGGAATCTCATTAAAAACTGTATAAAGAACAGTTGAATTGAGGTGGAGAATATTTGCTTTATTCCAGTTGACTACAATCCATATAATAGGGCATTATCTTGAGCTTAGCATTGCTCCAGCTCCCAGATATGACCTATTTGGGAAATGTATTTGCTCTAGCTTTGGCTTTAGTCATAGCTTAAGTCTAGCTTGATAAGGGTTAATGTGGTAGAGTTACAGTCTTTCTCTTACAAAGCCTCTGAAGTTGCTACCTATTGGATAGATTGTAACTTGGTTCTTATTCCTCATGAGAGAACTTCTCATCCAGTTTTGGTGCAACTTCTTATGGTATTTTGATGATTTAGCAGCTTTAAAATAGGCACAAACATAGACTTGGAGAAATTCTCCCAATACAGGGTTGGGGAACTTGTGGTCTTAGGGCCACTCCTCTAGGTCCTCAAGTGTAGCCCTTTGACTGAATCCAAACTTCCCAGAACAAATCCCCTTAATAAAAGGATTTGTTCTGTAAACCTTGGACTCCATCAAAAGGCCACACCCAAGGACCTAGAAGGCTACATGCAGCCCTACCCCTGGTATAAAAAAAATATTAATAGCTTGCATTTCAATGGAACTTTAAAGGTTTACCAAGTATTTCTAGTATTAAAGGCAATCGATCGTGATCCAAGCTAGACTCCTACATACTCCTGGTTGAGGAGGATAAAACCATGTTTGAACTTTATTAGAATTCAATTCAGTTTTGGTGTCTACTATGCATTAGGTACCATCTTAGACATTAGGGACATGAATGTAGATATACTATAGACCTTGTTTTCAAAGATCTTACCTTTTGGTGGGGGCAAACTCATATACACAAATAATATAAAAGAGAATGAAAAGAAGAGAGATCCTGGCAAAGTGGTAGGAGAAATGTGAGAAGGAAGAGATTGATTTCACCTATGGAAGAATCAGGGAAGATTTCATGGAGGAGTTAGAACCTTTGTCTTGTTCCCTTCTTGGACTCAACAGTGACATTTATCAAACCCCTTCACTGAAACAGGGATATTTTCCCATTACGTTCACTTCAGCTATAAAACTGCCATATTGGATGCCAGTCACTATGGCAACACAAAGGATTGTCCCATCTAAGCCCATGTAAAAAAGCCCAAGACCTGAAAGCATTAGGATATAGCATTTTGTCCTAAAGATGTCCACTAGTGAGGCCACTTTCCCTAGTGCTAGGGGATTACATTCAATTCTGAGGGATTAGATATTCAGCTTTAAGGCAGAGCACATCACTACATTCTTAAATGGAAGCCGTGTCCAGTTCCCAAGCAATATAAGAACCTAACCATGGATGGATCTCATGAAACAGAAACACCCCAGGAAAAGAAATTTGCTACCCGACTGTCCTCTCTGCGGTTATTTTTCTCCAGCACCATGGAGGAGTGTAGGAGAAAATCTCAGACCACGTCAGCTGAATCTGCTTCAGGTTTCACCAAGTCTTAGCTCTACTTCCTTACTCTAAATAAAACACACACCAAACCTTTATACAGGTTGGGGCTGACCTAGCCAGAGTATACCAGTATTGAAGATGCTGATGAAGTGACTTAAATACCTACTAGAACTGGGAGGGGACCCCGATGTCCATCTGCAGTGCACAACTTGGTCTGCACCACTCTGCTCCAGAGCTCATCTTTCCCATTTAGCTGTGACACACAACTCCAGCTGAGCTCCTCCCTCCATGCTTGTTCCTAGTGCATGATGGGTAGTATGTGAAAAGCTCTATAGCTGTGACGCAGGGGCCTAGCTTGGGCTGTGATCAATTGCCTTTAATGAAATACTTTACAAACCTTTAAAGTGCTATTGAAATGCAAGCTATTAATATTTTTTATATTTTTGAATATATAATTTCACCAGTATGTGTCCTTTGATCATTCCAGATCCCAACCCTTCTATTACATTCAGTGTTAGTCTTGTCTAAAGCCTTCATAGGGAATCCAGTGCTGGAAACTTTCCTCTTATTCTTTTACTGGTAGATTGCTCCCTTGCTCAAAAACCCTTGATGACATCCTATTATATGTAGGATAAAATACAGATTTCTCAGGTGGGCTTTTTAAACCCTTCCATAATATGATAGCAATCTACCTTCTATTCATATTCTACACTGCTCTCTTTAATACACTCTACATTCCAGAACTGGAATGTAGCCAAGGTATTGCCAGGGCTTAGTATTGTCAGCCGGCCCTATGCTGTCATATAAACCATTCCCCAGGCCTTGAAGGCACTCTTTCCTCAACTGTGCCTTTGAAAGTCCTTAACATCCTCCAAGGCTCAACACAAGTACCACCTCTCGTGAAATTATCTTCTGTCACATCCTGTGAAATTATTCGAGTTCCCTCTCTCCTTAAATTAACTTGTATACATTTATCTGTGGATGTGTTGTACTCTCCCAGGAAAACGCAGCTTCCTTAAGGGCAGAAACAATTTTGTTTTGACTCCATATCATTGGTGCCTAGCATACCGAACTGTTTAATAAAGTATTGAAATTTAACTGAAGTTTGGAGATACGAGTATGCCCTTTTCTTCATATTTTATTTTTAATAATGTTTTACTTTTTAAAGACAATTTTAATATTCTTTGTTTTAACTGATTTCCAAATTTTCTTCCTTAAGAGAGCAAGCAATTTGATATAGGTTATATATGTGCAATCATGCAAAACATATTTCTATGTTAGTCATGTTGTGAAAGAAGAAACAAATCAAAGGAAAAAATGGGGGGGAATGAAAAATGATATGTTTAAAATGGGGGAGGGTACAACTAGGTGACACAGCGAACAGAGCACCAGCCCTGACGTCAGGAGGACCTGAGTTCAAACCTGGCCTTCGACACTAAACGCAAAACTACCCCTGTGACCTTATGCAAGTCATTCAACCCCAATTGCCCTGCCTTCCCCCTCCAAAAAAGCAAAAAAAGAAAGAAAGATTATATTGTGGGCCACTTCGGTGCCAGCCCCTAGTGTGAGCAAAGACATGAGAGAAAATTAGCCAGGTGGGTACTTCATAGGAAAGAACTCCATTTAATGATTCTTTGAGCAAGATTTTTATACAGAAAGATGAAAGGATTCAAGTTTTACTATCATTGTCTTAAGCCTGTTCATTCCTGGAAGTAACAGTATTTGATAAGGAATATGTTATCTAGGTTTACTCATTGTCTTTAGTCTGTTATATCCTGGAACCAACACAGAATGGATCATTTGAAAAGAGACATGTCTTTCTAGGTGCCTGAAGTCTGAGGGCAAAGGCCTTGATGTCAGGGTCTCAAAAGTCCTTTTAAGTGTATCCCCAGGGGGTCCTCAGGGAG